>JAUPFX010000149.1:15000-24345 GCA_036937225.1 Sebastes paucispinis | reverse complement strand
TGTTGTTGATGTGATTGATGTTGTTGATGCTGTTGATGTGATTGATGTTGTTGATGTGGTTGATGTTGTTGATGTGATTGATGTTGTTGATGTGACTGATGTTGTTGATGTTGATGTTGTTGATGTTGATGTTGTTGATGTGATTGATGTGGTTGATGTGATTGATGTGGTTGATGTGATTGATGTTGTTGATGTGGTTGATGTGATTGATGTTGTTGATGTGATTGATGTTGTTGATGTTGATGTGATTGATGTTGTTGATGTGGTTGATGTGGTTGATGTTGTTGATGTGATTGATGTTGATGTTGTTGATGTGATTGATGTTGTTGATGTGATTGATGTTGTTGATGTGATTGATGTGATTGATGTTGTTGATGTGATTGATGTTGTTGATGTGATTGATGTGGTTGATGTTGTTGATGTGGTTGATGTGATTGATGTGGTTGATGTGATTGATGTTGTTGATGTGATTGATGTTGATATGGTTGATGATGTGATTGATGTTGATGTGATTGATGTTGTTGATGTGATTGATGATGTGATTGATGTTGTTGATGTTGATGTGATTGATGTTGTTGATGTGATTGATGTGATTGATGTTGTTGATGTGATTGATGTTGATGTGGTTGATGTGATTAATGTGATTGATGTTGTTGATGTGATTGATGTTGATGTGGTTGATGTGATTGATGTTGTTGATGTGATTGATGTTGATGTGGTTGATGTGATTGATGTGATTGATGTTGTTGATGTTGATGTGATTGATGTGATTGATGTTGATGTGATTGATGTGATTGATGTTGTTGATGTTGATGTGGTTGATGTGGTTGATGTTGATGTGATTGATGTGGTTGATGTTGATGTGATTGATGTGGTTGATGTTGATGTGATTGATGTGGTTGATGTGGTTGATGTTGATGTGATTGATGTGGTTGATGTGGTTGATGTGATTGATGTTGTTGATGTGATTGATGTTGTTGATGTGATTGATGTGATTGATGTTGATGATGTGGTTGATGTTGATGTGGTTGATGTTGATGTGGTTGATGTGGTTGATGTGGTTGATGTTAATGTGATTGATGTGGTTGATGTTGTTGATGTGATTGATGTTGTTGATGTGATTGATGTTGTTGATGTTGATATGATTGATGTTGTTGTTGTTGATGTGATTGATGTTGTTGATGTGATTGATGTGATTGATGTTGATGTTGTTGATGTGATTGATGTTGATGTTGTTGATGTGATTGATGTTGTTGATGTGATTGATGTTATTGATCTGTGATCAGACGGCGATCAGTGCGCCGCCTCCCCCTGCCTCCACGGAGGGCAGTGTACGGATAAAGTGGGCGGGTTCCACTGCTCCTGCCCCGCCCCTTTCTACGGCGCGGCCTGTGAGCTGGGAGCTCCGTCGCCGCCGCCCTCGCCATCCATCACAGCAGGTGTTGACCACGCCCACAGCGCCGTGACCTTCTTCTTCTCCTTCCTGGTTATTAACCACGCTGACCGTTTGTTCCAGAGTGTCCGACCGACGGTCCGACGGCGTGTTACCAGCTGTGCACGGCGTCCTACCGCTCCTTCAGCTGCTCCTGCATGGAGGGATTCAAACTCCACGCCGACGGGCGGAGCTGCGTCCCCGAAGGTCAGACGCCATCAAACACTAACGTACCACCACGTTTACCGAACGGCTAGTGACATAACCACGTCTCTGTGTCCTCAGTGGCGTTCCCATGCGGACGACTTCCTGACAAGTTCAACACGACGGCGGTGTCGACGTGTCGTGGTGGAAACTGTCCATGGCAGGTAGGGCGATCGCGGCGAGGCGTGGGCTCGTTAGCGGTCCGGGTGTATTCAGCGTGTTTGTTTTCGTCCTCCAGGTGGCCCTGCTGACCAGCGGGGGGGTGGAGCTGTGTAGCGGCGTGTTGCTGGGGCGCCGCTCCGTCCTCACCGCCGCCCGCTGCCTCCTGACGGACTCCGGCTCTGGCCTCCGACCCTCGGACATCGCCGTGGTCGCCGGTACTGAACTTTATTACAACCTTTTATTGTGAAGTTTAAGACCTTCACAATAAAAGCCCAGCGGATGATGATGTTATTTCTTGTCTCGCAGGTATCGGCGGCGAGGAGAGGATCTTCGTCCCCGTCCGGGCGCTCCACGTCCACAATGGATTCCGTCCAGGTCACCACGACAACGACCTCGCCCTCCTGGAGCTGGTCCGCCCCGTGACCTTTGGCCCCGCCCTCGTCCACCTCTGCCTGCCCGACAAGGACTTCTGCGAAAACATCCTGATGCATTCTGGGAGGATGGGCGTCGTCGCCACGAGGGCGGACGGCGTCGCCACGAGGACGGGCGGCGTCACCACGAGGGCGGGCTTCGTCGCCATGAGGCGAGGCGGCGGGCGGACCCACAACCTGGTCTACATGCCGCTGGACGAGTGTCGCCGCCACGTCAACGTCTCGCACCCGCTCAGCAACAAGATGTTCTGCATGAGGAGGCCCAATGGAGCCAGCCGAGTCCAGAGGAGCCCAAACGGACCTTTAGGGAGTCAAAATGGCACCCAGGGGAGCCCAAATGGACCTTCAGAGAGTCAAAATGGCACCCAGGGGAGCCCAAATGGACCTTTAGGGAGTCAAAATGGCCCCCAGGGGAGCCCAAATGGACCTTTAGGGAGTCAAGATGGCACCCAGGGGAGCCCAAATGGACCTTTAGGGAGTCCAAATGGCACCCAGGGGAGCCCAAATAAATACACAGTTAACCATAACCAGGATCCAACCCAAAATGGGACGCCAAATGAAGCTAATGGCACCCAGGGGAGCCCAAATGGACACACAGTGAACCAGAACCCGAACGGGATGCCATATGGAGCAGAAAGCAACACCAGGTCAAACATTCGGAATCGCAAGCCGTTAGAATCTGGCCGCCGTCCGGTGTCGGAGGTCGACGCCCGGCGATGTGGCGATCTGATGCTGGGGACGCCGGTGGCCACGGTGGAACGAGGGACGGCATTTGTGACCGGGCTGCTGATGTCATGTGACGACAGCGGCAGTCTGGTGTTTACCAAACTGTCCCGCTACCTGAGCTGGATCAGACCGAGGCTAGAGGCGGCCGAGGACCACATGACCCCACAAGTCAGCCAGTACCCGGAGAACCGCTAAATGACCCGCCAACCGCCGCCGCCGCCGCCATCTTTAAAACTCTTGACCAAACCAAAGTGTTCTTCTGTGTAAACGTTATTGATCAGCTGTTCTATCCATGTTGTTGTTTGTATCTGAAGTGTGCAGATTGAAATGAAAATAAAGACTCCAGTACCCACAATGCACCAGCAGCAGAGCCTCCAGGAACAGGTGATATCATCAGGTCGGTGTTAATAAAGAGAAGCAGTTCAACACGGCGTACAAACCAGCATCTGTTTTATTCAACACCTTGTTTACAGAACAGTAGAAACGAGAAGGAGGAGTCTCCGGCAGCCAGAGGGGATTGTGGGTAACGTAGTCTAGGAGACGGTGGAGAGCGGAGGGAACGGGTTCTGTTTACTGACGACCAGCTTCTGGTGCTGATAGGAGATGTAACCTTTGATGTGACCCTGAGAGGAGCACAAACAACAGCTGTTGGTCTACTTCCTGTTGTGTGTGTGTGTGTGTGTGTGCGTGTGTGTGTGTGTGCGTGCGCGAGCTCACGTTGTAGATGAGGTTGGTCAGGATACACTGCACCTCGTCCAGGTCTACGTCCTCCACCTGCATCATCTTCAGCGTCACCAGGAAGGCGTCCAGAGGCAGCTGGTGAGTCCTCAGCAGCAGGTACCTGCAGACAGACGAGAGGTCAACAACTACACTACCCACAATGCACCGGGAGCCAGCAGGAGCTCCTGGACTCACACTTTCTTGAAGAGGTTCCTGTAGGTGATGATCTTCAGCTTCTCCAGGATGAGGAAGATCCCACAGCGGATGAAGAAGGTCTCGTGTTTGGACAAGGTCTCGTTGAGCAGCAGCAGGTTCCCCTCACTGAAACACAGGTCAGCTGTGAGGTCAGCTGACAGCACAGTGATGATGTCACTTCCTGTCGTGTCCCGCTTACCTCACGGCTTTGGTGACGTCAGAGAACTGCATCAGGTCGTATTTCCTCAGGAGCTGATGAGTCGGCATGTGACCCTGAAACAACAAGCTGGGGTCAGACCGGGTCAGGACCTGGGTCAGTAACCTGGGTCTGAGTCTGGTTCAGGTGTGAGTCTGGTTCAGGTCTGAGTCTGGTTCAGGACCTGGTTCAGGTCTGAGTCTGGTTCAGGACCTGGTTCAGGTGTGAGTCTGGTTCAGGACCTGGTTCAGGTCTTGGTGGTCTCTCACCAGCAGCATCTTGACGGGCAGCAGGTAGATGAGGATCATCCTCTTGTTCTTCTGACTGGATCGATGACAGTGATCGAAGGCAAACGACAGGAACTCCTCCGCTGAGAGACACCGTCATCAATAACCAATAATCAATAACCAATCATCAATAATCAATCAATAATCAATCATCAATCACCAATCAATCACCAATCAATAATCAATCATCAATCACCAATCAATCACCAATCAATCAATCAATCATCAATCACCAATAACAAATCACCAATCAATCACCAATCAATCAATCATCAATCACCAATAACAAATCACCAATCAATCAATCATCAATCACCAATAACAAATCACCAATCAATCACCAATCAATCAATCACCAATAACAAATCACCAATCAATCACCAATCATCAATAATCAACTACAATGACCTCAGCTTTCTGTTAGGTCACTCTACGGGGCTTTTATTTTGAAAGAAACAGGTCCATCTCTAGTTTCCTGTTAACATCCAGAGTTGGGCTTTTATCTTGAAAAACAAACCTCATCCTGAACTTCCTGTTAAAATACAGTTACTAGAACACCACGTAGTACTACAGTAGTACTACTGTACTACTGTAGTACTACTGTACTACTGTAGTGCTACTGTACTACTGTAGTACTACTTTAGTGCTACGGTACTACTACTACAGTAGTAGCAGTACCTGGGTTGTACTACAATAGTAATACTACAGTAGTAGTAGTACAGTAGTACAGTAGTACAGTAGCAGTAGTACCTGGGTTGTACTACAGTAGTACAGTAGTACTACAGTAGTACAGTAGTAGTAGTACCTGGGTTGTACTACAGTAGTAGTAGTACAGTACTACAGTAGTAGTAGTACCTGGGTTGTAGTCGGAGTCGAACATGGCCTTGCGGCCCACGTAGTACTTGTAGGTGACCTGCTGAGCCGGACTGTAGTCGTCCTTCAGGTTGGAGCTGTCGATCGCTCTGATCAGAGGTTTACACAGGTGAAGCTTATTGATCTGATTGATCAGGAGAGAAGACATTAGAGTGTGTAGAGTGTGTAGAGTGTGTATAATAACATGAGTACTAAGAGGAGAGACCTTGAAGTAGATCTTGAAGAGCTGATTACTCAGAAACATCATCCCCCACTTCTTAGAGTCCTCGATGCCCGCTCGACTGATCAATACACACACTACATTAATACACACACATGGTATAGAGATACAGTGTATAGTGTGTGTATAGTGTGTACTGACTTGTCGCTGGCACACACTCTGAAGCAGCTCATCAGCTGTTCTGCTGCCTTCTCCAGCATCTCTCCTGGTTGACCTTTGCCCTTCTTCTGGAGCTGCTGCTCCACGCTGTTGGCGAATATCCGGAGATCCAGCGTGACGGCGAACATCACCGGCAGCGCCCTGACACACACACACACACACACACACACACACACACACACACACACACACACACACACACACACACACACACACACACACACACACACACACACACACACACACACACACACACACAGATGCTGCGTTCAGGGGCGGCGTGTTCACATCAGTGTTACATATATACAGTATATCACAGCTCATCCTGAAGGAAGACCCATGCTAGCAGTTTCCCTCCGCTTCCAGTCATTGTGCTAAGCTAGGCTAACACTCACCAGTTCTCCTCCTTGTGGGACTGGAAGGCCCTCAGGAAGGACGTGAGCGGGTCAAGGATGATCCGTTATTGATTATTGATTGAAGCTGCATCCTGTGTGTGTGTGTGTGTGTATTAAAGTGTGTATTTGTGTGTGTGTGTTTCCACCATGAAGGATATTGAACGACGAGCGTCTGGAACTTGTAGGCTTCAACGAAGTCGTGATTGGACACTGCGTAGGTGCACCTGTGACACACACACACACACACAGTCAGTCCCGTTGCTATGGTTACCTCACATCCATCGATGGGTACAGGTTCCAGCCTGCGTGGCGTCCTACCTGAGGTGGGCGGCGACCATCTCGTCGTACGGCGGCTCCAGGAGCTGCTGACACTTCTCCTCTGGACTGGCCAGCTGGGACACACACACACACACACACACACACACACACACAGACAGAGAGACAGGTGAGGTGAGGCGGTATCCTAGCAACGCTGGCTGTCTACCTGAGTGGGCGGAGCCTCACCTGGAGGCGGGGGTTGGCGACGTGCGGGTGTTTGAAGGAGAGCAGCTCGGCGCAGAAGGAGCCCTCGCGGTTCTCGATGGCCTCTAGGACCTGCAGCGGGGACAGACACCAACGAAGAAGACTCACTGGTAAACGCTGGAGGACACAACATGATGCTCACAGGTCAGAGGTCAAAGGTTACCTGCTGCAGGTACTGGTTGATGGTGATGTGAGCCATGATGACCGCTGCAGCACCACAACCTGAAAACACACAGAACACAAGTATTACTGCAGCAGGAGTACTAATACACACTGCAGCACAGCAAATATCTGCCTAATCAATACAGCTGATCTGGTTTGATTGATTGATCTTGTAGATAAAGATATCTCGATAGTTCCTCATAAGTCAAACTGAAACATGTTTAATGTGTTTTAGTTAAAACCAGCAGTTTAAAACTCACATATTCACTTTAGATTCATTTAAAAGCAGAAAATATTCACATTCAAGAAGCTGGAAACTCAAAAAAATATGAAACAATCACCAAAATAATTAAAAAAATGTTGCCGATTAATTTTCAGTGAATCGATTAATCGTTACAGCTGAAACTATAAGCAGTGTTTTACCTTTAACAGTGTTTAATAAGGTGTTTTTGTTATTTGACTGTGAAACTGAACAGAGGTCCGGTTAGCTTCAGTTAGCTGCGATGCTAACTGTAGATAGATCCCCTCTTGAGGTTTAAGAACCGTTAAATGTTTGTTTTAACGCTTCAAACTGTAAACTAACATCCGTGTAAATATAATAACTCAATATTGATGATTAAATACCTTTAGAATGAAGTTTTAACGCAGATTAATAAAATAAAAGTTTCAGCTGGTGATGCTCACCACTCCAAACTACTTCCGGGTCCCTGAGGTCTGCTTCCGGTAGTGTTTCAGAATAAGAGGTGCCATATATCAAAATAAAAGCCCCAAAGAGATTTTGAGATACATGTGCTGACAAATAAACACAAAAACACAGTTTACACACCCAACATGACATCAGCTCCACAGTAAAAGACTTGTATATCATCATGTGTAACATCTTACTCACCATGTGGACGTCCGGCTGGATGAAGACACGAGTTCGATAGTTAGACGGTTATATTTATATATTTACATTAAAATGTTTTCTGACATGTTGGAAATAAAGAGGAAAGGTTCTTCTTGCCTTCAAAAATAAAATCAGACCAACAAAGTGTCCTTTAAACCTTTATTGACCCAGAACAGAAGGACAGTCTGTGTTCACGCAGCGGAGCAACAACACACAGATTCACACATTCAACTGGACAGGTTAAATAAAGTCCTATTATTGATTTGTTTATTATTCAGTTTGAAGTAGAGAACAAACAAGCAGCTGAAATAACCAACGAACCTGGACAGGAATATCTATTACATATGAATGTGTTGAGTTGAACCACAGCTGATGGACTGTACAGATAGATTTATATTTACATAAAGACAGAATAATGAATCAACAGCAGGAGGAGCCACAACACCAACAACATCACTATACAGTCTGTCTTCACCAGGTATCATCACCTGATCATCAGCGCTCAGTATTAACCACTGATATCTCATTATTTACAAACAATTAATAATCAAACTACGGCCACAACCTGACAAAATAATAAATACATACATAAATATGTCATTAAATGTACCAAAAATAATATTACAAATAAATGTAGTTATTAATTAATCAATAAAATGTGTCATATATTGATATTTTTGTTTTAAATTGCTTCTTTATTTATTTATCTTTTTATTAATTCCCTTATTTATTTACTCTTCTGTTTAATTTTCCCTTTTATTTATTTATTTATAAATGTATTTATTATTTATTAATTTGTTTTTGCAATTATTATTTATGTATTATTTGTTATTTATTTACCCTATGATGACCCACGTTGAGTGACGACCTCCTCATTTATATAATGAGGCAGAAATACATAAAGAAATGAATACAGCAAAAATAAATTAATTAATTAATTAAAAAAATAATTACATAAATAAATAAAAGAGGAAATTAAACTGAAGAGTAAATAAATAAGTAGTAGTATAAATATTTTTTTTATTTATGTATTTTTACACTTATATTTGATCTATTCATTTATTTTTGCATTTATTATTCATTTATTTATTTACTTTTATTTATTCACTTATCTTTTATTTATTTATTTATGATTGGACTTATTTGTTTATTTAGTTTATATTTATAATTAAATGTATGTATTTATTGTTGTATTTATGCATTATTTTTCTGCATGTTTTTCTCTTTGCATTTCACCCCTGATTTATTTCCTCAAACTTATATATGTCTGTATTCTTTTCTTTTCACATTTCTTTATACATTTCTGCCTCATTGTGTAAATAAAGAATTCAATTAAAACAGAATTATCAATTTATGTCACATTTGATCAATGAATTAATGGCTACATTGATTTGTAATATTATTTTTGCTACATTTAATGACATATTTATTTATTTAGTTTATTTTTGTGTATGTGTAAATAGTCAGTACTTATAGTAAATACCAGTGGTAGTAGTAATAGTAGTAGTTATAGTAGTAGTAGTAGTAGCAATAGTAGCAGTAGTAGTAGTAGTAGTAGTAGTACTAGTAGCAGTAGTAGTAGTAGTATTAGTAGTAGTAGTAGCAGTAGTAGTAGTAGTAGTAGTAATAATAGCAGTAGCAGTAGTAGTAGCAGTAGCAGTAGTAGTAGTAGTAGTAGTAGTAGTATCAGTAGTACCAGTAGCAGTAGTAGTAGTAGTAGTAGTAGTAGTAGTAGCAGTAGCATTAGTAGTAGTAGTAGTAGCAGTAGTAGT
>JAUPFX010000149.1:7500-10000 GCA_036937225.1 Sebastes paucispinis | reverse complement strand
TTTAGCAAACGGGTTGTACTTGATCTTCAGAGCCGTGATCTGCACACAGAAACACGCCAAGAACACGCCAAGAACACGCCAAGAACATGCCAAGAACATGCTTCATTGATTAGGATATAAGCCTCAATTCACTGACAGAACACAACCTGATTATTACTTTGATGATTTATACCTTTAAGGCCTCGTTAGTGCTGGTTTTAACTATAATATAATGACATATATATACTGTATATGTTGCTTTGAATGGCAGTTACTAATAAATAAATAAAAACATAAATACATAAATAAATAAATAAAAGCATAATAAAAGAGGACATATATTATCCAGTAACACATGACTACATTTAAATGATATCTGATTTAATTGACCAAATAATTCAAACAAAGTGCGGCAAGAAGAAGCAGTACTTTGTTTCTACATGTATATGTACATGTATACGTGTATACGTGTGTGTACTAGTACCTCTTCGTTCTGGTAGGCGGTGACGGCGATGAACTGCGTCTCTTTGAAGGAAACGTTGGAGACGAGACGATGACGAGAACCGACGCACACGATGTGAAGTTGAGGCTCGTACTTATGGAGCGAGTTCAACATGATCTGACACACAGAGACACATTATCATATTCATATTCATATTAATACTACTGTGTACTTTGTATCACTTTTTGTATTTTCTATTTTACTAATATTTTTCTTCTATTTCATTAATCTATTTCTGCTATTTTACCAATACTTTTTGGGATACTTAATTAATGTCTTCGGGATATTTTTCTTATATTTTTGCTCTTTACTAATATTTTTTAAAATATTTAAATAATATTTTTTATTTTTTAGATATTTCCTAATATGTTCTTTCGATATTTTACTTTACTTTACTTACCTGTTTCTGCTAGTTAACAAATAGTTTTCTAATATTTTTTGAGGAATATTTTACTAATATTTTTAGGTATATCTATTAATATTTTTGAGATACTATACTAATATTATTCTGGTATTTTACTAATATTCATCAGATATTTACCATTATTTTTCTGCTGTTTTACTAATATTTGTTTTTGATATTTTACTAATATCTTGAGATATTTTACTAATATTTTTTATAAATGTTATTTGTTCATCACTTTAATGTGTCAGCTGGTAAAGGTGGAGCTCTTTTTAATGACTTCATATCCTGCTGCTGGTTTAATAACTATAATAAAACCATCATGTGTTAGTTGATAGTAGAAGTACAAGTACCTGTAATAGTACTTTAGGTAGTAGTACTTGAGCTCAGCAGCTGAGTAAAGTGAGTAAAGTGAGTAAAGTGAGTAAAGTGAATAAAGTGAGTAAAGTGAATAAAGTGAGTAAAGTGAATAAAGTGAGTAAAGGGAATAAAGTGAATAAAGTGAGTAAAGTGAGTAAAGTGAATAAAGTGAGTAAAGTGAGTAAAGTGAGTAAAGGGAATAAAGTGAATAAAGTGAGTAAAGTGAGTAAAGTGAGTAAAGTGAGTCAAGTGAATAAAGTGAGTAAAGTGAGTATAGTGAGTAAAGTGAGTAAAGTGAGTAAAGTGAATAAAGTGAATAAAGTGAGTAAAGTGAATAAAGTGAATAAAGTGAATAAAGTGAGTAAAGTGAGTAAAGTGAATAAAGTGAGTAAAGTGAATAAAGTGAGTAAAGTGAGTAAAGTGAGTAAAGTGAATAAAGTGAATAAAGTGAATAAAGTGAGTATAGTGAGTAAAGTGAGTAAAGTGAGTAAAGTGAGTAAAGTGAATAAAGTGAGTAAAGTGAGTAAAGTGAATAAAGTGAGTAAAGTGAATAAAGTGAATAAAGTGAGTAAAGTGAATAAAGTGAGTAAAGTGAGTAAAGTGAGTAAAGTGAGTAAAGTGAATAAAGTGAGTCAAGTGAATAAAGTGAGTAAAGTGAGTATAGTGAGTAAAGTGAGTAAAGTGAGTAAAGTGAATAAAGTGAGTAAAGTGAGTAAAGTGAATAAAGTGAGTAAAGTGAATAAAGTGAGTAAAGTGAGTAAAGTGAGTAAAGTGAATAAAGTGAGTAAAGTGAATAAAGTGAGTAAAGTGAGTAAAGTGAATAAAGTGAATAAAGTGAGTAAAGTGAATAAAGTGAGTAAAGTGAGTAAAGTGAGTAAAGTGAATAAAGTGAGTAAAGTGAGTAAAGTGAATAAAGTGAGTAAAGTGAATAAAGTGAGTAAAGTGAGTAAAGTGAGTAAAGTGAGTAAAGTGAGTAAAGTGAATAAAGTGAGTAAAGTGAATAAAGTGAGTAAAGTGAATAAAGTGAGTAAAGTGAGTAAAGTGACTAAAGTGAATAAAGTGAGTAAAGTGAATAAAGTGAGTAAAGTGAATAAAGTGAGTAAAGTGAATAAAGTGAATAAAGTGAGTAAAGTGAATAAAGTGAATAAAGTGAGTAAAGTGAATAAAGTGAGTAAAGTGAGTAAAGTGAATAAAGTGAGTAAAGTGAATAAAGTGAATAAAGTGAGTAAAGTGAATAAAGTGAGTAAAGTGAATAA
>JAUPFX010000149.1:0-2500 GCA_036937225.1 Sebastes paucispinis | reverse complement strand
GGAACCAGAACACCCGAGGCGGTGTACTTGGAACCAGAACATCCTAGGCGGTGTACTTGGAACCAGAACATCCTAGGTGGTGTACTTGGAACCAGAACACCCGAGGCGGTGTACTTGGAACCAGAACATCCTAGGCGGTGTACTTGGAACCAGAACATCCTAGGTGGTGTACTTGGAACCAGAACACCCGAGGCGGTGTACTTGGAACCAGAACATCCTAGGCAGTGTACTGGTGCCAAGTACACCCGAGGCCAACGATCGATGATGGACTTTGTGGTCGTATCGGATGGTGGGGGAGGCTGCTGGACAGACCTGGCAACCCATCCGACCCGTCTCGTTCACCACGATACCGAGCCTCTTCATGTTGCTCTCAAAGTTCACCAGATTTCCGCATTTAACTTTAACTAACTTTGACTAGAATAAATAAGAATTCACCAAACAACATTTAGAGCCTCATGAAGGAACACAGGAAATAAAACTGAATCGTCAAATAATTAAATTAGATGTATGTATTGAATACGATGAAAGTTTGGTTGTTATGGTAACTAAAACATCTGGAACTCCGACTTTAGCTCTCTGAATATTAAATCCGGTAAATCAGGACTCGGTGTGTCTCTGTGGAGCTGACTCCACACCAGTCATCCTAGTAATCGGGGTTATTCATTAGTCTCCATAGCGGCCGTTAACGGCGCCGCTGGGTGTGTATGTGTGTGTGTGTGTGTGTGCGTGTGTGTGTGTGTGTTTTTGGCGAGCCGAGGCGTGTTGACCGGTCGCGCCCGGCGGTGGGAAAACACTCCATTCACACCTGCAGAACGCCACTTCAGCTGCTGTCACTGATGGAGAGCTGCCTGGTTGGAGGTGAACCAGAGAGTACACGTTTATCTATTAAAGCACTTCAATCAAGTACTTAGAGTACTTTACCGGAGTACTTTACCGGAGTACTTTACCGGAGTACTTCCATTTCCTGCTGCTGTTTAAAGTAATATAAGACATTTTCTGTTGTCTTATAGACGTTTTGTGAATAAAACGTTTCCCACAATGCAGCTGGACCCACAGGTGACCCCGAGGTCGTCTCCGGCGGTGGGCGACGGTTTGTCTTACCGTCCGTTCTTGGTGACGATCATCTCGTTGGTGATGTGCTGGAACTTGGTCCAGAGCTCGGCGTCCTCCAGCGCCACCCTCAGCTCTCTCTCCGTCGGGTCGCCCTTCTCCCGGCCCGCCTGCAGCTCGCTCTCCACCGCGCTCAGCAGCCGCGACATGCAGCGCTCGGCCGAGCCGGGGCTGCACGCCGTACCGCCCCTACCGACGCTGGAAGTCCGGTCTGCTGAGGACATGGAACCAGACTCCCCATCCTCCTGTAAACCCTCCACCTTCATCTGAAGACACAAAGACTCCGTTACCGGGCCTGAAGAACTAGAATATCCACAATCAATTAATCAATACATAAATATGTCATTAAATGTAGAAACAATAATATTAAAAATAAATAAATGATTCAATAAATTAATAAATACATGTCATTAAAAGTAGCAAAAATAATATTATAAATAAACAAAGCCATTAATTAATTGATAAAATGTGACATAAATTAATATTTCTGTTTTAATTTATATTTGTATTAATTCCCTTATTTATTTCCTCTTCTGTTTAATTTTCCCTTTTGTTTATTTATGTATTTATTTGTATTACTTTTTTTTTAAAGTTATTTTTTGGGGTGATTTTTAAGCATTTTATTGATAGGGAGAGAGAAGTGACATGCGGAAAGGACCACAGGCCGGAATCGAACCCGGGTCCACCGCTGCTAGGACTGAGCCTTGGCATTTACATGGGCGCTTGCTCTACCGACTGAGCTAACCAGTCGCCCTATTTGTATTACTTTTCAATGTATTTATTTATTTTTGCACTTATTTTGTATTTATTCATAAATGTATGCATTCATTTGAATATGTATTTGTATTAATTTTTAAATGTATTTATTTATTTTTGCATTTATTCTTTATTTATTTGAGCATTTGTTTTATATTCATTTTTTGTTTATTTTGTATTTATTTTTTAAATGCAAGTTTTTATTTATGTATTTATTTCTGCATGATTTCCCCTCTGCATTTCATCCCTTATTTATTTTCCAAACTGATTGATTTCTGTATTCTTTTCTTTATATATATAAATATAAATATATATATATAGATATATATATATTAATATTTCTCAATTGTTCAGGTTTTCTTTCTTTCTTTAATATAGATGAATAATAATTTATATTAAAACACGTGACTGAATGTTTAAACACTCTTTTATTACCTTCTACATAACCTGATGATGTAGTTAGTTTATATATTTAAAAACACATTATTATTAGTTATTATCAGCAGTAATTATTATTTTTTATAAACATGTTGGGATATTTATTCTGTTGTTTCCACAAACTAATTTAAAAACAAACTAAATGGATATTTTCATCATGTTTTAAAGCCGGTGTGACAATGTTAATTTAATGTCT
>JAUPFX010000147.1:0-24490 GCA_036937225.1 Sebastes paucispinis | reverse complement strand
GCATCTGCATGAATCTGCTCCACTCAGAGTTAGTGACGTAGAATAAAAAGAGAGACTGCTGATGGAGGGAGGGAGGGGAGGTGGATAGGTCCAACAAACACAGGACTGTCAACCAGGAGACCGCTGTTCGTGTCCCAAAGTGGTGTTAAGTTATTTTGAAGTTATATTAGTGATGTTTGTGACGTGTTTTCCGTACTCATGTTACTTCGTTTATGTACTTAGTTTAAGTCAAACTGTGACATTTTTTCCTGAATCTAAGTGGTTTTGTTGCCTAAACATAACCGCAACCATTTCACGGTAACGATCACGGTGGCGTTAAATGACTGTGAAAAGCTTAAAATGCGTGAAATGTCCTCAAAATGTTGTCCCATTTATACGCCTTCCCTCAAGATCAGGTTGGTTAGGTTTAGGAAAAGATCATGGTTTTGGTTCAAATAAGTATTATAATAGTTCTAATAGTATGTTTGTTATGTAACTGGCGTTAGTGAAGTACGGAAGTTAACATAACTAAACTATCTTTGACTTGGTTTCACACGGGACACGAACAGCGGTCTCCTGGGTAAAGTCTTGTGTTTGTTTGACCCGTCCATCGTCCCCTGATGGCGCTGGTAACGGAGACAGGCGGCAGCAGTTGTGTTGTGTGTTCAGTGGTTTTTAACTACTTTTTATTGTCACTACTAACCTATTTTTTAACTGACCTGTGCGTGACGGAAGCAACTATGACTCACCCTAGGTTGATGGACTTCTTCCTCATTTTAATGCTTTTATGACACTTTTTGTGTGTGGTCTTTGTGAACTCCGGCAGCCTCTTCAGCACGGCCGTGAGTTCCTCCTGATTCTCCGCAACTCCGGTTTGGGCACCGTCGATCCCTCGGCAGCCTTCCCCGCGCCGATCATCCGGCTGGATACTGCTGCAGGGTACGGAGCTAGACATCCAGCTCTTCACACTCAGACATCCAGCTCTTCACATCCAGACATCCAGCTCTTCACATTCAGACATCCAGCTGTTCACATTCAGACATCCAGCTGTTCACATCCAGACATCCAGCTCTTCACATTCAGACATCCAGCTGTTCACATTCAGACATCCAGCTGTTCACATCCAGACATCCAGCTCTTCACATTCAGACATCCAGCTGTTCACATCCAGACATCCAGCTCTTCACATTCAGACATCCAGCTGTTCACATCCAGACATCCAGCTCTTCACATTCAGACATCCAGCTGTTCACATCCAGACATCCAGCTCTTCACATTCAGACATCCAGCTGTTCACATCCAGACATCCAGCTCTTCACATTCAGACATCCAGCTGTTCACATCCAGACATCCAGCTCTTCACATTCAGACATCCAGCTGTTCACATCCAGACATCCAGCTCTTCACATTGTTCACATTGTACCGGTCCTCTTCACACTGTACACAAATGACTATAAAGGATCCCATCCTGAGAACTGTATTATGAAGTTCTCAGATGACACAGCCTGCTACACAGAGATAGCAGCCCACTGGACTATTTCTCTGAAATAGAGGAATGTGTGCAGTGGTGTGACAACAATCATCTTGAGCTGAATGTGAGGAAGACAGAGGAGATGGTGTTTGACCCAAAGATGGTGGGTGACCTCAGGCCTGTGGTTATCACAAACACATCCATCACACAGGTGTGTTCATACAGGTATTTAGGGGTCCACATCGACAACACTCTCAGCTGGAAGGTACATGTTGGAAACCTCTTCTCCAAACCTCAACAGCGGATGTACTTTTTACGCAGACTCAGGTTCTATGGAGCGGAGCAGAAGATCATGTTACTTTTCTACCGGGCTGTCTTGGAAAGTGTTATAAGATATGGCATCACGGCCCGGTACGCTAACCTGACTGTGCAAGTGAGGTCACAGATTTCTGCCATGAAGATTATGGGGGTCAAAAACCCCCCTACCCTCCAGATGCTTTATGAGCAGTCTGTCATCAGACAGGCACAGAAGACTGTGTCAGACCCAACTCACATCTTACATCAGGAGTACCAACTTTTACAGGAGATATAGAGTCCCACGGTGCAGATTGAACCATTACAAACAGTCATTCTTGCCGATGTCTATTAAACTCCTCAACAACTCGTAACATAAAGCTATCAGAAGGACAGTGCAATATGTTAAATTGGGACAGTGCAATATGTTGCATCTGTGTAATATTGGGCTATTGTCTGTGCAATATGGGCAAAATTTACAAATGAGTGCCAAACTCGACACTCGAGGCGTCATGTCCTTAAGTTTGCTGATGATTCGGTGATCGTGTCTCTCCTCAGTAATGACGACCCTGATCGTGGCCCGGTAGTGTCAGAATTCACTGACTGGTGTACGACATCCTTTTTAAATAGAAATGTGTCCAAAACAAAAGAGATGATAGAAGATTTACGGAAGAATCTTACGGTCGTCTCACCTGTAAGGCTTAAATGATCGAGCTGTTGAGGTGGTGCAGCAGTAAAAATACCTCGGCACGGTGCTGGATGACAGGCTAACCTTTGAGACTCAGCTGGATGCTGGATGTAGAAAAGCTGATCAGCGGATGTATTTTTACTGTATTTTTACTTAAGGTGGACAATTCTTTCATGAAAATGTTTTATTCTTGTTTTATCGAGTCTGTCTTGACGTTCTCTTTTATCAGCTGGTACGGGTTGCTTACCCTCAAAAACAGGAACAGGTTGCAGGTAGAGTCAAAGTGTTGCAGGCACCGCCCTGAATGACTTGACTCCTCTGTTCCAAAGCAGGACCCTGAAGAAGGCTCAGTCGGTCCTAGCTGATCCTCGCTGATCATAGCCGTCCCCTGTCCATTGAGTTCAGGTTGCTGCCGTCAGGCCGCAGATACAGTCTGCCTACATGTCGGACCAACAGGCTCAGAAACTCTTTTGTTCCGACTGCCATTGGTTTCCCTTAATGCTGTATGTTGTAAGCCTTTTTGTATTTATTGCCTTTAATAAGCTATTTATTGTGTTTATTGTATTAGTTTGATGACTGTGTTGTACTGCTGACTGGACAACAAATTCCCCCTAGGGGATAATAAAGTTTTCCTTGACCCTTGACCTCCCACCCGCCCTACGGAGACTTTGTCACTCTTTATACGACTTCAGTTGTTCTGAGCGTCTAATAATGACGCAGATGTATTTACATTGGAGTTAGTTGCGTCTCATACAGATGCTAAAGGGTGATTCGGTGCGTCCGTGTCAGACACAGAGGGGCACTGACCGAGCGTCGGTATTTCATGAGTTGGGAGTTAAAACGTTTCATTTTTAGTTTCCATCAACTATTAAACACGTTTAAGGTTCTTTAAATGACTCCTTAAACAGCTAGAATGATATTATTTGATGTGTATTGAAACACGTGTGGTCTTACCTTCAGTGAACTTCTGTCATCAGTGCTGCAGATCTTCCTCTCGGTGGGTTTAATGATCGCTGCTCTCAGTGCTCTCCTGTACTTTACTGAACTCGACACTGCAGCAGTGAGGTGAAGTGTTTTCTAATGGCGCCACGCTGTTTCACCGCCTGCCAGCAGCTCTGTGAGTCTCTCCCCTCAGAGGCAGAAGAATCGCAGAAAAGGTCACGAGTCGGGACGATTGGCAGCTGGTATTTGCGGCGCAGTCAGCCTCCACCCCGTCCACGCCGGCCCGGCGTGTTACCGCGAGCCGCCGCCATGACACGAACAAGCGCTGACTGCTGTACGGAGTGGGGGTTTGAGGGCCGTGTCATTTAACATGGAACACCTCCTCCTCCTCTTCCTCTTCGTCCCGGCGGAGGTTTGAATCTCACATCAGATCAAGCCGGCAGAAGAGAAAAGTCTCTTCATTACTACCTGCACGGCCAGCGATTAGAGGCTGTCAAAGTGCATTATGGGAAATAAATTCACCATTGATCGTCCATCTGTGTGTTTCTGTTGGGGATGTTTTTACCTGTTATTTATTTAAGAGGCTTTGACATTCAGGAAATAGTTAGTTTACTCAAAGTGCAGCGGAGCGTTCGGAGCGTTTCTTTATTTAGTTGTGTCGTGTTAAATCTATTCTATAACTATCTATAACTGTTGCATGAATCATGATGGAAGTTTAGTGCAAACACGAATGTTCCCAGAGGATGAATTCAAATCACGTTTTTTGTGATCTCTGAACTTTTCATCTTCGTTTATGACCAAAAAGCTGCAGAAGTGATGACATCAGCATCCGTGTTTACTGCTAACATGCTAAACTGAGCGATGCTAAGATGATGAACATGGTAAATATTATATCTGTTTGTTATTTGAACTCTGCGTATACTATAATTCATTAAGCTCACCTTAATGTTTGAGGCTATCCAGCCTTTATCAGGGGGTCTGAGGTTGTTCTGGGTTTCCTTAAAGGAGCAGTTTGGTATTATGAACCCTGCAGCCGCTGAACCAGCTGGAATGGGATCATTTGGGGCGACGTGGCTCCGTCATGTGACGCCCACTAATAGTTCTTGTTTTTTCCGCTGACAGGCTCAGATAGTTATTATAAGAGTCTGACAACTTGATGGACAGAACCCTACAGAGAAATAAAGCCTTCTTCATTCATACATCAGCATGTTGTCATCGTGAGCATTCAGCTCAAAGCAGCGCTGCAGTTCAGCCTCACACAACACTTAGCATTTAGGTTTTACATGATATTATTATTTGAAACTCGTCCTAATTACGGGGAAAACAAACCTTTACCTGTAGATCACACTGTTGTCGTGACATTTAATTAGATTGATTATAAAATTATAATGTTATAGCTGACTGCAGGGTGGACTGCTGCTGACTAGTTTGCTGTAAATCAAACAGCGGCATGAAGTTGTTTGAAGGTAAATGTTGTAGGCTATGCTAGCAGTTTCCCCCTGCTTCCAGTGTTTGTGCTAAGCTAGGCTAAAAAAGACCCCGGCACACAAAGATGGAACTGATATCCGTCGTCTCACCCGACTCCTGACTGAAATGTTGTCAGAATGTTCAGTTATACTTGCTGATGCAGCTTCCATAACGCAAAAAAAGGAGCGTACAAAATAAAAAAACTTTGCAAAAGAAAAATCCGACCACGTGATGCCGATTCGCACGCGATTAAAATGATCACGTGACCTCTGTGTTTGGCGAAATATGGTCACTAATTTGCGGTGCAACCTCCGCAATTATTACATATAACTAGCGGTCTGCAGGTGATCCTGGTCGCGTGTGAACGGGGCTAAAGATGGAAAAGAAACCCGCTTCTTTAAATGGTACATAAAGGAAATTTCCCAGAATCCTTTGCCAACACATTCCTCCATCGCTCAGGACGTTTCTCCTCCTACAGTCCTACTCGGCCTGACATTTCCTCTCTCTGCCTTCCTTCCTTCCTTCCTTCCTTCCTTCCCTCTATCCTTCCTCTCTGACCCTCATCGCCACTCTCTGCCCTCAGAAATGTCATCCTGCCAGCGCCGGCCGAGTGTGTGACAGCGTCAGGTCTCTTTCAGCGCTGCGAGCCAGACGCCGTGTGAGCAGCGAGCGTACGGAGACGCTTTGCACCGCTGTCACATGGAGAGGGGGGTTCTCTCAGTATCTCCTGTAAAACTCAATCAAACCACCCGCCGACTCTGAAGAGGCGGAGAGGCGGCGGTGGGAGTCGCTGTATAAAGAGCGAGTCAAACAAAAAACAGCATGGCAGCTGGTGACTGGCCTTTTAACATCAACACATCCTCCTGGTAAATAAACAGAGACAATTGTTTGGTCACATTGTGGTGGCGCACACGCACACGCACATGCACACACACACACACACACACACACACGCACACACGCGCGCACACACACACACACACACACACACACACACAGCGGCAGAGTGAGTGTGTTAAACGGTTATTTGCTCTGGCTGCCTGAGCCAATAGGATTCAACCAGCCGTGGAGGTGTGGACACCTAGCGAGGCTTCGTCCACGATTAGACCGAGAGCTCAGAGCTGAGCCTGGGGATTACCTGCCTCTGTGTGTGTGTGTGTGTGTGTGTGTGTGTGTGTGTGTGTGTGTGTGCGTGCGTGTAAGAGCCAGTATTTATACTGTTTGTTCGGGAGGAACATTGGTGACATTTCTCTACCAAACAATGGTTCAGTTTCACCAGATGGCATGAATTTAAATAAGCATCATCACTGAATCTCATTAGTTTTCCCTCTGATGACATCACAGCGAGGATGCAACATCATCACATGATGAGGAGCAACTCAGTCTCACAGCAGTTTGAGAAATAGTCACGAAATTGTATTTATTTCGTGTACAGCACGACTTTCAACAACAGATTTTCTGTGCTTTTTTTCTACAAATGTGGAGCAACACGCCCGTTTCAATTTCAACTCCAAACTTCTCAGTTAGGTTTAAGAATAGATCGACTTGGTTATGTTTAGGAACAGATGGTGGTTTGGGTTAAAATAATTCTGGAAGGGGCGTAACTTAAAGGTAAGTTCGACTTCCAAGGCAACGCCCACCCACACAAACATGCAGTGGCGACGCACTTTGAGTTCAGGCCGGTGCACGCCAACTTGTTATATATAAAATAATGTGCAATGATCCGACGGACTCGGGTTCTTCTCGATCACGGATTCAAATCAATGACACACAACGTTTTGTGTACCTGTAAAACAGAGAATGCAGAATGTTGTTTTCTTGTGTCTACAGAAGACGTATAGCAGGATGAAAGCGAGACAGAGAACAGAAGCGACCTTTAACAGATGAAGACTAAAGAGACTCTCGGTGTCCTAAAAGTTCTTCCTGCTCCAAAGTTTTTAATTTTCTAAAAGTCTTCCTTCAGTGGATGCTCCTCTCGGTCTCTCCTCTCGGTCTCTGTGGGAGTTTTGTCTGTTAACGAGATAAAACTGACGAATAAAAAACGAGCAGAAAAGAGGTGACACCAGCCTCTGGTAAAAAGAAGAAGAAGAAGAAGAAGAAGAAGAAGAAGAAGAAGAAGTGATAACTCGCTGCTGAGACTCCGAGTTCAAGTCAAAACATCACTAAGGATATAACTTCCCCCATCCTGAAATATTCATAGAGTTTAAATATGGAACCCTGGGTGGTTTGTTTTTAATTAGTCCGTTAGTTTTAAAGGCATAAACGGTTCCGTCCTCTGCTTCTCATGATGATCCACAGAGCTTTCATTCAGCTCTCCTGTCGGCTCTAATGACGGTGACGGTGAGGAGAGATCTCCTGTCGGCTCTAATGACGGTGAGGAGAGATCCAGTGAAGAAACATTATCAGATAATGTTATTCTACAGGAACACGGCTCCAACACGGAGCTCCTCCGTCAGCAGGTGAGAAATGTCCTTACTGTAACAGACATAAAGCAGCATGTTGTAGATTACATGAAATATAAACTAAATCATATCGGTATATGTATGTATAACAGTCAGGTTGGGTGTGTAATTATGTAAAGTATATCAGAAGTGCTTGTATAGTCTTGGGGTCCGTGCACGTGTGCTCGACTGACACGATGTTGACTAACCTGTTCTGGTGACGTTTAGCTCCATGAAAACACATAAAACACTGACGAACTTTACAGTAGAAAGAATCAGGGACGCACCGATACCAGTATGGGGTATCGGGTCCGATACTGTGCTCATGTACTCGTACTCGCAAAACGGCTCCGATACAACGGCACCGATACCACTTTACAGCAGCGTGACGTTAACCTCTCGTGCCGTCGCCACAGGTCAGGTGGGTTGCAGACATCGTCGCAGACCCCTGACGCCTTTTACGTGGGCCGAGCCCCGTCCTGGGACACGACGCGGTCGGGGTGCACTGAGGACAGTCCACACTGAGGACAGTCCACCCCGGTGACGCTTTGGCCTTTGGCCTTTCCAAGCCGACCTAGAGCCGGTGGCGGCGCACCGCCTCATATGCGGGACTCCCCAGCCTGCCGTGTGTCGCTCACACCCTCCAGCTGGCTGTTAACGAGGCTCTTTAGGCTCAGAGAAGTACTCGTATCGGTACTCGGTATCGGAGAGTACCCAAATGTAAGTACTTGTACTCGGTCTAAAATAAAGTGGTATCGGTGCATCCCTAGAGAGAATGAGAAAGAAGGTCAGATAAACAGTAATTAAAAATATAATCTGAAGAAGAAGAATATCATGAATTAATCCAACAATTGAAGCCACTTTGTGCCAAACAGCCCACTATCTGAACATGTATCTTCATTCATGGTATTCTCCTCTCCCAGCCTGCTCGTTTACCGGCACACTATCTCCCTCCTGTCCTGCAGTAACCCTCGTTGCTCCACCCACATGCTCACCTGCTCACCTGTTCACCTGCTCACCTGTTCACCTGCTCACCTGTTGCCACTTCCCTTGTCACCACTGCAGTATGTCAACCCAGTAGTCATTCTCAACCCAGCTCGTCATTCTCATCCTGAGGCTTTGTCAGACCTCTTGGCGTCGCAGTAAACACGTGTTTAATGTTGTCAATTAAACCAAAAGGTTTAGGAAGAAACAACATGGTTGGGCTTAAATCTAAAACATCCTTACAGGGAAAATGAAACTGAACGTATCTGACGCCCTGTGACTGAGAACATGCTGGTACTCTTGCTAATTTCTTCAATATTACCGACCCAAGCTTTAAGACTCTGTTAGGTTTATGTCCGACACACGATCACTACGTTGTGGAGCGTCACGTCACCTTATGGCTGCGGCACAAACAGGATGCATCATCAGAAACACGAGCAGAGAAGGTTGTAGCTGTTTTAAGTGAATACAGTTTAGATTGAGTGTTTAGATGAAATCCTCTGTGTGTGTCTAACAGAGGGTGACATCATGAGGCCATATATAATTTAAATCTCTCCCCTTCATGTGCTTTACTTATAAAAGAGCACAGAGCAGACCTTGTGCTGCAGCAGAAAACAAAGTGTGCTGTGTGAAGAGGTCCAAATCAGAAAGGAAAACAGCCGCCTCACTGATCTCAGCGCTGCTGAACAAACAGAGCAGAGTCTCTTTAACCTGCAGCGTCGACGTGTTCAGAAGCTTTAAAAGCTGATTCTCCTCTGCTGCTCAGGGTGCAAACAGCCTCCCCGTTAGTCTGAAGTGGTGTTACCTGCAGAAAGAGGCTCCCGTTACCTTTCAGACGGCGAGATAATGAGAAAGCATCATTTCATTAAAGGTGACACGCGTCTCACTTCCTGCTCCCCCTCAGCGCCGATCCTCAGCGCCACAAACACTCGCCTCGGGCTCCGACAACCATTTCGCTCCGTTTAAAAACCCCTCTCCCCTCCGCCCGCCGCCTCTGACATTTGGATTGAGATTACTTTTATTATTGTGGCAAACTCGATGCATTGTGGGTAAATATTGCAGGTTGAGGTCGCAGAGGGAGCAGCTTGTTTTACAAAGTGAAGCCCGAGGCTGCTGCTGCCGCTCACAAAACACACAATACCTTCAAAAACAGCAGCTTTTCAAACTTTTAAAAGCAGCAGCTCGAACGCTGATGAATTAGTAATAATGTGTGGTAATGTTCACTGTGTGTGTGTGTGTGTGTGTGTGTGGAGGCTGTTTGCTAACACTGTGTACCACTTGTGAGTATAAAAAGCTTCTCAAACTTTTAAAAGCCCAGACAATAAATTAGCAATGTGATATAATAATTCCCTGTGTGCTCGCTGAGAGTGTGTGGGCAAGGACACGCGTTTGGCTGCAGAGTGCAGATTAAAGTGCTCGCCAGAACAGGAAGGTCACATTTGAGGGTAATGCTGCGTTCATGTCGTACGGTACAGTCTGTGATTATCAGCTGCTGAGAGGGAAAAAACATGTGCATCAACCTCTTTGTTCTAATTTACATTCTGATGTACTGGCAAACAAATATTTCTCTCACAAGCTGGAAACAACGACTGTTGGCGTTTCTGAATAAAATCTAAAGTCAACACAAACACTATTAATTCAGCTAATTATAAGATCAGTTTCCCTCGTTAAAGGTCCAGTGTGTAATCATTTGGGGGATCTATTGGCAGAATTGGAATATAATATTCATAAATATGTTTTCATTAGTGTATGATCACCTGAAAGTAAGAAGAGTTGTGTTTTTTCTTACCTCAGAATGAGCCCTCGTAGGTAGCAGGTCCTCTTCACAGAATAAGGCGTATAAATGCCACAGTAATGTCCAAGGCGTTTAGCGTGCAATAAGAACACCTTTATTGGTTTGCACGTGTTATTTGTACATCATGTATCCTGTACTGACTGCAACGTAAACACATCCACGTATAAATGCTACGGTAAGAGTTAATGACGTAGTATGGTAGAGAGAAAGACCACTGGACTTTAAGTCAGGAGACGTGTTGGAGACGGTTGTTGATCGGTGTTACGGTGTGACGTTTTTAACGTGTTTCCGTTGTTGCTGTTTCCATACGTGTTTTACTTAGTTTACGTACTTATTTTAGTTCTCCAACACGTTTGTGAAAATACGGTAACGTGAGCCGCAGAGTGTTAAACCATGGTATCGCCAGCCGCCGTCTGACTTCTGTTGCTCCTATATGCACAAGACGTTTAGCGTGCAATAAGTACAACTATCTTGATTTCCACGTGTCATTTGCACGTCATGTAAATGTTGTATAAACATTACAGTAAGAAGAGTTAGTGAAGTAGAATAGAAAGAGACAAAGACCACGGTTGGGGACGGGTCCAACAAACACTGAACTGTTAACCAGGAGAGCGGCGTTGACCGGTGTTTTGTTTTGTAAGTTACGTTAGTGACGTGTCACGTGATGATTGTGACATGTTTCTGTACATGTTTTACTTAGCAGACGTTCTTATTTTAACCCTAACGGTGATGCTTTCCCTTACCCTAACTAAGTGGTTTTCTTGCCTGAACCTGACTGTGGACATCTGCATGGCGTGCTCATGACACGCAGAATGTCCGTTCAATGTCGTGGTACTCTAAGCGTTTTCGCCGGCTCACGTTACCACAGCCTTGTAAAGAGAGGAGTGAGTGGAGGGGTACTCAGTTGGTTGCAATCTGCAACCACACCACTAGATGCCACCAAATCCTACACACTTTAAGTTCAGAAGTTACGTAACAAATAATCAACTTCTGGTTTCTCTCGGGACACGAACGCCGGCCTCTTGGTGAAAATCTGGTGTTTTTAGCCCTGCCCATTGGCCTTGGCCTACGCAGACTTTATTGCTCTTTAGAAATTGTCAGGATTCCGATAGTATGTCTCTCATCTGGATTTCAATGTCTGGATGGAGAGTGCGGGTTCTATATTTTTCTCTACCGTGCAGCAGAAGAAGAGTGTTTAGTAAATCCTCCGTAGAGTCGACAGCCTGCGGTCCTGCAGCAGCAGCAGCAGCTCGGCTTTATGCTGCAACTTCTCCTCCACGTTACGCTGCATCCAGAGAGGCATTAACCCCCGATAATCTACGCACACGATGAAAAATTGATCCTGATCTGAGACATAAACTGACAATCTAATTGAACCATTTTAGCTCCTCTGTTATTTCCCATAACCCCCCACTGCTGCGGCTCTCTGACTGTTTTCTCATTCCTGCAGAATTAATGGACGGAAAATAGTCACACTTAAAGATAAATGATGAGAGATCACATTCACAGCGCTGCACCACATAAATCACATTTACATCGGCTTCAATAAAACACGGCAGGTCTTCGAGGAAATCACATTACAGACGTAGGCAAAGTTGTTGGTAACGTTCCGTTAAAGAGAGAAAAACCCACAATGGTCACTGAAATAACTTGAAACTGACAAAAGTAATAATAAATAAAAATTCACTGAAAATGAACTAATGAAAATCAGATATTGTTTTTGAATTATGGTTCAGCAGAATCATTTAAAAAAACAAACTAATGAAACTGGCCTAGACAAAAATGATGGTAACATTAACTTAATATTTAGTTGCACAACCTTTTGAGGCAATCACTGCAATCAAGTGATTTCTGTAACTCTCAATGAGACTTCTGCACCTGTCGACAGGTATGTTGGCCCACTCCTCGTGAGCAAACTGCTCCAGCTGTCTCAGGTTTGAAGGGTGCCTTCTCCAGACTGCATGTTTCAGCTCCTTCCACAGATGTTCAATAGGATTTAGATCAGGGCTCATAGAAGGCCACTTCAGAATAGTCCAATGTTTAGTTCTTAGCCATTCTTGGGTGTTTTTAGCTGTGTTTTGGGTCATTATCCTGTTTGAGGACCCATGACCTGCAACTGAGACCAAGCTTTCTGACACTGGGCAGCACATTTCGCTCCAGAATGCCTTGATAGTCTTGAGATTTCATTGCACCCTGCACAGATTCAAGACACCCTGTGCCAGATGCAACAAAGCAGCCCCATAACATAACCGAGCCTCCTCCATGTTTCACATTAGGTACAGTGTTCTTTTCTTTGGATGCTTCATCTCTTCGTCTGTGAACATAGAGCTGATGTGACTTGCCAAAAAGCTCCAGTTTTGTCTCATCTGTCCAAAGGACATTCTCCCAGAAGCTTTGTGGCTTGTCAATATGCATTTTGGAAAATTCCAGTCTCGCTTTTTTATGATTTGGTGTCCTCCTGGGTCGTCTTCCATTAAGTCCACTTTGGCTCAAACAGTGACGGATGGTGCGATCTGACACTGATGTACCTTGACCTTGGAGTTCACCTCTAATCTCTTTGGAAGTTGTTCTGGGCTCTTTGGTTACCATTCGTATTATCCGTCTCTTCAATATGTCATCAATTTTCCTCTTGCGGCCACGTCCAGGGAGGTTGGCTACAGTCCCATGGACCTTAAACTTCTGAATAATATGTGCAGCTGTAGTCACAGGAACATCAGGCTGCTTGGAGATGGTCTTATAGCCTTTACCTTTAACATGAAGGTCTATAATGTTCTTTCTGATCTCCTGAGACAACTCTCTCCTTAGCTTTCTGTGGTCCATGTTCAGTGTGGTACACACCATGATACCAAACAGCACAGTGACTACTTTTCACCCTTTAAATAAGCAGACTGACTGATTACAAGTTTGAAGACACCTGTGATGCTATTTACAGGACACACCTTAGTTTAACATGTCCCTATGGTCAAACTATTTTACATCTTTTCTAGGGCTACCATCATTTTTGTCCTGGCCAGTTTCATTAGTTTGTTTTTTTAAATGATTCTGTTGAACCACAATTCAAAAACAATATCTGATTTTCATTAGTTCATTTTCAGTAAATTTTTATTTATTATTACTTTTGTCAGTTTCAAGTTATTTCAGTGACTATTGTGGGGTTTTCTCTCTTTAACGGAACATTACCAACAACTTTGCCTACGTCTGTAACATTAAGGTTTCATTCACCGCCGTCGGTTCACGTTATTACCAGATGACAGGAGGAGACGGTTATTCAGGAGACGTCAGACTGTCCTTCATGTCACGTCAACAACTGTCACTCCACTTCCAAAAATCAATTACTGCAGCTTTGACGCTCCACGACAAAGAAAGACAAAGATAGTTTACTTTTTACTTTACAAAAATGATCTGAAGATACTACTGTAAATACTAATATAAAGATACACACTATACAGATATTAAATACTAATATAAAGATACACACTATACAGATACTCGTTATTTTGCAGATTAAACTTTACACAACATAATCTGACGAAAAAATAGTGTTTGTAGGAGTTTTATAGGCAGGATTAGGAACATCAACCTCCTACATGGCTGGACAATATGGCCACAAATGTTATTATGTTTTTCTTTTACATATTGATAAATCACGATATATATTTAATAATATTTTAATAATATTTTTTGCATTGATTATGGAGGAGACTTTCCATATGAAAATCAAATTACTGAAATGTTGTGTTTACAGTGCATAACACATCTATACTGTATCTATTAACTGAGGTAACCATATCTGCACATAGTGACATGGGATGAAATACTACTGTTTACAGTTTACAGTTTTCAGAGTATTCTCCAGCCGGCTAACTTCCGGATTCGCCGTATGCCAACTTGCATTCTGATAGTGACAGTAGTGACGGAGTAGTAGTCCAGGCGGAGGCTACGATGTTTTGGATGTTCATGTAGTGTTTTTGTCGATGCAGGAAAACAGATTCAAAAACAACTTTAAGAAAAATAAATCTGATAAATGGAACATCGCTATCTTGGAGGATTTTAGCCTGAACATTTTCTAGATGGTTTTATCGCCCAACTCTTCTCCTGCATGGCTCACATGCCGCCTCGCTGCTGTACATCCATGAAGAGTAGCAACGGAAAATTGTCCTGAAGTGTGGATGAGATGTTTGCAACTGTACAGCCATAAAAACGTTTAATTCAACAACCAGTGATCAACTACTCCTAGTGATCAGAAAGATGGGGACAGAATCATTCCTATACAAACGCTGTTTAAATAATCTCTTCTAGTAATCAAGTAGTCCACCTACAGAGTTCATTTAGTGTCTTTTCAAACATGACAACATCTAGAAACATGTTAAAACGATGTTAGACTAACGTTAGTTGACTTTTTTGTTTTGCTTTTTACTTTAATTCCCCAAAAAACTGAATGTGCACGGACGGGTACAGCATCTGTGTTTGAAGCCACTTGTCAAGTGGATTGATAATGCCTGGTCACGTAAAGTGAAACTTTGCCGATCCTCAACCGGCTCTGCGGCACACGGGCAGACCGCCACCCGTCTCCCTCCATGAAGAAGCCCCGGCAAATGCCCACCGTTCTGGTTGCACGCTCGCGCTGCAGAACCGGAAAAAAACGGAAATGCCTTGTATACTTACTTTGTATTCATGTAATCTGCATGAGAAATGATGCACAACAACTCAAAGTCACTTCTAATAACCATCCGCTTTTTGTGATGGATTTGACCCGGACAGACGTGATCGAGATGTTTCCACTGTATTCCTTTGACCGACATGACAAACACTAAGTTGTCAGGACGGATACATCGTGGGATGACACCAGCAGCTTTTCTACAATCTGAGAATGACTATTAGAAAGTTTGAACCCTCTCTGATCATGATGGATTAATTATATAAAGAGTAATAACTCAGCTTGTTTGCAGTTAGAGGATTCCTGTCAACAGATTTGGAGACATCTTTTTATATAATGGAGGTCTACAGTGACACAGTCGGCCACTGGGGACAACTGGAAGTAAAGCAGACTCACCATCCACGCTGTAGCCGTATTAATACACCGTGGTATTCATCATTATTATTATTATTCCAGCTACTGCCGTTACTGCTGCTGCTGGAGGGTCTACAGTCGGCTCCCTGGGGGAACAGTGCTTTAGTGTTCTGCCTATATGGAGCTCAGAGGTCAGGAGCTGTGGGGGGATCGCTGTGTTGCTCAAGGACACTGCAGTGTGTGTGTGTGTGTGTGTGTGTGTGTGTGTGTGCGTGTGTGCGTGCGTGTGTGTGTGTGTGTGTCAGTACATCATCTCTAATAATACAATCAAAGAGGGTTCTGCTGCTGTTTCCTAACAAACTGCTGCGACACAAAGCTGATGAATCAGTGGGAACAAAAAGACAAAATGTGATCTTCTTTCATCTCTCCCTCCTTCTTCTTCTTCTTCTTCTTCTGTCTCTCTATCTTTCCGCGAGTTTTTTCCCAAGAAGAAATAATTGGCCCGGCTCGCCGTCCCGTGGGAAGAAGCTCATTTATATTCTCCCACATAAACCCAGTGGGCCTCTCTCCACCACTCAGACCCCCCAAAAAAGGCAGAAGAGTCCTCTCCTCCTCCTCCTCCCGCCTCGTTCCCAGAGAAACTTCCCTCCTCTCTCCCGCCGTCAACAGCTTGCCCTCGCTGTGCTGGAGGAAAGAAAAAAAGGAACATTTCCTCCCAAACCTCCCCCACCCCCTACCTCCCCCCAAGTGCATTCTGGGATCAATCCCAGCAGGCCGCGGCTCCTGGAGGTCTCTGATTGCTCGTCATGAATCTCTTTTGTTCTTCATGCACGCTGCTGCAGAAAACGGCCTCCCAGATGAGCTCGCTTAAAAGAGGCGTTTTACCAGCGCAGGGCCAAATGTCTGCTATTTTTAGACCCTTATTATTTTTACACTGTAAAAAATCACATCTCCTATTAACAAACACATCTACTGTTTCACAAGACGACCTCTTTACCCTGCACATAGAAACACACACACACACACCTCTACATGCTATTAGGCATTATTATATACAGTATGGCGGCTCTATGACCCGGCACAGAGATGCTTTGGGCTCAAAACCAAGCTGACTGAAGAAGGAAGGACAACCACCGCCGTCATGGCAACCGCGGCTAACGCATGAGCTAATGCTAACCGTGAAGCATAAAGTTGTAGTAAACTGGAGCTCAGAAATGGAGGAGCAACTTGTTGATGAGTTTTTATTTAAAGTGTCTCATCGTAACGTCCGGTCAGATAACATCGTAACGTCCAGTCAGATAACATCGTAACGTCCAGTCAGATAACATCGTAACGTCCAGTCAGATAACATCGTAACGTCCAGTCAGATAACATCGTAACGTCCAGTCAGATAACATCGTAACACACAGTCAGATAACATTGTAACGTCCAGTCAGACAACATCGTAACGTCCGGTCAGATAACATCGTAACGTCTAGTCAGATAACATCGTAACGTCCGGTCAGATAACATCGTAACGTCCAGTCAGATAACATCGTAACGTCCGGTCAGATAACATCGTAACGTCCGGTCAGATAACATCGTAACGTCCGGTCAGATAACATCGTAACGTCCAGTCAGATAACATCGTAACGTCCAGTCAGATAACATCGTAACACACAGTCAGATAACATTGTAACGTCCGGTCAGATAACATCGTAACGTCCGGTCAGATAACATCGTAACGTCCGGTCAGATAACATCGTAACGTCCAGTCAGATAACATCGTAACGTCCAGTCAGATAACATCGTAACGTCCAGTCAGATAACATCGTAACGTCCAGTCAGATAACATCGTAACACACAGTCAGATAACATTGTAACGTCCAGTCAGACAACATCGTAACGTCCGGTCAGATAACATCGTAACGTCCAGTCAGATAACATCGTAACGTCCGGTCAGATAACATCGTAACGTCCGGTCAGATAACATCGTAACGTCCGGTCAGATAACATCGTAACGTCCGGTCAGATAACATCGTAACGTCCGGTCAGATAACATCGTAACGTCCGGTCAGATAACATCGTAACGTCCGGTCAGATAACATCGTAACGTCCAGTCAGTTAACATCGTAACGTCTAGTCAGATAACATCGTAACCCACAGTCAAATAACATCGTAACGTCTAGTCAGATAACATCGTAACACACAGTCAAATAACATCGTAACGTCCGGTCAGATAACATCGTAACGTCCGGTCAGATAACATTGTAACACACAGTCAGATAACATCGTAACGTCCGGTCAGATAACATCGTAACGTCCGGTCAGATAACATCGTAACGTCCGGTCAGATAACATCGTAACGTCCGGTCAGATAACATTGTAACGTCCGGTCAGATAACATCGTAACGTCCGGTCAGATAACATCGTAACGTCCGGTCAGATAACATCGTAACGTCCGGTCAGATAACATCGTAACATCCAGTCAGATAACATCGTAACGTCCAGTCAGTTAACATCGTAACATCTAGTCAGATAACATCGTAACCCACAGTCAAATAACATCGTAACGTCTAGTCAGATAACATCGTAACACACAGTCAAATAACATCGTAACGTCCGGTCAGATAACATCGTAACGTCCAGTCAGATAACATCGTAACACACAGTCAAATAACATCGTAACGTCCAGTCAGATAACATCGTAACGTCCGGTCAGATAACATCGTAACGTCCAGTCAGATAACATCGTAACGTCCAGTCAGATAACATCGTAACACACAGTCAGATAACATTGTAACGTCCGGTCAGATAACATCGTAACGTCCAGTCAGATAACATCGTAACGTCCGGTCAGATAACATCGTAACGTCCAGTCAGATAACATCGTAACGTCCAGTCAGATAACATCGTAACGTCCAGTCAGATAACATCGTAACACACAGTCAGATAACATTGTAACGTCCGGTCAGATAACATCGTAACGTCCGGTCAGATAACATCGTAACGTCCAGTCAAATAACATCGTAACGTCCAGTCAGATAACATCGTAACGTCCGGTCAGATAACATCGTAACGTCCGGTCAGATAACATTGTAACACACAGTCAGATAACATCGTAACGTCCGGTCAGATAACATTGTAACGTCCGGTCAGATAACATCGTAACGTCCGGTCAGATAACATCGTAACGTCCGGTCAGATAACATCGTAACGTCCGGTCAGATAACATCGTAACGTCCGGTCAGATAACATCGTAACGTCCGGTCAGATAACATCGTAACGTCCGGTCAGATAACATCGTAACGTCCGGTCAGATAACATCGTAACGTCCGGTCAGATAACATCGTAACGTCCGGTCAGATAACATCGTAACGTCCGGTCAGATAACATCGTAACGTCCAGTCAGTTAACATCGTAACGTCTAGTCAGATAACATCGTAACCCACAGTCAAATAACATCGTAACGTCTAGTCAGATAACATCGTAACACACAGTCAAATAACATCGTAACGTCCGGTCAGATAACATCGTAACGTCCAGTCAGATAACATCGTAACACACAGTCAAATAACATCGTAACGTCCAGTCAGATAACATCGTAACGTCCGGTCAGATAACATCGTAACGTCCGGTCAGATAACATCGTAACACACAGTCAGATAACATCGTAACGTCCGGTCAGATAACATCGTAACGTCCGGTCAGATAACATCGTAACGTCCGGTCAGATAACATCGTAACGTCCGGTCAGATAACATCATAACGTCCGGTCAGATAACATCGTAACGTCCGGTCAGATAACATCGTAACGTCCGGTCAGATAACATCGTAACGTCCGGTCAGATAACATCGTAACGTCCAGTCAGATAACATCGTAACACACAGTCAAATAACATCGTAACGTCCAGTCAGATAACATTGTAACGTCCGGTCAGATAACATTGTAACACACAGTCAGATAACATCGTAACGTCCGGTCAGATAACATCGTAACGTCCGGTCAGATAACATTGTAACACACAGTCAGATAACATCGTAACGTCCGGTCAGATAACATCGTAACGTCCGGTCAGATAATATCGTAACGTCCGGTCAGATAACATCGTAACGTCCGGTCAGATAACATCGTAACGTCCGGTCAGATAACATCGTAACGTCCGGTCAGATAACATCGTAACGTCCGGTCAGATAACATCGTAACGTCCGGTCAGATAACATCGTAACGTCCAGTCAGATAACATCGTAACACACAATCAAATAACATCGTAACGTCCAGTCAGATAACATCGTAACACACAGTCAAATAACATCGTAACGTCCAGTCAGATAACATCGTAACGTCCAGTCAGATAACATTGTAACACACAGTCAGATAACATCGTAACGTCCAGTCAGATAACATTGTAACACACAGTCAGATAACATCGTAACGTCCGGTCAGATAACATCGTAACGTCTGGTCAGATAACATCGTAACGTCCAGTCAGATAACATCATAACGTCCAGTCAGATAACATCGTAACGTCCGGTCAGATAACATCGTAACGTCCGGTCAGATAACATTGTAACACACAGTCAGATAACATCGTAACGTCCAGTCAGATAACATTGTAACACACAGTCAGATAACATCGTAACGTCCGGTCAGATAACATCGTAACGTCCGGTCAGATAACATCGTAACGTCCGGTCAGATAACATCGTAACGTCCAGTCAGATAACATCGTAACGTCCAGTCAGATAACATCGTAACCCACAGTCAAATAACATCGTAACGTCTAGTCAGATAACATCGTAACCCACAGTCAAATAACATCGTAACGTCCAGTCAGATAACATCGTAACACACAGTCAAATAACATCGTAACGTCCGGTCAGATAACATCGTAACGTCCAGTCAGATAACATCGTAACGTCCGGTCAGATAACATCGTAACGTCCGGTCAGATAACATCGTAACGTCCGGTCAGATAACATCGTAACGTCCGGTCAGATAACATCGTAACGGCTCCTGTCTAAGTTGAAATAGCTAATAGTTTTTTACCGTGTAGATATAAAGAAGTGTTGATCATTACTGTGTCTGTGTGTGTTAGATGAGTGAAGATAATCGACTGTTGGTTTCCTGTGTGCATTTAAAGAGGCGGCACACGCACACGCACACACACACACACACACACACACACACACACACACACACACAGTAATGACGGAGGTTTGCTCTGTAACATGATGTTTTTTTTCCTCCTCTATTTTTGTGTCATTAATCTTCATTTGTGACGGCGATGGCAGAGAAATAAATACATTAATACATAAATGGGTCAGTGCAGCATCAGTGTGATTTTTTCCTCCTCGCTGCGTTTAAATCGACTCGTGATGTCAGGAGGACGGAGAAGCGTGAAATATGATGATTTTACTCATCACACTGTCACTGTGGTGTCCCTTTACTGTACATCTGCACGTCTGCAGCCGCCGGTAATGAGCATGTTTACATGCACACTGTGACGGTATACAGGAGGGACGATATCAACAGAGAGAGGAGCCAGCCGGGTTCTTTACACTCACCTGAACTCCATAATGAGGTTATTATTATTATTATAATTCTAGGTTTTACTGTAAGGAAATACAGCAGCTTCCATACACAGAGGCAATTAAAACAGATCTATATGAGGCAAAGAAATGCAATAGAACAAGGTTTAATTAATTCATTAAAAAAAAGAAAAAGACAGGAACTAGAGTTTCAGTGCAGTTTCTATAATTTAATAAAGGATATAACAGTGTGGTAGAACAACCATAAAGCCTGAGAAATGTGTTTGTACTTGTTAGAATGAGTAAAATTACAGAATAAAACTACACCAGCTACAGTTAAAGTTACTGTGAGGAACTTTTAACTGGTTATGAATCAGTCTCAATTTAATCCTGATGCCTTCAAATGACCTCCATCAGTAAACGAGACCATCAGAGAAGACGGGCTGTTTCTATATATATTTCTATCGGCGCCACCGGGTTGGACTCTACGTGAAATCAGACAAAATCACAAAGCTTCACCCTTTAGCTCAGACTCCAGCAGTGACCAGCCCACCTCAGACTGATCCGGCTTCGCCGCCGCCTTCGACCTGCAATCGGAGCCCCGACGGGAGGTGGAGAGCAGCAGCGCTCCTCCTCCGCCCGGAAGCAACGCTTCGCCTCGCTGGGAGTCGCTGCTGGAGGCTCAAGTCAGCACACACCAGGAACGTCAGCAGCGCGTGGCGGCTGCGTTACCTGTTGTTTTTTATTTCGGCGTCCGTGTGAACAGGTTATTGCTGCCACACTGCCCACGTGAGACGCACGTCTCATGCACGTCACAGCTGCGATTCTTCTAGAGATTCGAGGTCTCGCCTATTTTTGACGCGAGCCGTGCGTTTCACAGCAGCAACAGACAGTGAAGGTGATCTATTGACTGTATATTAACATCATACCAGCAACATTACTACAGTTTACATGTCTCTAGCTGTAGAAAATGTTACGGAGATGAAAAAAAGTAAAGACTTATTTTTAAATCAACACTGCTTTCATTTCAAAATAAAAGCCCTCCATCGTTTTTTCTGTGGACAGAATTCCTTCATTTGTTAACACGAGGCTTTTATTCTGAAATATGTGCCGGACAGTGTTGTAGAACATGCAGTGACTTGGAGAGCTCCATGAATGAATATAGTACGGAGTTTTAATTGTGGATTATTACTAATATTTACAAATTACCACACATTTTTCTGAACCTTTCTCTGTCTAAAATAAATATAAATGATATTTATAATGAAATTAAATGGACATTAAAAGGCAAACTCTATGTAGAAAGAAAGAGCTGACAGCAGCAGCAGAAACGCAACTGGTGTGAACGCCCGACGCGTGAATCCCGCAGCCACCACGCAACGCAGCCGCCACGCGCTCCTGACGTTCCGTGTGTTCCGGGTGTCAGGCCGTAGTGCTGGGCCCGCTGGGGGAACGGGAGGCACAGAAGAACCAGGACTGAGCAGGCAGACTGTCAGAGAAATGATAATGTGAACTTATATGAAAAAGAAGATGTTGTACATATGCACGCATAACTCTAATGAAAATAGGTTCAAGCCCACATGCTTTTCAGATCCACCTTCCAAACCTACAGCTGATCTCTAAAACAGACATTTCAGTTCAGAGACTGTAATCAATGATTTGATCATCTGATCTGAACTCTACTAATAGTGTCTGTGAGCTCTGACATCAGTTGGAACGGCATCAGGTCCTTCGTTGAAGTTTAAAACCTCGCTAACCTCAGAGTGAACTTTACAGAATGAGTCATTGAGGTGGATTCAGTCGGTTTGTGTTTGCGGTGAAAAGAGGAGCTTCTTCATCTGCTGCTCGTTATTCACACGTTAATATGTGGGTGCATTGAAATGAGTGGCAGCGTGTCTGAGGCTTTCACCGCTGCCCGTTCACACAGCTTTTCTAAAGGAGGATTAAAAACATGACCAGAGTTAAATGAACTGACTGCAGGGAGACGTCTCTCTCTCTCTCTCTCTCTCTCTCTCTCTCTCTCATTCTCTCTCTCTCACCTTGGCCGGCCTTGGTTGATGTGACTCAGGTAAAAAGAAGAACTAAGATCAGTGTGCTGACAGTGTGAATGTGAAGCAGATGGATGTCTTGCACTCACTGAAAGCTTCAACACATTTGGTCAGATTAGAAGTCGACCTCTTTAGAGAGAGAGGGAAGTTAAATTATCCAGCTTTTCATTATCCCTCCATCTCGTTCCACTTCGGTTCGACTCCTTCCTGCTGCCCTGAGCACAACTCCTGAACCTGACCTGACAATGAAAGTCAGTCTGGTGACTAAAGTCCAACATGTCTACTCCTGTTCTGGTGTCTTTGTCGTCGTACAGAGGAGGATGATGGAGCACAACTACATAAAGTTGGCTGTGACCGTTGGACCGCCTCTTTCAGAGCGTCTGTTGGAAGCAGACTGAGGCCTTTACGCTGCAATTATTTCCAAATTAAACTTTGTTGTTATCAAGAAGGGAATTTGTTTTGCAGACAGGAATTTAACATACAGGTCACAGAAACACACCGATGATGATCAGCAGGAGATAAAAACCAATCTGATCTCATGGGAAGGTGTATAAATAGCACGCCACTGACATTCCGCGTGTCATGATGACGCATTTCAAGTCTTTGCGTGTCATGATGTCACGTTGTTACTGTGAAACGGTCGCAGTTATGTTTAAGCAACAAAACCACTTAGTCTTGTTAAGGTTAAGGTTAAGGTTAAAGTTAAGGTTAAGGTTAAAGTTAAAATCAAATTCCTCTTCAGTCGTCTCGTGTATTTATGCTCTGGCTCCGATCAGCAGCGACGGAAACATGACATGATAATTCCCGCCCCTTTTCTGGCGTTCTTTTTGTCATCTCAGTCACACATTTCATCCGTCTCCGTCCAAGCAGCGCTCCAACATCATTCTGAATTATTCAGCAGCGATTTTGACAACAGACTGAATAAGAGATATACGAGAAGAGGAAACCATCGTAACATGTTCACAGTTTACTAACCGGCTTGTTTACTGAGCTACTTGTCTACTAATAATGGATTGTTTTAGTGGGTTCTCCTTAGAAACCTGCACATAAATACTTTGTTTGAGTTATGCAAATATGTTACTTGGTGACATCACAATGTTACAGAAGAAAGGGTGGTACTTCTATCGAGGGATTTCAGGAGCAGTGTTTCTGTGGGGGAGAGTAACTTCCTTTAACTTCCTTCCTGTAACTTTGCAGATCTTTTACGTGCAAAAGGGTAAAAGTTATCAACCGTCCTGCAGCTAAAAAGCTGGAAATTTGAGTGTGAAAGTTTATTCTTAACGTTGGTGATACTGAATAATATAATGTGGAAAGTTTGGGTTACATAATGACAAGTGAGATCATAAGTGTTTGCTGACGTGTGTCGTCTGCACAACTTTTTAAAGTCAGATGTTAATGTTTATAGTTTGTTCTGTGTCCAAAAAATAGAAAAAGAAATCCATCTTCAATACATCATCTGAAAAACCTGTAATGCTCAAATGATGTGTTTTAGTTTTATTTTTCACACAAATTTGTGCAACAAACTAAAGTTCAGTCTGAACCAGTGATGATTCTGTCACTGCTGAGGAGAAATGAAGAGTCAAACACGAGGAGATCTTCACAAGTTGAGCTGCAGAATCAACTCCAGATCTAACCGATCAGAGTCCAGTCGGAGACATGAAACACGTGTTTACTTTTCATGCCAAACACCAACTGTCAGTTTTATTATTGAATTCATTAAATGCATTTCTTTTTACTTGTTTTTAGCAAAATTATTGAAACCAAACAGAACATTTTACCAACGCTGTGATATTAGCTATGAATCTCACAATATATTAACCTAAAGATTCTGCACAATGACGACGACAAACAACGTCTTT
>JAUPFX010000146.1:0-24764 GCA_036937225.1 Sebastes paucispinis | reverse complement strand
GTCTCTTATTGTCCTATATTTTATTCAGTATTTATTTTCTAACACTTAATGTTCTTTAAATCATCTTTTTAATTTTTCAAGGGGGGAGGACCTCTCCCTTGAACAATTAAAAAGCCTGACCACTGTCTTACATTTGTTATAATTTTTTAATTCTATTTTAAAATGCTAGATCATAATAGAATTAAAATATGGAATAATTATATAAAATATGTGATTTTTTTAATGTTAAATGTATTTATTTATTTAACCTTTATTTAGCAGTGAAAGCCTCGTTGAGATTTAAAAAATCCTCTTTTAGTTACAGACAAACATAAAACCGATCAAAAATATGTCACTAATCAGAGTTGCGATTCTAAAATCATGAATGAACTCAGTCCAACCCCAAAGAAATTATATATTTTTATTACGGCTGTCAAAATGAACGCGATAATAACTGTTTTAAAGCTAGAGTGAAGATACTGGCATCATATGAAACTAGAAAACCTAAGAAATCCATTGGTGCAAACCATGCCATACTGTCGCAAAGGAGGCTAAATAACACTATGAAATTATGCTAAATTTTGGCAAGGAAAAACTGGCATGGCCATTTTCAAAGGGGTCCCTTGACCTCTGACCTCAAGATATTGTTTTATATTCTGTTTGATAAATGTAAAATAATAATATAATTAAAATATGAAATAATTAAATGAAATATATGATTTTTTTATGTTAAATGTATTTATTCATTTAACCTTTATTTAGCCGTGAAAGCCTCATTGAGATTTAAAAAAATTCTCTTTTAGTTACAGACAAACAACATAAAACAGATCAAAAATCCAGCTTCTGCCACTCCAACCTAAAAAATATTTTTTAGGGCAGTCAAAATGGATGTGATAATAACTGTTTTAAAGCTAGAAATTAAATTTCTAATATAAACAGATAAATGATTTCATCCTAAAAACACTCTAAATTGCACCTTAAAACAAACCAAGAACCGTCTCAAATCATAAAAATAAATTAGACCAATTGGAAAAAAACAAAAAAAACTTAATTAGTTTGTATCTAATCTAATCTAATCTAATCTAAACTGTGTATTGCACCCTTATAGATTATCACAATAATACTCTATTTGTTAAATAAATACACATGAAAAGGGGGGAGTAGGGAGTGAGAGTGAGAGAAAAGTGAGATAGGCTACGTGACTGACTGAGTAAGCACAAGAAAAAGTCTAAAGTCTGGAGTTGCAAAATAACAGTACATGAAATCGGCGGTGTAGAAAAACTAATAGTACATGAAATTACTGGTGTAGGCTACCATGATGCATCGGACCCTCTATTTCCTGCCTGGGTCGAGAGACACACAGACACAGAGACACAGAGACAGAGAAGAAGGTTGACTTCTAGAGTGCTGCGAGGTTTCTTTCCCCTTCTTCCTGCTTGTTTCTACTGTCACTGCTGTCAACAGCCGCTTTAGGTCACTGAGAGGCTACCGCTCCATCTACCTGTGTTTTAGCACATCACACGCCGCACTGCACCCAGAACACACACACACACAAACACACACACTTAAAGGGAGAGTCCACTGGTCGAGGCAGATCAAGGAGCTGCACAGGAAACAGGGATTTGTTTATATGGATTGAGTGACCTGGCAAAGGTTGTCAATTAAAGGAAGGAAGACAGAGAAGGAGAGAGGAGGAGGAGGAGGAGAGGTCTGTTGGGGCACAGTGAAGCCTTATAATAATAGGTAAATAATAGATCCTGGAGATGAATTATTGAAGGAGTACATTGATGCTTTCATGCTGGGGAGCTGAGCTTACATTCCTGGGTTCATTCATGAAAAAAGGTAGCCTATATGGAGGAGAGATGAAAGGGAGGATGAGAGGGTGAGGGAGGAAGAGGGTGTTGTTGCTATGTCAGGTTGCAATACACCTTCCACTCCCACACAGTCACTGACACTCACTGACATTGGTGCACTTTGATATTTTAGGATATATTGTGATTATCTGCATAGTTGTATTGTATTTTATCTATTTATTTTTCAGGAATTGTAATCGATTGTGTGTCTGGTACCTATCATTGTAATTGTATATTGACTCCTGTTATTTTATCATTTTAACTACTCCAGTGGTTCCCAACCTGGAGTCCGGGCCCACCTTAGTAGAACGCGGAGGTTCGCAAGGATTAGTCTGCTCAGAGATTGTCAAAATTAGATTTGCTCGTATGTAACTAAAATCATAATAACACACTTGCTAGATAACTAATACAAAAGTCTGTTAATAAAAATACTTAAAAAGATACATTCTTTTGCTACTTAATAGCAAAATCGAATGAAATATTCTGCTTCAATCTATATTTGTTGGCATTTAGCCTTTCAAAAACAACATTTTCACTACGTTCAATAACCTATTGGCTCTCCCACTTGCCGCACACCAATGGAGGCCCGCACCTTTATTAACGGGGCGGTCTAGCAGCAATGTAACATCATAAATTACATTTATTTAACCACAATAACAAAAACTCTATTTCAACTTAAAAAAAAATCATATTATGTATCTGCATTCACTTGGGAAGATTGTTAATCATTAGGTGCCCTTTCCTGATTAAATAAAGTTCTATACACATGCATCTCATCTTGTTTTCACCTCTTATACTGTGTGCACTACAGGGGAGATTACAGACATTTTATATTATGATATCGTCACAAAGTCACATATGAATTTCCTCATATTGTTCACGTTATTAATGAGGTGATGAAAAAGAAAAACGTTTGATTATATAGGTGCAAAAGTCAGTCAGTCAAACTGAAACACTCGCTTCCGGCTGATCACATAGAAACTGGACATGAGACACAGACATGCACACACACACACACATACACGATGTCTCCCTTTTGGGTGCCCTATAATGCCAGATCCTTTTGGGCTGACAGGTGACAGAACAGTCTACATCAACATAGGTCTACTCTCTTTAACCGCACACACACACACACACGCCCTGCTGCTGTACAGTAGACAGCTCCAGACATGCCAGGGCTGGACATGCCCAAAAGGCAAAGCCTGTTCCCTGTCACCTATCAGCTGGTGGCAGACAGCGGGACATGTGTGTAAGTGTGTGTGTGTGTGTGTGTGTGTGTGTGTGTGTGCGCGCGCGCGTGCGTGCGTGCGTGCGTGCGTGCGTGTGTGTGTGTGTGTGTGTGCACTGTACATTTTCTTTTTTTCACAATATCTTGCACTCCAATCCCATTTTAAAATCTGAACACTTTCATGACCCCTGCAACTAGGCATAAGAGCGTGGACTGAGCTTCACATGCACTACACTGTATATCAAATGATGTATTTCATACTCTCATACTCATACTTCTCATCATTAGTTGGATTTCTTGTATCAGACTAATGATCTGCTTATCAACTGACACCACAGGGTGATGTGTGTTTCTATGCGTAGGGGTGCCACATGTGTGATGGATAATGGAGGATGTAAAATGTGCGTTATGTTTTGAACAGAAAGAGTATGTATTATTTTTTGCAGGACATGACATCTTGAGACATTGCTAACAAATGGCCAAATGAGACCACAAAACGTCATCACGCCGACTCGTCCGCCTCTACAGCCCCGTTGTGTATACTCACGTTCATGCAACCGTGGTGTAGTTTATTTGTAGCCTAACGTTAGCTTTTTACTTCTGCAGATTGCATTCACACTTCAAAAATCATTATTCAATTTCAATTCAATTTATTTTTTTATAAATAAAAGTGGTGTTCATTTGAGGAGATTATCTTGCTGAACAAAACGTGTAAGTATCATAGACGTTTGTTTGTCACAGAGCTTATTTTCTGCAATAATCCAAAACCCAATGGAAAAATCTCATCTGCATTTTGTAGAGGGAAGCCAGGGCAATTCTAACTTCCTGGTTGGCTGACAAAAATACGTCATCACTGGAGCACTCCATTATATCCATGCATAAGGCCATAAATGTAGATTTTCTTTATAGCTAAAATTTGTCTCACTGTGGTTACTGTATGACCCACATGATATAACCAGTTGTTACATCTTTTCTCTCTGTGATGAGACTGTCAACTAAAAGTAAAATTATCAAACCTGTGCCAAAAATCATGCAAAGAGGACAAAAAGCTTTCCTAACCTGGATGAGATTTACTGCATATCATCAGTCTAACAGTCAGTTCGTAAGCCTGTGGATTTAGTGTTGGGGATACTAACATGTCACAGGACATGCCAGGGAAGAATAAAGGAGACACAAGGAGGCAGCAGCCCACCCAGGACTACTGGCACGGCAGCCAGGGGCGGGGCCAAGACAGCATGGTACACGTCCACCTCGGACCCCCCTCCTCCTCCCCCTTTCCCCACGGGCTCCGACAGGCGGCACGGGAACCCCTCGGCCCAGTGAGGGGTGGACAGCCATCTGACAACTCCCCACCTGCGTGACCTTTACCATGCTTGACCCCCTGCAGGAGACAATCACCTCATAGCAAACAGCCCCACGGGAGATGTAGACACACGGCACAGTCAGGGAGACAAACATAGAGACGGACATGCATAATGTACAGATTGACAGGAAGTTAGATGGAGGGACGGTTAGCCAGACTGTGACATGATGCATACATGGTTGTGATGAGTCATTCCAATCTGCCTGGCTGCTTTCCAACAACAAAGAAGCTCTAGCTTAAAGCTTCAGTAGTCAGTATATTTTTGGCATCATTGGTCAAAAATTCCATAATAACCTTTCAGCATATTGTAATTCAAGTGTTCTGAGAGAAAACTAGACTTCTGCTCTTCTTCATGGCTTTGTTTTCAGGCTTTAGAAAATCGAGCCTGTGACGGGAAACTTTTACTGATCACAGGTCATTTCATTGAGAGAGCGTTCCTATTGGCTGTGCTCCGGTCATGTGACCAGAACTTGGCGTTCCTTCACCAGATTTCACAATGGCGGCGGCATCACAATCTCTCTCATTTTACAGCTAAACCGTGCACTACAAGATGATTCTGAAAACATTTGAGGAGAGAAATAGGCATTAACATAACATAATATTGATTCATATTTGATCAGCGTGACGTAGTTTGATCGTTCGGTCGGAGTTCGCAAGTGATTGACAGCCGGCTCTCATAGATGGCAGCTGGGCAGGGGAACCCCAGATCAGCTCTTAATGCTTGTTTTCTTCCGGTCTGTGAAATCTTGCAGATGCCGTTAGGAGCACCGGAGGACACAGAGGCACATTACTTTTTTCTGGTTACCTGTTTTATGTATTACTGTCACGATATAGCGACCTTTTTATAAAAATAACTTTTTTTTAATCATATTTGCTCCAATCTCACCTACTTCAGCTTTAAATAACATCACAACTTTTCAGGCTTTAAAGGTCCCATATCGTGCTCATTTTCAGGTTCATACTTGTATTTTGTGTTTCTACTAGAACATGTTTACATGCTGTAATGTTTAAAAAAAACAACTTTATTTTCCTCATATGGTCTTCCTAAATATACCTGCATTTACCCTCTGTCTGAAATGCTCCATTTTAGTGCATTTCAACGGAATTGCAACGGAAAACGTTGCTAGGCAACAGTTTGGGTCCATGTTTACTTACTGTCAGCTGATGTTATTCACATACACTGCAACAGGAAATAAACTGGGACACATTTAGAATGTTTACGTTTAAAATCGTGTGATGATCTATATATATTGTATATTTGTGACATCGCAAATGGACAGAAATCCTGACGGCTTGTTTCAAATACACAATTTCTGTACGGGCTGTGTGTATTTCTCTGTATATTGAGTGTTTTGATACTTTCACAGTATTTATATAGCACTTAAACCTGCTTTATAATATAAAAGACATGAAAATCTCACTTTTTACAATATGGGACTTTTAACAACAGTTAGTTCGGTCATTTAGTTGCCAGGGTAGTCTACGGATAATCTCAATAATCTTAATTTGGATTGAACAAGCCATTCAGCTGTGTAGGCAGTGCCACTGGTAAGGCCTCATAGAACAGATATGATAGACTTGTTCAGTCAGTTGGTTCGCAGTTCACATAGAGAACATTTTCTGTGTATTGGTGAGTGTGTTTCAGGTTTCTAGACCAAGGGTTCTCAAAGTTTTTGGGGCCACTGACCTTTTAGAGGGGAGAACATTTTCCAAGGACCCCCTCAGAATCGTAACACCGATTAAACGTATGCTTACTACCATTTGCACTCTTCGATACCATATTGGACCTGTTCCATAGTGATAAACAGAAACACATTTAAATTTGAATCATGTTAATACCGCTTTGTTTGCCCTGATATTCCGGGTGCTTTATAATCAGATGTCGCTTTAGCTCAGCCGGCTTCATGGCCTCGTTCACTAGCAACTGAATACACATGACGCATTTTGGTGTCCAGTCGCTGTTCTCAATAAAACTAAACTCAATATAACTGTTGTCACATTTACTCAATTTAGCTAGTTTAGGCTCAGCGTCACTTGACAATTTTAATATTTCTCCATGCTGGCCAGCTAGTTAGCTGGCTAATAAGCTAAACTGAGCAGCAGCAGGAACGGTTTGTTGCGCCCTGAGGTAAGTTACTGATTCATGATAGATTGACTTGATGTGTCACAATCATATCAGAGTTTCTATTGGCCCAAAGCTAACATGGGTGGTAGTAATGGACACAATATTCTTGCTTCATTGACGCAAATGGTCCCCATCTGTAGATATGTACTTTTTAAAGATACAGCACAATTTTATGATTTATTGCAAACTATTTCGCGGACCCCATGGCAGAGTACCACCGACCCCTGTGGGTCCTCGGACCCCCATTTGTGAATCACTGTTCTAGACAACTGAATAAATGCAATAACCATGTAGCAATGGTGGCAGATTTGGACAGGCTCTACATGGTCAAGGTGTAAACATAGACATACAACAAATGTCTCAATGTTTGAGGACTGTACAAGACCAATTAACCATTATGGCAAAGTAAAGAAAAGAAGACTACACAAATTGCAATATATATATATTTTTAAACTAATTAGACTTTGTTTGTAAGGTTGAGTATTTTCATCTAGATTCTCCTTGAAGTGGTCTGTAGATTATTAGCCAAATGGCAGTTTCATCTTTGTAGAAAAATTATCTCTTAAAAAGGCAATAGGCAACATCATATCAGGAAATCAGGAAATCATGGTCTATTTTTGCCATTCCCAATACTAGCTCAATCTTCTTTTTCAAATTACATGGAATGTCACATGATCATTTTCTTAGCCGATATTATATCAAATATTTTTATATATGAACATATGATGGTGGTGATATTATGACAACTTATTAGGTAAACTACTTCTTAGGCTTCAAATTTCATAGATGAAATACTTTTAGAATTTCATTGAGTTTTCTGTTTATTCATGACCTCGGCAACAGAAGTTGACCTCAGTTTTATTCTCCAACGTGAACAAGATGTTCTTAAAAGTGTCCATGACAACTGGGCAAACTCCATCTGCTGCTAAAGATCATGCGCTATGATTGAAAGCTCCAGAACAGCTACTTAATGGACCTTGTGGTATGTTTCGTTACAAAATATGTATTTAAATAATTCAAAGATAAATTATTCCATCTAATTTTTGACTGAATCATTTACACACATATTTATATTTTATATTTATATTTATATATTTATCACATATTTAATAAATAATAGTAATATTAAGATGAAAATTATTATTTTTATATTATTATTATTATCATAATTATTATTATTATAATAACTCTTATTATCATTATTATTATTATTATTATTATTATTATTAATAATAATAATATTAATAATATATTATTGTCACTTGTGGCAGCAGTAGCACCGGCTGTCTCTGGTTCATGTCTCTGGTTCATGTCTCTGGTTCATGTCTCTGGTTCATGTCTCTGGCATGGTCTCTGGTGCATGGTCTCTGGTTCATGTCTCTGGTTCATGTCTCTGGTTCATGTCTCTGGTTCATGTCTCTGGCATGGTGTCTGGTTCATGTCTCTGGTCTCTGGTCTCTGGTTCATGTCTCTGGCATGGTGTCTGGTTCATGTCTCTGGTCTCTGGTCTCTGGTTCATGTCTCTGGTTCATGTCTCTGGCATGGTGTCTGGTTCATGTCTCTGGCATGGTGTCTGGTTCATGTCTCTGGTCTCTGGTTCATGTCTCTGGCATGGTGTCTGGTTCATGTCTCTGGTCTCTGGTTCATGTGTCTGGTTCATGTCTCTGGTCTCTGGTTCATGTCTCTGGTTCATGTCTCAGGCATGGTGTCTGGTTCATGTCTCTGGTCTCTGGTCTCTGGTTCATGTCTCTGGCATGGTGTCTGGTTCATGTCTCTGGTCTCTGGTCTCTGGTCTCTGGTTCATGTCTCTGGTTCATGTCTCTGGCATGGTGTCTGGTTCATGTCTCTGGTTCATGTCTCTGGCATGGTGTCTGGTCTCTGGTCTCTGGTCTCTGGTCTCTGGTCTCTGGTCTCTGGTTCATGTCTCTGGCATGGTGTCTGGTCTCTGGTCTCTGGTCTCTGGTCTCTGGTCTCTGGTCTCTGGTCTCTGGTCTCTGGTCTCTGGTTCATGTCTCTGGCATGGTGTCTGGTTCATGTCTCTGGTTCATGTCTCTGGTTCATGTCTCTGATTCATGTCTCTGGCATGGTGTCTGGTTCATGTCTCTGGTCTCTGGTCTCTGGTCTCTGGTTCATGTCTCTGGTTCATGTCTCTGGTTCATGTCTCTGGCATGGTGTCTGGTTCATGTCTCTGGTCTCTGGTCTCTGGTTCATGTCTCTGGTTCATGTCTCTGGTTCAGGTCTCTGGCATGGTGTCTGGTTCATGTCTCTGGTCTCTGGTTCAGGTCTCTGGCATGGTGTCTGGTTCATGTCTCTGGTCTCTGGTCTCTAGTTCATGTCTCTGGTTCATGTCTCTGGTTCATGTCTCTGGCATGGTGTCTGGTTCATGTCTCTGGTCTCTGGTTCATGTCTCTGGTTCATGTCTCTGGCATGGTGTCTGGTCTCTGGTCTCTGGTGTCTGGTCTCTGGTCTCTGGTCTCTGGTCTCTGGTCTCTGGTCTCTGGTTCATGTCTCTGGTTCATGTCTCTGGCATGGTCTCTGGTCTCTGGTCTCTGGTTCATGTCTCTGGCATGGTGTCTGGTGTCTGGTGTCTGGTCTCTGGTCTCTGGTCTCTGGTCTCTGGTTCATGTCTCTGGCATGGTGTCTGGTCTCTGGTCTCTGGTCTCTGGTCTCTGGTCTCTGGTCTCTGGTTCATGGCTCTGGTTCATGTCTCTGGCATGGTGTCTGGTCTCTGGTCTCTGGTCTCTGGTTCATGTCTCTGGTTCATGTCTCTGGCATGGTGTCTGGTGTCTGGTCTCTGGTCTCTGGTCTCTGGTCTCTGGTCTCTGGTTCATGTCTCTGGCATGGTGTCTGGTTCATGTCTCTGGTTCATGTCTCTGGTTCATGTCTCTGGTTCATGTCTCTGATTCATGTCTCTGGCATGGTGTCTGGTTCATGTCTCTGGTCTCTGGTTCATGTCTCTGGTTCATGTCTCTGGCATGGTGTCTGGTTCATGTCTCTGGTTCATGTCTCTGGCATGGTGTCTGGTTCATGTCTCTGGTTCATGTCTCTGGCATGGTGTCTGGTTCATGTCTCTGGTTCATGTCTCTGGTTCATGTCTCTGGCATGGTGTCTGGTTCATGTCTCTGGCATGGTGTCTGGTTCATGTCTCTGGTCTCTGGTCTCTGGTTCATGTCTCTGGCATGGTGTCTGGTTCATGTCTCTGGCATGGTGTCTGGTTCATGTCTCTGGTCTCTGGTCTCTGGTTCATGTCTCTGGTTCATGTCTCTGGCATGGTGTCTGGTTCATGTCTCTGGCATGGTGTCTGGTTCATGTCTCTGGTCTCTGGTTCATGTCTCTGGCATGGTGTCTGGTTCATGTCTCTGGTCTCTGGTTCATGTCTCTGGTTCATGTCTCTGGCATGGTGTCTGGTTCATGTCTCTGGTCTCTGGTCTCTGGTTCATGTCTCTGGCATGGTGTCTGGTTCATGTCTCTGGTCTCTGGTCTCTGGTTCATGTCTCTGGTTCATGTCTCTGGTTCATGTCTCTGGCATGGTGTCTGGTTCATGTCTCTGGTCTCTGGTCTCTGGTTCATGTCTCTGGTTCATGTCTCTGGCATGGTGTCTGGTTCATGTCTCTGGTCTCTGGTCTCTGGTTCATGTCTCTGGTTCATGTCTCTGGTTCAGGTCTCTGGCATGGTGTCTGGTTCATGTCTCTGGTCTCTGGTTCAGGTCTCTGGCATGGTGTCTGGTTCATGTCTCTGGTCTCTGGTTCATGTCTCTGGCATGGTGTCTGGTTCATGTCTCTGGTCTCTGGTCTCTAGTTCATGTCTCTGGTTCATGTCTCTGGTTCATGTCTCTGGCATGGTGTCTGGTTCACGTCTCTGGTCTCTGGTTCATGTCTCTGGTTCATGTCTCTGGCATGGTGTCTGGTTCATGTCTCTGGTCTCTGGTTCATGTCTCTGGTTCATGTCTCTGGCATGGTGTCTGGTCTCTGGTCTCTGGTCTCTGGTGTCTGGTCTCTGGTCTCTGGTCTCTGGTCTCTGGTCTCTGGTCTCTGGTTCATGTCTCTGGTTCATGTCTCTGGCATGGTCTCTGGTCTCTGGTCTCTGGTCTCTGGTTCATGTCTCTGGCATGGTGTCTGGTCTCTGGTCTCTGGTCTCTGGTCTCTGGTCTCTGGTTCATGTCTCTGGTTCATGTCTCTGGCATGGTGCATGGTGTCTGGTGTCTGGTCTCTGGTCTCTGGTCTCTGGTCTCTGGTTCATGGCTCTGGTTCATGTCTCTGGCATGGTGTCTGGTCTCTGGTTCATGTCTCTGGCATGGTGTCTGGTCTCTGGTCTCTGGTCTCTGGTCTCTGGTCTCTGGTTCATGTCTCTGGCATGGTGTCTGGTTCATGTCTCTGGTTCATGTCTCTGGTTCATGTCTCTGGTTCATGTCTCTGATTCATGTCTCTGGCATGGTGTCTGGTTCATGTCTCTGGTCTCTGGTTCATGTCTCTGGTTCATGTCTCTGGCATGGTGTCTGGTTCATGTCTCTGGTTCATGTCTCTGGCATGGTGTCTGGTTCATGTCTCTGGCATGGTGTCTGGTTCATGTCTCTGGTTCATGTCTCTGGTTCATGTCTCTGGCATGGTGTCTGGTTCATGTCTCTGGCATGGTGTCTGGTCTCTGGTCTCTGGTCTCTGGTCTCTGGTCTCTGGTCTCTGGTTCATGTCTCTGGCATGGTGTCTGGTCTCTGGTCTCTGGTCTCTGGTCTCTGGTTCATGGCTCTGGTTCATGTCTCTGGCATGGTGTCTGGTCTCTGGTCTCTGGTCTCTGGTTCATGTCTCTGGTTCATGTCTCTGGCATGGTGTCTGGTCTCTGGTCTCTGGTCTCTGGTCTCTGGTTCATGTCTCTGGCATGGTGTCTGGTTCATGTCTCTGGTTCATGTCTCTGGTTCATGTCTCTGGTTCATGTCTCTGATTCATGTCTCTGGCATGGTGTCTGGTTCATGTCTCTGGTCTCTGGTTCATGTCTCTGGTTCATGTCTCTGGCATGGTGTCTGGTTCATGTCTCTGGTTCATGTCTCTGGCATGGTGTCTGGTTCATGTCTCTGGTTCATGTCTCTGGCATGGTGTCTGGTTCATGTCTCTGGTTCATGTCTCTGGTTCATGTCTCTGGCATGGTGTCTGGTTCATGTCTCTGGCATGGTGTCTGGTTCATGTCTCTGGTCTCTGGTCTCTGGTTCATGTCTCTGGCATGGTGTCTGGTTCATGTCTCTGGCATGGTGTCTGGTTCATGTCTCTGGTCTCTGGTCTCTGGTTCATGTCTCTGGTTCATGTCTCTGGCATGGTGTCTGGTTCATGTCTCTGGCATGGTGTCTGGTTCATGTCTCTGGTCTCTGGTTCATGTCTCTGGCATGGTGTCTGGTTCATGTCTCTGGTCTCTGGTTCATGTCTCTGGCATGGTGTCTGGTTCATGGTGTCTGGTTCATGTCTCTGGTCTCTGGTCTCTGGTTCATGTCTCTGGCATGGTGTCTGGTTCATGTCTCTGGTCTCTGGTCTCTGGTCTCTGGTTCATGTCTCTGGTTCATGTCTCTGGTTCATGTCTCTGGCATGGTGTCTGGTTCATGTCTCTGGTCTCTGGTCTCTGGTTCATGTCTCTGGTTCATGTCTCTGGCATGGTGTCTGGTTCATGTCTCTGGTCTCTGGTCTCTGGTTCATGTCTCTGGTTCATGTCTCTGGTTCAGGTCTCTGGCATGGTGTCTGGTTCATGTCTCTGGTCTCTGGTTCAGGTCTCTGGCATGGTGTCTGGTTCATGTCTCTGGTCTCTGGTTCATGTCTCTGGTTCATGTCTCTGGCATGGTGTCTGGTTCATGTCTCTGGTCTCTGGTCTCTAGTTCATGTCTCTGGTTCATGTCTCTGGTTCATGTCTCTGGCATGGTGTCTGGTTCACGTCTCTGGTCTCTGGTTCATGTCTCTGGTTCATGTCTCTGGCATGGTGTCTGGTTCATGTCTCTGGTCTCTGGTTCATGTCTCTGGTTCATGTCTCTGGCATGGTGTCTGGTCTCTGGTCTCTGGTCTCTGGTGTCTGGTCTCTGGTCTCTGGTCTCTGGTCTCTGGTCTCTGGTCTCTGGTTCATGTCTCTGGTTCATGTCTCTGGCATGGTCTCTGGTCTCTGGTCTCTGGTCTCTGGTTCATGTCTCTGGCATGGTGTCTGGTCTCTGGTCTCTGGTCTCTGGTCTCTGGTCTCTGGTCTCTGGTCTCTGGTTCATGTCTCTGGTTCATGTCTCTGGCATGGTGTCTGGTGTCTGGTCTCTGGTCTCTGGTCTCTGGTCTCTGGTCTCTGGTCTCTGGTTCATGGCTCTGGTTCATGTCTCTGGCATGGTGTCTGGTCTCTGGTCTCTGGTTCATGTCTCTGGCATGGTGTCTGGTCTCTGGTCTCTGGTCTCTGGTCTCTGGTCTCTGGTCTCTGGTTCATGTCTCTGGCATGGTGTCTGGTTCATGTCTCTGGTTCATGTCTCTGGTTCATGTCTCTGGTTCATGTCTCTGATTCATGTCTCTGGCATGGTGTCTGGTTCATGTCTCTGGTCTCTGGTTCATGTCTCTGGTTCATGTCTCTGGCATGGTGTCTGGTTCATGTCTCTGGTTCATGTCTCTGGCATGGTGTCTGGTTCATGTCTCTGGTTCATGTCTCTGGCATGGTGTCTGGTTCATGTCTCTGGCATGGTGTCTGGTTCATGTCTCTGGTCTCTGGTCTCTGGTTCATGTCTCTGGCATGGTGTCTGGTTCATGTCTCTGGCATGGTGTCTGGTTCATGTCTCTGGTCTCTGGTCTCTGGTTCATGTCTCTGGCATGGTGTCTGGTTCATGTCTCTGGCATGGTGTCTGGTTCATGTCTCTGGTCTCTGGTTCATGTCTCTGGCATGGTGTCTGGTTCATGTCTCTGGTCTCTGGTTCATGTCTCTGGTTCATGTCTCTGGCATGGTGTCTGGTTCATGTCTCTGGTCTCTGGTCTCTGGTTCATGTCTCTGGTTCATGTCTCTGGCATGGTGTCTAGTTCATGTCTCTGGTCTCTGGTTCATGTCTCTGGTTCATGTCTCTGGCATGGTGTCTGGTTCATGTCTCTGGTCTCTGGTCTCTGGTTCATGTCTCTGGTTCATGTCTCTGGCATGGTGTCTGGTCTCTGGTCTCTGGTGTCTGGTCTCTGGTCTCTGGTGTCTGGTCTCTGGTCTCTGGTGTCTGGTCTCTGGTGTCTGGTCTCTGGTGTCTGGTCTCTGGTCTCTGGTGTCTGGTCTCTGGTGTCTGGTGTCTGGTGTCTGGTCTCTGGTCTCTGGTCTCTGGTCTCTCTGGTCTCTGGTCTCTGGTCTCTCTGGTCTCTCTGGTCTCTGGTCTCTCTGGTCTCTGGTCTCTCTGGTCTCTGGTCTCTGGTCTCTCTGGTCTCTCTGGTCTCTCTGGTCTCTGGTCTCTGGTCTCTGGTCTCTCTGGTCTCTGGTCTCTGGTCTCAGGTCTCTCTGGTCTCTCTGGTCTCTGGTCTCTCTGGTCTCTGGTCTCTGGTCTCTCTGGTCTTTCTGGTCTCTGGTCTCTCTGGTCTCTGGTCTCTGGTCTCTGGTCTCTCTGGTATCTGGTCTCTGGTCTCTCTGGTCTTTCTGGTCTCTCTGGTCTCTGGTCTCTGGTCTCTCTGGTCTCTGGTCTCTCTGGTCTCTGGTCTCTCTGGTCTTTCTGGTCTCTGGTCTCTCTGGTCTCTGGTCTCTCTGGTCTCTGGTCTCTGGTCTCTGGTCTCTGGTCTCTCTGGTCTCTGGTCTCTGGTCTCTGGTCTCTGGTCTCTCTGGTCTCTGGTCTCTCTGGTCTCTGGTCTCTGGTCTCTCTGGTCTCTCTGGTCTCTGGTCTCTGGTCTCTCTGGTCTCTGGTCTCTGGTCTCTGGTCTCTCTGGTCTCTGGTCTCTGGTCTCTGGTCTCTCTGGTCTCTCTGGTCTCTGGTCTCTCTGGTCTCTGGTCTCTGGTCTCTCTGGTCTCTCTGGTCTCTGGTCTCTGGTCTCTCTGGTCTCTGGTCTCTGGTCTCTCTGGTCTCTCTGGTCTCTGGTCTCTGGTCTCTCTGGTCTCTGGTCTCTGGTCTCTCTGGTCTCTGGTCTCTGGTCTCTCTGGTCTCTGGTCTCTGGTCTCTGGTCTCTCTGGTCTCTGGTCTCTCTGGTCTCTGGTCTCTCTGGTCTCTGGTCTCTCTGGTCTCTGGTCTCTCTGGTCTCTGGTCTCTGGTCTCTCTGGTCTCTGGTCTCTGGTCTCTGGTCTCTGGTCTCTCTGGTCTCTGGTCTCTGGTCTCTGGTCTCTCTGGTCTCTGGTCTCTCTGGTCTCTGGTCTCTCTGGTCTCTCTGGTCTCTGGTCTCTCTGGTCTCTGGTCTCTGGTCTCTGGTCTCTCTGGTCTCTGGTCTCTGGTCTCTCTGGTCTCTGGTCTCTCTGGTCTCTGGTCTCTGGTCTCTCTGGTCTCTCTGGTCTCTGGTCTCTCTGGTCTCTGGTCTCTGGTCTCTCTGGTCTCTCTGGTCTCTGGTCTCTCTGGTCTCTGGTCTCTGGTCTCTCTGGTCTCTCTGGTCTCTGGTCTCTCTGGTCTCTCTGGTCTCTGGTCTCTGGTCTCTCTGGTCTCTGGTCTCTGGTCTCTGGTCTCTCTGGTCTCTCTGGTCTCTCTGGTCTCTGGTCTCTCTGGTCTCTCTGGTCTCTGGTCTCTGGTCTCTGGTCTCTCTGGTCTCTGGTCTCTCTGGTCTCTGGTCTCTGGTCTCTCTGGTCTCTCTGGTCTCTCTGGTCTCTGGTCTCTCTGGTCTCTCTGGTCTCTGGTCTCTGGTCTCTCTGGTCTCTGGTCTCTCTGGTCTCTGGTGTCTCTGGTCTCTGGTCTCTCTGGTCTCTCTGGTCTCTCTGGTCTCTGGTCTCTGGTCTCTCTGGTCTCTGGTCTCTGGTCTCTCTGGTCTCTGGTCTCTGGTCTCTCTTGTCTCTGGTCTCTCTGGTCTCTGGTCTCTCTGGTCTCTGGTCTCTCTGGTCTCTCTGGTCTCTCTGGTCTCTCTGGTCTCTGGTCTCTGGTCTCTCTGGTCTCTGGTCTCTGGTCTCTGGTCTCTCTGGTCTCTGGTCTCTCTGGTCTCTGGTCTCTGGTCTCTCTGGTCTCTGGTCTCTCTGGTCTCTGGTCTCTCTGGTCTCTGGTCTCTCTGGTCTCTGGTCTCTGGTCTCTCTGGTCTCTCTGGTCTCTCTGGTCTCTGGTCTCTGGTCTCTCTGGTCTCTCTGGTCTCTGGTCTCTGGTCTCTCTGGTCTCTGGTCTCTGGTCTCTCTGGTCTCTGGTCTCTGGTCTCTGGTCTCTCTGGTCTCTCTGGTCTCTGGTCTCTGGTCTCTCTGGTCTCTGGTCTCTGGTCTCTCTGGTCTCTGGTCTCTGGTCTCTGGTCTCTCTGGTCTCTGGTCTCTGGTCTCTGGTCTCTCTGGTCTCTGGTCTCTGGTCTCTCTGGTCTCTGGTCTCTCTGGTCTCTGGTCTCTCTGGTCTCTGGTTTCTCTGGTCTCTGGTCTCTGGTCTCTCTGGTCTCTGGTCTCTGGTCTCTCTGGTCTCTCTGGTCTCTGGTCTCTGGTCTCTCTGGTCTCTGGTCTCTGGTCTCTGGTCTCTGGTCTCTGGTCTCTCTGGTCTCTGGTCTCTGGTCTCTCTGGTCTCTGGTCTCTGGTCTCTCTGGTCTCTGGTCTCTGGTCTCTGGTCTCTCTGGTCTCTGGTCTCTGGTCTCTCTGGTCTCTGGTCTCTCTGGTCTCTGGTCTCTGGTCTCTCTGGTCTCTGGTCTCTGGTCTCTGGTCTCTGGTCTCTCTGGTCTCTGGTCTCTGGTCTCTCTGGTCTCTGGTCTCTCTGGTCTCTCTGGTCTCTGGTCTCTCTGGTCTCTCTGGTCTCTGGTCTCTCTGGTCTCTGGTCTCTGGTCTCTCTGGTCTCTGGTCTCTGGTCTCTCTGGTCTCTCTGGTCTCTGGTCTCTGGTCTCTCTGGTCTCTGGTCTCTGGTCTCTCTGGTCTCTGGTCTCTCTGGTCTCTGGTCTCTCTGGTCTCTGGTCTCTGGTCTCTCTGGTCTCTCTGGTCTCTGGTCTCTGGTCTCTGGTCTCTGGTCTCTCTGGTCTCTCTGGTCTCTGGTCTCTCTGGTCTCTGGTCTCTGGTCTCTCTGGTCTCTGGTCTCTGGTCTCTGGTCTCTCTGGTTTCTCTGGTCTCTGGTCTCTCTGGTCTCTGGTCTCTCTGGTCTCTCTGGTCTCTCTGGTCTCTGGTCTCTGGTCTCTGGTCTCTCTGGTCTCTGGTCTCTGGTCTCTCTGGTCTCTCTGGTCTCTGGTCTCTGGTCTCTCTGGTCTCTCTGGTCTCTGGTCTCTGGTCTCTCTGGTCTCTGGTCTCTGGTCTCTCTGGTCTCTGGTCTCTGGTCTCTGGTCTCTCTGGTCTCTCTGGTCTCTGGTCTCTGGTCTCTCTGGTCTCTCTGGTCTCTGGTCTCTGGTCTCTCTGGTCTCTGGTCTCTGGTCTCTCTGGTCTCTCTGGTCTCTCTGGTCTCTGGTCTCTCTGGTCTCTGGTCTCTCTGGTCTCTCTGGTCTCTGGTCTCTCTGGTCTCTGGTCTCTGGTCTCTCTGGTCTCTGGTCTCTGGTCTCCCTGGTCTCTGGTCTCTGGTCTCTCTGGTCTCTGGTCTCTGGTCTCTCTGGTCTCTGGTCTCTCTGGTCTCTGGTCTCTGGTCTCTGGTCTCTCTGGTCTCTCTGGTCTCTGGTCTCTGGTCTCTCTGGTCTCTCTGGTCTCTGGTCTCTGGTCTCTCTGGTCTCTCTGGTCTCTGGTCTCTGGTCTCTCTGGTCTCTGGTCTCTGGTCTCTCTGGTCTCTGGTCTCTGGTCTCTGGTCTCTCTGGTCTCTGGTCTCTGGTCTCTCTGGTCTCTGGTCTCTGGTCTCTCTGGTCTCTGGTCTCTGGTCTCTCTGGTCTCTGGTCTCTCTGGTCTCTGGTCTCTGGTCTCTCTGGTCTCTGGTCTCTGGTCTCTCTGGTCTCTGGTCTCTCTGGTCTCTGGTCTCTCTGGTCTCTGGTCTCTCTGGTCTCTGGTCTCTGGTCTCTCTGGTCTCTGGTCTCTCTGGTCTCTCTGGTCTCTCTGGTCTCTGGTCTCTGGTCTCTCTGGTCTCTCTGGTCTCTGGTCTCTCTGGTCTCTGGTCTCTCTGGTCTCTGGTCTCTGGTCTCTCTGGTCTCTGGTCTCTCTGGTCTCTCTGGTCTCTGGTCTCTGGTCTCTCTGGTCTCTCTGGTCTCTGGTCTCTCTGGTCTCTCTGGTCTCTGGTCTCTGGTCTCTCTGGTCTCTCTGGTCTCTGGTCTCTCTGGTCTCTCTGGTCTCTGGTCTCTGGTCTCTCTGGTCTCTGGTCTCTCTGGTCTCTGGTCTCTCTGGTCTCTGGTCTCTCTGGTCTCTCTGGTCTCTCTGGTCTCTGGTCTCTGGTCTCTCTGGTCTCTGGTCTCTCTGGTCTCTCTGGTCTCTGGTCTCTGGTCTCTCTGGTCTCTGGTCTCTGGTCTCTGGTCTCTCTGGTCTCTGGTCTCTCTGGTCTCTCTGGTCTCTCTGGTCTCTGGTCTCTGGTCTCTGGTCTCTCTGGTCTCTGGTCTCTGGTCTCTGGTCTCTCTGGTCTCTGGTCTCTCTGGTCTCTGGTCTCTGGTCTCTGGTCTCTGGTCTCTCTGGTCTCTGGTCTCTCTGGTCTCTGGTCTCTGGTCTCTCTGGTCTCTCTGGTCTCTCTGGTCTCTGGTCTCTGGTCTCTCTGGTCTCTCTGGTCTCTCTGGTCTCTGGTCTCTGGTCTCTGGTCTCTCTGGTCTCTCTGGTCTCTGGTCTCTCTGGTCTCTCTGGTCTCTGGTCTCTCTGGTCTCTGGTCTCTGGTCTCTCTGGTCTCTCTGGTCTCTGGTCTCTGGTCTCTGGTCTCTCTGGTCTCTGGTCTCTCTGGTCTCTCTGGTCTCTGGTCTCTCTGGTCTCTGGTCTGGTCTCTGGTCTCTCTGGTCTCTGGTCTCTGGTCTCTGGTCTCTCTGGTCTCTGGTCTCTCTGGTCTCTGGTCTCTCTGGTCTCTCTGGTCTCTGGTCTCTCTGGTCTCTGGTCTCTGGTCTCTGGTCTCTCTGGTCTCTGGTCTCTGGTCTCTCTGGTCTCTGGTCTCTCTGGTCTCTGGTCTCTGGTCTCTGGTCTCTCTGGTCTCTGGTCTCTCTGGTCTCTGGTCTCTGGTCTCTCTGGTCTCTGGTCTCTGGTCTCTCTGGTCTCTGGTCTCTCTGGTCTCTGGTCTCTCTGGTCTCTGGTCTCTGGTCTCTGGTCTCTGGTCTCTCTGGTCTCTGGTCTCTCTGGTCTCTGGTCTCTCTGGTCTCTCTGGTCTCTGGTCTCTCTGGTCTCTCTGGTCTCTGGTCTCTGGTCTCTGGTCTCTCTGGTCTCTGGTCTCTGGTCTCTCTGGTCTCTGGTCTCTGGTCTCTCTGGTCTCTCTGGTCTCTGGTCTCTGGTCTCTGGTCTCTGGTCTCTGGTCTCTCTGGTCTCTGGTCTCTGGTCTCTCTGGTCTCTGGTCTCTCTGGTCTCTCTGGTCTCTGGTCTCTGGTCTCTGGTCTCTCTGGTCTCTCTGGTCTCTGGTCTCTGGTCTCTCTGGTCTCTCTGGTCTCTCTGGTCTCTGGTCTCTCTGGTCTCTCTGGTCTCTGGTCTCTCTGGTCTCTGGTCTCTGGTCTCTCTGGTCTCTCTGGTCTCTGGTCTCTGGTCTCTGGTCTCTCTGGTCTCTGGTCTCTGGTCTCTCTGGTCTCTCTGGTCTCTCTGGTCTCTCTGGTCTCTGGTCTCTCTGGTCTCTGGTCTCTCTGGTCTCTCTGGTCTCTGGTCTCTGGTCTCTGGTCTCTGGTCTCTGGTCTCTCTGGTCTCTCTGGTCTCTCTGGTCTCTGGTCTCTGGTCTCTCTGGTCTCTGGTCTCTCTGGTCTCTGGTCTCTGGTCTCTCTGGTCTCTGGTCTCTGGTCTCTCTGGTCTCTGGTCTCTGGTCTCTCTGGTCTCTGGTCTCTCTGGTCTCTGGTCTCTCTGGTCTCTCTGGTCTCTGGTCTCTGGTCTCTGGTCTCTCTGGTCTCTGGTCTCTCTGGTCTCTGGTCTCTGGTCTCTCTGGTCTCTGGTCTCTCTGGTCTCTGGTCTCTGGTCTCTCTGGTCTCTGGTCTCTCTGGTCTCTCTGGTCTCTGGTCTCTCTGGTCTCTGGTCTCTGGTCTCTCTGGTCTCTGGTCTGGTCTCTGGTCTCTGGTCTCTGGTCTCTCTGGTCTCTGGTCTCTCTGGTCTCTGGTCTCTGGTCTCTGGTCTCTGGTCTCTCTGGTCTCTGGTCTCTGGTCTCTGGTCTCTGGTCTCTCTGGTCTCTGGTCTCTCTGGTCTCTCTGGTCTCTCTGGTCTCTGGTCTCTGGTCTCTCTGGTCTCTGGTCTCTGGTCTCTCTGGTCTCTGGTCTCTCTGGTCTCTGGTCTCTGGTCTCTCTGGTCTCTGGTCTCTGGTCTCTCTGGTCTCTCTGGTCTCTGGTCTCTGGTCTCTCTGGTCTCTCTGGTCTCTGGTCTCTCTGGTCTGGTCTCTCTGGTCTCTGGTCTCTGGTCTCTCTGGTCTCTCTGGTCTCTGGTCTCTCTGGTCTCTCTGGTCTCTGGTCTCTGGTCTCTCTGGTCTCTGGTCTCTCTGGTCTCTGTGTCTCTGGTCTCTGGTCTCTCTGGTCTCTCTGGTCTCTCTGGTCTCTGGTCTCTGGTCTCTCTGGTCTCTGGTCTCTCTGGTCTTCTGGTCTCTGGTCTCTCTGGTCTCTGGTCTCTCTGGTCTCTGGTCTCTGTCTCTGGTCTCTCTGGTCTCTCTGGTCTCTGGTCTCTGGTCTCTGGTCTCTGGTCTCTCTGGTCTCTGGTCTCTGGTCTGGTCCTCTGGTCTCTGGTCTCTGGTCTCTGTCTGGTCTCTCTGGTCTCTGGTCTCTCTGGTCTCTGGTCTCTCTGGTCTCTGGTCTCTGGTCTCTGGTCTCTCTGGTCTCTGGTCTCTGGTCTCTGGTCTCTCTGGTCTCTCTGGTCTCTGGTCTCTGGTCTCTGGTCTCTGGTCTCTCTGGTCTCTGGTCTCTGGTCTCTGGTCTCTGGTCTCTGGTCTCTCTGGTCTCTGGTCTCTGGTCTCTCTGGTCTCTCTGGTCTCTGGTCTCTGGTCTCTCTGGTCTCTCTGGTCTCTGGTCTCTGGTCTCTGGTCTCTGGTCTCTCTGGTCTCTGGTCTCTGGTCTCTGGTCTCTCTGGTCTCTGGTCTCTGGTCTCTGGTCTCTCTGGTCTCTGGTCTCTCTGGTCTCTGGTCTCTGGTCTCTCTGGTCTCTGGTCTCTCTGGTCTCTGGTCTCTGGTCTCTCTGGTCTCTCTGGTCTCTGGTCTCTGGTCTCTCTGGTCTCTGGTCTCTCTGGTCTCTGGGTCTCTGGTCTCTGGTCTCTCTGGTCTCTGGTCTCTCTGGTCTCTGGTCTCTGGTCTCTCTGGTCTCTGGTCTCTGGTCTCTATGGTCTCTGGTCTCTCGTGGTCTCTGGTCTCTGGTCTCTTGGTCTCTGGTCTCTCTGGTCTCTGGTCTCTCTGGTCTCTCTGGTCTCTGGTCTCTCTGGGGTCTCTCTGGTCTCTGGTCTCTGGTCTCTGGTCTCTGGTCTCTGGTCTCTCTGGTCTCTCTGGTCTCTGGTCTCTGGTCTCTGGTCTCTCTGGTCTCTCTGGTCTCTGGTCTCTGGTCTCTGGTCTCTGGTCTCTCTGGTCTCTCTGGTCTCTGGTCTCTCTGGTCTCTCTGGTCTCTGGTCTCTCTGGTCTCTGGTCTCTGGTCTCTCTGGTCTCTCTGGTCTCTGGTCTCTGGTCTCTGGTCTCTCTGGTCTCTGGTCTCTCTGGTCTCTGGTCTCTCTGGTCTCTCTGGTCTCTGGTCTCTGGTCTCTGGTCTCTCTGGTCTCTGGTCTCTGGTCTCTGGTCTCTCTGGTCTCTGGTCTCTGGTCTCTCTGGTCTCTGGTCTCTCTGGTCTCTGGTCTCTCTGGTCTCTCTGGTCTCTGGTCTCTGCTGGTCTCTGGTCTCTCTGGTCTCTCTGGTCTCTCTGGTCTCTGGTCTCTGGTCTCTGGTCTCTGGTCTCTGGTCTCTCTGGTCTCTGGTCTCTCTGGTCTCTGGTCTCTGGTCTCTCTGGTCTCTGGTCTCTGGTCTCTGGTCTCTGGTCTCTCTGGTCTCTGGTCTCTCTGGTCTCTCTGGTCTCTGGTCTCTGGTCTCTCTGGTCTCTGGTCTCTGGTCTCTGGTCTCTGGTCTCTGGTCTCTCTGGTCTCTGGTCTCTCTGGTCTCTGGTCTCTGGTCTCTCTGGTCTCTGGTCTCTCTGGTCTCTCTGGTCTCTGGTCTCTCTGGTCTCTGGTCTCTGGTCTCTCTGGTCTCTGGTCTCTGGTCTCTGGTCTCTGGTCTCTGGTCTCTCTGGTCTCTGGTCTCTCTGGTCTCTGGTCTCTGGTCTCTGGTCTCTGGTCTCTCTGGTCTCTGGTCTCTGGTCTCTCTGGTCTCTGGTCTCTGGTCTCTGGTCTCTCTGGTCTCTGGTCTCTGGTCTCTGGTCTCTCTGGTCTCTGGTCTCTGGTCTCTCTGGTCTCTGGTCTCTGGTCTCTCTGGTCTCTCTGGTCTCTGGTCTCTGGTCTCTGGTCTCTCTGGTCTCTCTGGTCTCTGGTCTCTGGTCTCTGGTCTCTCTGGTCTCTCTGGTCTCTGGTCTCTGGTCTCTCTGGTCTCTGGTCTCTGGTCTCTCTGGTCTCTGGTCTCTCTGGTCTCTGGTCTCTGGTCTCTCTGGTCTCTGGTCTCTGGTCTCTGGTCTCTGGTCTCTCTGGTCTCTGGTCTCTCTGGTCTCTGGTCTCTGGTCCTCTCTGGTCTCTGGTCTCTCTGGTCTCTGGTCTCTCTGGTCTCTGGTCTCTGGTCTCTGGTCTCTCTGGTCTCTGGTCTCTGGTCTCTCTGGTCTCTCTGGTCTCTGGTCTCTGGTCTCTCTGGTCTCTGGTCTCTGGTCTCTGGTCTCTCTGGTCTCTGGTCTCTGGTCTCTGGTCTCTCTGGTCTCTCTGGTCTCTGGTCTCTGGTCTCTGGTCTCTGGTCTCTCTGGTCTCTCTGGTCTCTGGTCTCTGGTCTCTCTGGTCTCTCTGGTCTCTGGTCTCTGGTCTCTCTGGTCTCTCTGGTCTCTGGTCTCTGGTCTCTCTGGTCTCTGGTCTCTGGTCTCTCTGGTCTCTGGTCTCTGGTCTCTCTGGTCTCTCTGGTCTCTGGTCTCTGGTCTCTCTGGTCTCTCTGGTCTCTGGTCTCTCTGGTCTCTGGTCTCTCTGGTCTCTGGTCTCTCTGGTCTCTGGTCTCTCTGGTCTCTGGTCTCTCGGTCTCTCTGGTCTCTGGTCTCTGGTCTCTCTGGTCTCTGGTCTCTGGTCTCTGGTCTCTCTGGTCTCTGGTCTCTCTGGTCTCTGGTCTCTCTGGTCTCTCTGGTCTCTGGTCTCTCTGGTCTCTGGTCTTGGTCTCTGGTCTCTCTGGTCTCTGGTCTCTGGTCTCTCTGGTCTCTGGTCTCTGGTCTCTCTGGTCTCTCTGGTCTCTGGTCTCTGGTCTCTGGTCTCTGGTCTCTCTGGTCTCTCTGGTCTCTGGTCTCTGGTCCTCTGGTCTCTCTGGTCTCTGGTCTCTGGTCTCTGGTCTCTCTGGTCTCTCTGGTCTCTGGTCTGGTCTCTCTGGTCTCTCTGGTCTCTGGTCTCTGGTCTCTCTGGTCTCTGGTCTCTGGTCTCTGGTCTCTGGTCTCTCTGGTCTCTGGTCTCTCTGGTCTCTGGTCTCTCTGGTCTCTGGTCTCTCTGGTCTCTGGTCTCTGGTCTCTCTGGTCTCTGGTCTCTGGTCTCTGGTCTCTCTGGTCTCTGGTCTCTGGTCTCTGGTCTCTCTGGTCTCTCTGGTCTCTGGTCTCTGGTCTCTGGTCTCTCTGGTCTCTGGTCTCTGGTCTCTGGTCTCTCTGGTCTCTGGTCTCTCTGGTCTCTGGTCTCTCTGGTCTCTCTGGTCTCTGGTCTCTGGTCTCTCTGGTCTCTGGTCTCCTGGTCTCTGGTCTCTGGTCTCTGGTCTCTCTGGTCTCTCTGGTCTCTGGTCTCTGGTCTCTCTGGTCTCTCTGGTCTCTCTGGTCTCTGGTCTCTCTGGTCTCTCTGGTCTCTGGTCTCTCTGGTCTCTGGTCTCTCTGGTCTCCTGGTCTCTGGTCTCTCTGGTCTCTCTGGTCTCTGGTCTCTGGTCTCTCTGGTCTCTCTGGTCTCTGGTCTCTCTGGTCTCTGGTCTCTGGGTCTCTGGTCTCTCTGGTCTCTGGTCTCTGGTCTCTCTGGTCTCTGGTCTGGTCTCTGGTCTCTGGTCTCTGGTCTCTGGTCTCTGGTCTCTGGTCTCTGGTCTCTCTGGTCTCTCTGGTCTCTGGTCTCTGGTCTCTCTGGTCTCTGCTGGTCTCCTGGTCTCTGGTCTCTGGTCTCTGGTCTCTCTGGTCTCTGGTCTCTGGTCTCTCTGGTCTCTCTGGTCTCTGGTCTCTGGTCTCTCTGGTCTCTGGTCTCTCTGGTCTCTGGTCTCTCTGGTCTCTGGTCTCTGGTCTCTGGTCTCTGGTCTCTCTGGTCTCTGGTCTCTGGTCTCTGGTCTCTCTGGTCTCTGGTCTCTCTGGTCTCTGGTCTCTGGTCTCTGGTCTCTGGTCTCTCTGGTCTCTGGTCTCTGGTCTCTCTGGTCTCTGGTCTCTGGTCTCTCTGGTCTCTGGTCTCTGGTCTCTGGTCTCTGGTCTCTCTGGTCTCTGGTCTCTGGTCTCTGGTCTCTGGTCTCTCTGGTCTCTGGTCTCTGGTCTCTCTGGTCTCTGGTCTCTGGTCTCTGGTCTCTGGTCTCTCTGGTCTCTGGTCTCTGGTCTCTCTGGTCTCTCTGGTCTCTGGTCTCTGGTCTCTCTGGTCTCTCTGGTCTCTGGTCTCTGGTCTCTCTGGTCTCTCTGGTCTCTCTGGTCTCTGGTCTCTGGTCTCTGGTCTCTCTGGTCTCTGGTCTCTCTGGTCTCTGGTCTCTGGTCTCTCTGGTCTCTGGTCTCTGGTCTCTGGTCTCTCTGGTCTCTCTGGTCTCTGGTCTCTCTGGTCTCTGGTCTCTGGTCTCTCTGGTCTCTCTGGTCTCTGGTCTCTCTGGTCTCTGGTCTCTCTGGTCTCTGGTCTCTGGTCTCTCTGGTCTCTCTGGTCTCTGGTCTCTGGTCTCTCTGGTCTCTCTGGTCTCTGCGGTCTCTGGTCTCTGGTCTCTCTGGTCTCTCTGGTCTCTGGTCTCTCTGGTCTCTGGTCTCTGGTCTCTCTGGTCTCTCTGGTCTCTCTGGTCTCTGGTCTCTGGTC
>JAUPFX010000144.1:0-25080 GCA_036937225.1 Sebastes paucispinis | reverse complement strand
ACACGTTTTTTTACCGTGGTATTGAGAATGGTAGAATTTCCCTGGTATGGACTACCAAATGTCTGGTATTGTGACATCCCTGATTAGTATAACTAATGACTTTATTAGTCACATCAGAGCGTTATTGATCCGATGCTGTAAACTAAGAACGTCTGATAATGTAGTAAAGTTCTGTTGTTCTCTAAACTCAGTAGTTGGGGAGAGGGGGGAGGGGGGGTGCATGTGTACCCAGCAGGCTGTTTGTTATGGAGATGAAGGCGGTCGGTTGGACTTTACCAGTTAACACCCCCTCAGTCAGTCAGTCAGTCAGTCAGTCTACAGTCAACACTGTTCAGATCCACCTCGGTTCACCAGGAGGACCAGCAGCTCACTGGTCCCGTCTCAGTCTGGTACTGGCTCAGTCTGGTCCCGTCTACAGGTCAGTCATTGACCCGGCTCACTGGTCCGTCTACAGGTCAGTCATTGGTTCAATGGCACCCAACATGTTTTATTAGTTTAAAGTAAATGTAAAAGTGTTGATTAGCCTAAAGATGGGTGATTTAATGATGGATATACGATGCTTTATGGAGTCCTTTACTATCTCTGGCTGTATCAGGGTGTTGTTGTAAACCAATGACTGTCTTATAGTCATATTTACATTTATTGATTACAACGTATGTGTTCGTTTCCCAGTTTAAAGATGTTTTTCCATATTGCCCACCACTAGTTGAGGGTACCAGCTGGTTGTTGTGGTGTAATGAGGTATTTTAGAACAACGTAGTTTGGTGAACTTTAGTTGGTAGTGTGTCGATGTCCTGAGCTGATCTGACTGATCACTCTCAGAGAATAAACGGTGTTTTAACTGATCTAAATCAGCTGTATTGATCCTGATCCAGTCTCTGGTCTCTGCTATAATTTAACAGACATTATTAAACAAACTCGTGGCAGTTTAATTAATTTAAATTGGAAAATAACACACAGGAGTCTTGTTATTACAGCATAAAGAAGTGTTGTATAATATGTTATATGGACCATATGTTAACAAATATGTCTCTTTTGATTGCCAGGAAGTTATTCACAGACAAATAATGAACAATATGTGACTTGTTTTTAGGGTTTATTAGACTCCAGAGAGGTCTAAAAGTAGTTTTATTTAACTAACTGATGATTAAATTTTGTTTTTCGGTTATTTGAGGAAATATTTGTGTGTTTTAACTGATCTAAATCAGCTGTATTGATCTTGATCTAGTCTCTGGTCTCTGATCTAAATCAGCTGTATTGATCCTGATCCAGTCTCTGTATTGATCCTGATCCAGTCTCTGGTCTCTGCTATAATTTAACAGACATTATTAAACAAACTCGTTGCAGCATTTTAAAAGGTTTCTGCAGTGTGTAATTAATTTAAATTGGAATATAAAACACGGGAGTGTGGGAGGAGGGGACTTTGTAAAATTATAACAATTGCAGAATCAAACCTGTTATTAAAAGGCAATATATATTAAAGTATTGAAGCGTTAACCCGTTCCCTTTGTCAAAAACTGGACTTAAACAAGCACAAATTACCATAAACACATTGTTATTACAGCATAAGGAAGTATTATTTCATGTTGTATAATATCATATGTGGGCAAATATGTCCATTTTGTTTTCCAGGAAGACAAATAATGAACAATATAGTGCTTGTTTTTAGGGTTTATTAGACCCTAAACATTTATTAGAGAGGTCTAAACCAGGAGAAGTTGGTTTATTTTAACCAACAGATGATTTTATGTGTGTTCTTTAGTTATTGGACGTGGCGTTTCCAGCAGCGGTAGTCAGATAACGTGATGTGGTGTGATGTCGGGGCGGCTGCAGCTCAGTGATGTGATGTGATGTACAGTAGTTAAAGTAGTTAAAGTGTGTGATGCAGGTGGGACGTTCACACGGAGACACACTCTGAATATCAATAGTTAAAACACACACCTAGCGGGCGGTAACGAGGCCGTTCGGCTGCTTTGTGATGTTCAGACGACAACACGCACCCACCACCCCCTCTCTCTATTGTTGGAGTCGAACCGTCCAACAGCTCCTGCTGCCTGGCTACTCACACATGGAAATGTTACTGTCCTCATAAAACCCTCCGATGGCTTTGTTCTGGTTCCAGCAGCTCGTTGGCTCGGACTCCTTCTACACAAACACACACACACTGAAACACACACACACTACAACACACATACTGAAACACACATACTGAAACAAACACACTGAAACACACACACACACACTGAAACACACACACACACACTACAACACACATACTGAAACACACACACTGTAACACACACATTGAAACACACACACGCACACTGAAACACACATACGGTGGTGAGAGCGTGTAGGACTGTGGGAAACAGGACGAGCTGGACGTCTCTGGTTAACCCCGGATCGTCCCTGAGGAGACGTTTTCACAGCATACACTACATGTGAACAAACATGGCAACTGTTTTTTCCTGACATTCGACCCGCTCTCAAACTCCTCACGACCCCGAGAGCTTTGTACTCTGATTCCACATGTTAGGGTTTACATTACACGACACATCATCCACACAGTTCACATCACTCGCATCGTTCACATCCTCATCATCCTCACGTCAGCTGAGAGCCAGCAGTAAGCGCTGTCCGGTCACACGGGAGTCTTGTAGAAGTTGTGGATTTTAGTATTGCACTGTTTTATTTTCTGTTTTCAAATAGATTTTCACAGGAAATGTGATCTTTAAATAGATTTTTAACGAGACTAGCAATAAAGAGCTACAGGAATGAGTCCTAAAACCCAGAAATGAGTCAGCATTTTCCACTTCCTGTTCCGTCGTCTGTCAATGAGTCAATGAGTTTTTAGTTAGAAGCCTCTAACTATGGACTTAATGTTTTATTCTACGACATAAAATACATTATTAAATACACCACTCATGAATTTTGAAGCCTTTAAAGACAGGTGTCTAAATGAGACGACTAAACGTCATCACGTCCTCCTTTACAATCTCGTGGTGTTTATACTCGTCCTCATGTGACCGTGGTGGTGGAGCTGGTTTACAGAGTTATAACGTTAGCTTTTTACTTATGCTGATTGCATCACACTTCAAATATCATAAAGTGGTTCATTAGAGGAGATTATCTTGCTGAACAAAACATGTCAGAATCATAAAACGTGTGTTTACCACAGAGATTATTTTCTGTAATAATCCAAAACCCAATAGAACAATCCCGTTGGCTGTTAGTGGACATATTAATATACCAATGGTTCAAAAGATCCTCAACCTCCAGCATTAGTAACTCTGGTTGATGATGAAGTCATGATGCAGGATCCACTCGTGTGTCGATCTTCACAATCTCAAACTGTGCAGCCAAACATTGTTCAAACTCACAGAAGTTTATTTTAGATTCTAGCGGAGATCCAACAGTCTCCAAAGATATGAAACATAAGATATGTCAGGCTGACTTTCTGGGGGACGTGTGTCTAAAATGATGAACAGGATGTGAAGAGAATATTTACATTTCCTGGAACGACGTGTTCGTGTCTAAATAGTTCCCGTAGATTTGAATAAAACCTGCCCGACGACTCTCCGAGGGTCAGAGCCCGACCTCAACCAGAATATGTAGATATATATCTGACTGTCAGACGGAGAAATAAGAAGAAATGGCATGTTAAGATGTTAAAAAGTAAGAAAACCTTTAGTAAAATCCAGGATTAAGATCTAAAATATCCTTTTTCCCTCATGTGGTATATTTTCTGGTTTATACTGACCTGTTGGTAAAACATGTGGTCACTATAAAAACATACATTTTTGTGGCATTTATCGTCAAAGAATGTATATTATAACCTGGAGAATCTGTCAGATATCACTGTAGTTAGAGTTTACAGCCATCAAACTGCATTTAGGTGGTCTGTTTAGTTCCACATCATGTATTTATATAGGAATATATTACATGTGATATTAAACTAGCATCAGCACATCACAGACGTTATGAAATCAGTTTGAAAGTGATTAAAATGATGAAAGCTTAAAGACATAAACATCCTAATTCATGTATAAATGATATTTGTGTATTAACGAGCCGCCTGGCAGTCCGGTCGGTCCGGTTCAGAGCCGACAGACTGTCGTGTTCACTGGTCCGTTAGCAGACTGGATGTCGGCCAGTAAACGGTGTTGTCTCGGTTCCGTTTCCACGGTGACGCGTGAAATGCCGCGGGGTCGGAGGTCAGAGGTCGGTGGTTTGTGGGTATTTGGCAGCTCTGCAGAAGAATGTGAGAAAAGAAACACACACTTTTACACTGTAACACACACACACACACACACACCACACACACAGAGCTATTCACATGCACATTCACACTTGTAAACACAGCGACACCCCCCCACATACACACACACACACACACACACACATTGACATTCATACAGGGGTAATTAGATGTGTGTGTGTCACAGCAGGACGCCGAGCAGCCGACACTTCACATCAACAACCGGACCAAAGCAGCAGCTACGTCACACATTTACTGCTTTAGAGGACTTCTCTTCTTCTTCTGGTTTTATATCATCGTAAACTGAATATCTGGGAGTTCATACACTAAAAGATTAATTGATTAAATGTAAATAACAATCGACAGAATAATCTATAATGAAAATAAGCACGTGTTGCGACTCGGATCGGGAACCATAAATGAGTGTCGCGTGTGACAATCGTCCCGACAGGAAGTCTAGCATGTTTGATTTTTGCTTTTTTTTGCTTTCCATGACGTGTTCCGTCACGGCCGTGAATCTGACCGGCTGAGCTCAGACGCACTCAGCTGTAAACAGAAGCACACGGCTACTTATTATGCAGAATGATGTCATCGGACCTTCAACTGCTGTCGTGGTAGGATATTCAGTCTAGATCGTGTTGGAATAAAATCACCACCGCCGTTGTGTCTTTGTGTCATGGAGCATCCCGTTGCACGCCCGCTTTCTCTTCTTCCTGTGTATTATATTTTTATGGTTTTCCCCTGGAGCCTCGTGGGCCACTTTACATAGTCGGGCCCCTTCACATGGTCGGGCCCCTTCACATGGTCGGGCCTCTTCACATGGTCGGGCCACTTTACATAGTCAGGCCACTTTACATGGTCGGGCCTCTTTACATGTTCAGGCCACTTTACATAGTCGAGCCACTTTACATGGTCGGGCCACTTTACATGGTCGGGCCCCTTTACATGGTCGGGCCGGGGGGGCTTGAGCCCCGGTGAACCCGTATATATTAAGACGGCGGTGCCGGCACAGTGTGTGTTGTCGGAACAGAGGACCGACGTCTAGTCTGTTGTGTGTCGCGGCCGAGTCACGACAAGAATTTATGACTCTTTATCATCTAATCTGACATAGTGACCATCAGATCCGTCAAACACATCCTGTAGTCTGATCCTGGCGTTACACCGAGTATCAGATACTGAAATCTGGCCACACGTCTTAATATTCATAATGTTGTGCTTTGATTGGACAGCTCCTGATTTAATGTTGGGACCGTTTCCTTCAGGGGAAGTTAACGCCGGTCGCTGCTTGTGTGTAGACGATATTTTAACATTTGTTTTGTTGAATGAAAGAAAGAAAGTGAGTGTGGCCTAATATCAGCGTGACACGCCGTTTTATCTGAGCAGATGTGGAACAGAGGAGGTGCTCTGATGTGTGAAGGGTCATTCACCGTTAGAATAACGTTATTATGAGGAAGAGTTCAGACGCTTGATTCACTGAATGAATGTGTACAAGGTCTGACTGCTCTGTAGCGCCGTAGGAGACTTCACAGCCTCCCAAAATACAAGCTTTTACTCCTACACACATATGGACACACACACTGCTCTGTGTCGCCGTGGTCGGAGGAGGAGGATGAGGAGGAGGACGGCTCCAAGACTTCCTGCTTCCTGCTCAGCATGCTAGTCCATGTAGGAGTGTGTCGGTGTGTGTGTGTTCCTCTCTAAATCAAGGACGTGAGGAGAAAAGAAGCGGCTCTCCAGATTAACCTCGTCGACCTGCAGCCGAGAAACTCCTACAGCAGAAACACAGAGAGAGTGTCTGAGAGGTATTACTGCCAAGTAAAAAATGTGCAGAAGAAAAGAGTTCATATCTGGCTCAGATATCACATTATGAACACCAGTCCTCATTCAGAACATCACAACAATATCTGAATTCATAAAGTCTTCTTTATGTGTGTTTATAACAGACGTGACATTTAAAAGCTCTTTAATCTGAGCGCCTGCCTTCAGATGTCTGGAACCATTATTGTTATCTATTATTCAAGACCTTAAATGTTGTGATAGTATTTAAAATTTAGCTTCTTAAACAAAGTCTGAAATATTATCTGTTGGGAGGGAAACTTAAAGGGATAGTTTGGATGTTATTAGACACCTTTCTGACGGGGAACTGAAGACATTATATCTCTCTCTTCAAAGCCACCAGACTCCATTCACAAAAACAGTAATTTAACCTCTCAGATCACAGGAGTTGCCGGTCTACCGCTGCATCCGTCCGTTAGTTAGTTTGTGTTATTGTATGACGTTGGTGTTTTAAAGAGTTAGTTCAGATTCACCAAAGTTACACAATAACACAGATAAACTAACGGACCGAGGCAACGGTTGACCAGCGACTCACGGGATCTGAGAGGTTAAATTACTGTCTTTGTGAATGGAGTCTGGTGAAGAGAGGATCGATGGATTCAACAACGGCCACACAGACATTCAACAGCGTCCATTAACCAAATGTCAAGACTCTCACCTTTGTTGTTTTAACGGCTTCAGCTGTTCTGTGGTAGGGCTGATGACACAGACTCACCTGTATCTGAACACCTGTGTGACACGGAGAGTTCCTCTTCATGACGTCCTTCTGTTTTGTTCTGTTCAGCATAAAAAGGTCTTATAAAGTCTTAAGTGTCTTCAGAGACTCACAGGCGTCCCGTTCCTTCTCGCTGCCTCTCGTCAGTATTTTTGGTGGAGCGGCGCCTGCAGCGGCGCTCGGTTTGTCTTCCTGTCAGAGCGTCCGTCTGGCAGCAGCAGGAAGTCATCAGTCTGAGACGCTCGGCTGCTCTCTGCACGCTGCAGCCGGCCACGACGCCGGCCACCAAAACCTCTGTCACCCTCAGGTCCCGCAAATAACTGTTTGGGACACATTTAGTGTCCCAAGGAGACAAATACGACAATCTATTCCTGAACGCCGCCGACATAAATCTGAGGCGAGCAGCTCTGTGGATCCTCGCTCCGTCTGTGTGGCGTGCGGAGGATGAGTGACGGGCGTCCTCGCTAATCTGTTTTTTGTGTCTCTTTCAGAGCGGTGTTGTCGGGCGGAGACATGGCGGCGCTGAGGTGGGAGGTTCTGTTGTACCTGGCGGTCGTTTTGCTGGTGTCCTGCGGCGCCGCTCCCTCCGACATCCTGTATCGGGTTCCTGAGGAGCAGCCGCCCAACACGCTGATCGGCAGCCTGGCAGCGGACCAGGGCCTGCCCGACACCGGACACCTCTACAAGCTGGAGGTGGGCTCGCCGTACCTGCGGGTCGACGGCAAGACAGGCGACATCTACACCACGGAGATCCCCATCGACCGCGAGACGCTGAGGGACTGCCGCAACCTGTTCGAGGGCGAGAAATGCTTCCTGGAGTTCGAGGTGTCGATCACCGACATGGTGAACGGGCTCGGCTCGGGGCCGCGGCTCATCGAAGGCCGCATCGAGGTGCTGGACATCAACGACAACACGCCGCAGTTCTCCTCGCCCATCCTCACCCTGTCGCTCCCCGAGAACACGCACATCGGCGCCCTCTTCTCCATCCCCATGGCCACCGACAGGGACTCCGGCACCAACGGCGTGGCCGAGTACTCGCTGAGCACCGGGCCGGACGCCGACCAGCTCTTCAGCCTGCAGGTCGCCTTGGACTCGGACGAGAAGCTGCCTCAGCTGGTCGTCATGGGCAACCTGGACCGCGAGAAGAAGGACTCGTACGACTTGAACATCCGGGTGGTGGACGGCGGGAAGCCGGCGAGGGCGAGCAGCGCTCTGCTGCGGGTCACCATCACCGACCAGAACGACAACGCCCCCAAGTTTGAGAGGAATCACTACGATGCCGAGCTGCTGGAGAACAGCCCACAGGGACACTCGGTGCTGCAGGTCAGTACACATATACAGACGTAGGCAAAATTGTTGGTACCCTTCCGTTAAAGAGAGAAAAACCCACAATGGTCACTGAAATAACTTGAAACTGACAAAAGTAATAATAAATAAAAATTCACTGAAAATGAACTAATGAAAATCAGATATTGTTTTTGAATTATGGTTCAGCAGAATCATTTAAAAAAACAAACTAATGAAACTGGCCTGGACAAAAATGATGGTAACATTAACTTAATATTTTGTTGCACAACCTTTTGAGGCAATCACTGCAATCAAGTGATTTCTGTAACTCTCAATGAGACTTCTGCACCTGTCGACAGGTATGTTGGCCCACTCCTCGTGAGCAAACTGCTCCAGCTGTCTCAGGTTTGAAGGGTGCCTTCTCCAGACTGCATGTTTCAGCTCCTTCCACAGATGTTCAATAGGATTTAGATCAGGGCTCATAGAAGGCCACTTCAGAATAGTCCAATGTTTTGTTCTTAGCCATTCTTGAGTGTTTTTAGCTGTGTTTTGGGTCATTATCCTGTTTGAGGACCCATGACCTGCAACTGAGACCAAGCTTTCTGACACTGGGCAGCACATTTCGCTCCAGAATGCCTTGATAGTCTTGAGATTTCATTGCACCCTGCACAGATTCAAGACACCCTGTGCCAGATGCAACAAAGCAGCCCCATAACATAACCGAGCCTCCTCCATGTTTCACATTAGGTACAGTGTTCTTTTCTTTGGATGCTTCATCTCTTCGTCTGTGAACATAGAGCTGATGTGACTTGCCAAAAAGCTCCAGTTTTGTCTCATCTGTCCAAAGGACATTCTCCCAGAAGCTTTGTGGCTTGTCAATATGCATTTTGGAAAATTCCAGTCTCGCTTTTTTATGATTTGGTGTCCTCCTCGGTTGTCTTCCATTAAGTCCACTTTGGCTCAAACAGTGACGGATGGTGCGATCTGACACTGATGTACCTTGACCTTGGAGTTCACCTCTAATCTCTTTGGAAGTTGTTCTGGGCTCTTTGGTTACCATTCGTATTATCCGTCTCTTCAATATGTCATCAATTTTCCTCTTGCGGCCACGTCCAGGGAGGTTGGCTACAGTCCCATGGACCTTAAACTTCTGAATAATATGTGCAGCTGTAGTCACAGGAACATCAAGCTGCTTGGAGATGGTCTTATAGCCTTTACCTTTAACATGAAGGTCTATAATGTTCTTTCTGATCTCCTGAGACAACTCTCTCCTTAGCTTTCTGTGGTCCATGTTCAGTGTGGTACACACCATGATACCAAACAGCACAGTGACTACTTTTCACCCTTTAAATAGGCAGACTGACTGATTACAAGTTTGAAGACACCTGTGATGCTATTTACAGGACACACCTTAGTTTAATATGTCCCTATGGTCTCATTATTTTACATCTTTTCTAGGGGTACCATCATTTTTGTCCAGGCCAGTTTCATTAGTTTGTTTTTTAAAATGATTCTGCTGAACCACAATTCAAAAACAATGTCTGATTTTCATTAGTTAATTTTCAGTAAATTTTTATTTATTATTACTTTTGTCAGTTTCAAGTTATTTCAGTGACCATTGTGGGTTTTTCTTTCTTTAACGGAAGGGTACCAACAATTGTGCCTACGTCTGTATATATATATATATATATATATATATATATATATACCGATAGATTGATTGACAGGAAACTAATCAATAACTGCTCTGATAACGGAGGAAATCATTTATGAGGTCAAACACTCTCTCTCCGGTTCCTGCTGCGTAAATGTCAGGACTGTTGGTTCAACTAAACAAGACATTAGAAGACATCACCTCGGCTTCTGACCGGCAGCGCCCACATTGTTCTGGTATTTTATTGACTAAATAATTGATCGATTGATCGATTGATTGATTTGTTGAACAAAAATCAGTAGATTAATCAATATATAAAATATAATAAATCCGTTAGTTGCAGTCTTAATCTGAACCACTGATTTAGGAATGAAAACCAGCTGCAACTAATGATTATTTTCATTGTCACTTAATCTGTCGATTATTATTATTAGTTATTTATAATCTATAAAAAATCAGAAAATGTTGAAAAATGTGGATCAGCGTTTCCCAAAGTCCAAGATGACGTCCTGAGATGTCTTGTTTAATCCACAATTCAAAGATATTCAGTTTACTGTCAGAGAGAAGGAAAGAAACCAGGAAATATTCACATTTAAGAAGCTGCAATCAGAGAATTATTATTACTCTAATCGATTAATTTAATAGTTGACAACTAATCAATCAATCAATCAATCATTGCAGCAGTTTTACAATTCAGTGTCAGGTTCAGCTGCCAAAATAAAAAATCAATCAATAAATCAATCAATAAATGGTGACGTACGGAGCGGGTGATGAAGATCGGAGTGCAGCTAGCTGGCTAGCGTAATGATGATGACGACACACGTTTTGCATAATGAGACAAAAATGCATAAAAAAATGTAAAAAAAGAATACAAAAATAAATATTTGGGTAAATAAATAAGGGTGGAAAGCAAAGGGAAAATCGTGCATGAATAAATAAAGACATAAATAAATAAAGCCATACATTTAAAAATAAATACAAGATAAATAAAATAAATTATGCAAAAATGCATAAATAAATGTATTAATTAAAAGAAAATACACAAATCAATAAATACCAAATTAATTCATTAATTTAAAAATTAATACAAATAAATGAAGAAGCAAATTAAAACAGAAATAACGATTAATGAATGGCTACATTTATTTTTTTATATAATCTTTGCTGCATGTAATAACATATTTATTTATGTAGTGAGTGTTTTATTTTTTATTTTGGCATGTCCGTCCTCCATAGGTTTTCTCTTCTAGATCAGTGGTTCAAATAATTAAATTAAACCGGCCTAAAAAAGAAAGAAAGAGATATATTACCAAAGGGACAGAAATGATGGACAAAACAACAACCATCAAACCCAGATTGTAAAAACCATGTTTCTCTTTAAGGAGTCTGGTATAGATGAGCATTTCTTTCAGGCCTTAAACCAGTTGAAGCTGTAGAACGTCTGTGTTTCACGTGTAGATTAAAGTTCTCGTCAGGATTCAGTTGAACGATGTTTTCCTGACAGACATTCCTCATAAATCTCTCTCAGAGACGGTCTGTCCCTCGTCACGTCTGCTGCTGCTCCTCCACAGTTTCTCTCATCCTCCGAACACTCCGGAGGAACCTTTTGGCCCCGCTGGCGATAACACTGAGAGCTGCAGGACAACAGTGACTGCACATAATACGCCGCTCAATTATCCGTACAGACAGATGGAGCGTCGGAGGTGAAGCGGGCCGTGGGATCGCCGCGTGTAGTCACATATTAACCACTGATTCAACTTCACCTTTGAGCCCCTTTTCAGACCGGGAGCGGCGGTACGTGATGTCGCCGTCAGCAGCAGGGCAGAAAGCGGGAAGAAGGACTCACTGTGTCATCGCCCTCCTCCTCCTCTTCCTCGCTTCCCTTCTTCGCTCCCTGAGTGCGGCGCAGCGCGACCAGCCAGCCCTCCAGCGAGCCTTGCATGACTTAATCTGAGTCAGTCATGAGATTATCCACAGGGCTTATTGGTATTATTGCTCTGGATGTGGCTCATTGCGTTTCAGAGAGCCGCAGAATTCATTTCACTTAACGTGCGTTTTGAGGAGTGATGCTTTAGAGGCGGCGGGACGGCGCCGAATGACGACCCCGACCCGCTTAAATCGTCCAATGGCGGCGCAGACATGTATATATCCCTGCTGTCTGACTCGCTCTGTAAAGCAGCGCACCGCTGCCTGTTACACATTTCTTTAGATGGATTTCCTTCCTTCCAGGTGTCACTTTATTTCATCATCAGGTCGTCTTATTAATGTTTAAATATATTCTTAACATTAATATTAACGAGCGTGAGAAAGCTCCTGACCTCGGCTGACAAGAAAATCTTCATCAATGTCCACTTACAAGCTTTTCTTCTGGAGCTTTAAACTTCACGTTTTGATTTATTATTCTAGTATTAATAAACTCTAGCTTTGTCCAGAGCTTTCAACCACATCTCATGGTCTTCCTAATCAGTAAAAGTCACAATGAACATCATCTTATTAATGATTAAATATATTCTTAACATTAAGTATTAATGAGCGTGAGAAAGCTCCTGACCTTAGCTGACAAAAAAACTCTTACCTCACCTACAGCTTTTTCTGGAGCTTTAAACTTTGATTTCTGCTAATTTAAGTTATTAATATATAATTATGATGAAAAGAAAACTTTCTCCAGAGCTTTCACCCACATCTCACAGTCTTCCTAATCAGTGAAAGTAACAATGAACATCATCATGTCTTCTTAAAGCCCCCTTATTAATGTTTAAATATTCATAACTGTAAATATTTATGAAAGTTTTTGACTTTGCTCGACAAAAGAAATCTGAACCCATGTCCGTCTTAATAGCTTTTTATGGAGCTTTAAATTTAGATTTCTGCTCATTTAGTCATGAATATTTAAGTATTAATAAACTACAGCTTTCACGGTTAGGGCTGCACAATTAATCAAATATTAATCACAATTTGGGCTTCCCACAATTAAATGAACATGATTGACTGTGATATTGGCGTTTAAAATGCTCTGCTCAGAGGAAACTCTGCTGCATAAATCAAGCGCTTCCTAAACCAACAGCGAGAGACGTTACCGTCGATCAGCAGCCGATCGATGCCGGACGGTTTCAGACAGTTAATATATACGGTTCTGTTGCCGGTCACACGACACACGTTCAATCGGTTACAGTAACGGTGACAGCACAGAGCTCATCAGCACCGCTAACGGAGGTTCTATCAGGTTACATTATGCTGCGTTCAAACTCTACTCAGTAAAAATGAGTACTGGACGACAGTAAATTATAACGCTATCATGATGCGTTCAGATGTAATCTTGTAAAATGTAGTTTTTGACGAGAAACTTGGACAGATGTGGTCGTAATAATAATAATATAATATATTAATAATAATAATAGATCTGGTTGTTTGAAGGAGATGTTTCACTGCAATATAAAATAGATAAAAGAGAGGGAAACACTACTGTAGCTATAAGCAGCTTATAATATATATATATATATCTATAATATATAATATATAATTAGAACTACTAATTCCAGTGTTTTTTAATCAAGGCAAATATTTAAATAGCAATACAATCATTTATTTCCTAACCATTTGAATTGTGTGTTTTTATGCAAATAACCGCTATAGATGACCATAACAAAGTAACAGGATAACATTTAGAGTTATTTAGCACAACAAGGAAGTGAAAGCAGCGCTCTGTTTATTTAGATGTGAAATTGTATTACAAATATTTTGTCCCTAAAATCTATGAATAATCGTGATAATAATCATGATCTCAATATTTATAGTTATTTATTAACTAGCTAATCTGCTGTGTGGAAGTGACTTGATTAGATTTTATTAACAAACAAACACCTGTCGTCACATTTTCATTCAAATATTGCTCTCGCACCTGATTGGTGCAGCAAAGTGTGACATCACTTTTTATTCCTCTAAGCCCCGCCCACTTCAAACCAGTCGTGAAAACACAGAAGTATGTTGAGTAAAACGACTAAATAGAGATATGGAGGTTTTTTCGGGGCCATGACTAATAATCCGGATGTTTCTCTGAGTGATTAATGAGATGATTGTATAAATGTGTCCCATTGTTCCTCCAGTATTATTGTCCCCTTTCAGATGGAGGATCTCTTCAAATGTAGACCTTATTAGAGACTATAATTGAGAATATCGACAGAGTCATTTTCTCTAATGACTAACAGCCAAATCTCCCCAAAAAAAAGACGATAAAAGACATTTCATATTTCTTTGACACCCAGCTGGTTAATCAATTAAAGAGGCAGCCCAAAACGCTGAACCTCTGTGTCATTATAACACGTTTTAGTGAACAATAAACCAGACTGTGATGGATTAGATTTCTGCAGGATGATTCTTTCTCAGGAATAAACTAAGCAGCCTCCTAACCAGGGTAGAAATTAATGTGTTAATGTGAGAAATGTTCAGCAGGAACGGGAGGCTTTAACTGCAGAGAGTCTCATTTAAAGAAAGCAGTCGCTGGTTAATTGTTAACGGCGAGATAAACAGTGTTTATATTTGCTGTTCGCCCGGACAGAGCGGCCTCGGAGAGCAGCCAGCTCAGCGCTGGCCTCATCACGCCAGCTCAACTGTTCAATACACAATTCTCTGAAGCTGTCAATAATTCACCGCTGTCTGGTGACGTCCGCTGCTTAGAGCCACACCGGAGGAAAGGAAATCAATGGGCGGGAGAAATTATAATTTCTCTTTCATGCTTTCTTTAACCTTAACCTCGCCGACGCGGATCTGTGACTTCCACGGTCACCCTCGGGGGGCGCCGGTGACGGTCTGTCACAGGCCGTGATGCGGAGCAGGCAGGAAACCAGATATTTATTATGTGGCAGGATGGACTACAGGCGGCGGTAAAAAGATAATTCCCCTGAGATCCTGTTGGCTGCTCCAACCTTTTAAACCCGGATTTCCTCCTTAAATGTCCAATTAAATGTTTGACAATGTCATCTATTCTGTAGTGGCTTCTTCAGCTCGTCAATAAAGCTGTAGGCTGATCAAACCGTTGGCTGCAGCATCCCGACACATGGAAATATTACAGATGTTTTTATACATTTAATTCCCCCAAATTTCAACATGACACTAAAACACGTATTTGATATCTTAAAGGACTAGTTTGACATTTTGGGGAAATTTGCTTCTTTGCTTTCTTGCTGAGAGTTTTATGAGAAGTTTGATACCACTTTCATATCTGTACGGTAAATATGACGCTACAGCCAGTTAGTTTAGCTTAGCATAAAGACTGGTCAAGAGGTAACAGAATTAACCAACCGGCACCTTTAAATAACAGACTGTATGTAAGAAGTGGACAAAGTCACTGTGACGTCACCCATTGGTTTGTGGACTACGGTTTTGAAGCCTCGATTTCAGCATTTTGTCCGTCGCCATCTTGGTTTCTGGCCGTTGCCATCTTGGTTTTTGTATGTCGCCATCTTGGTTATTGCGCGTCGCCATCTTGTTTTTTGGGCGTTGATTTCTTAGTTTCGCGAGCCTGCGCCTTGCAATGGACGGACCTCATTTGCATATATTAGAGTTTGAGTTGTGAATATGCAAATTCAGATATGGCGTATCCATCATGCAACACACGGCTCTCCGTAGAAAAGGATCCATTGACTTAACGTACGTCAACGGATCTGGTGAATGTCCACCGTGACATTTATCCTACAGACTCTAGAGAGGAATCAACCTTCTCATCCAACTCTTGGCAGGGAAGTTAAGAAGTCGAGTTTATTCCCTAAAATGTCAAACTATTCCTTTAAAAACATTGTCGTCTCAGCGAGAATGTGAAATCCTGTGTCCTTGGTTTTATTTTTTAGTTTAAATAGACTCTAATAATCCCCACCGGCAGATTTCTTTTTCCTGTTTTGTAAGAAACCAGGACTTTAAATTTTTAGGAGACTATTTTGCTGAGTGCAAGCTTGGCCCAGATCCAGCTGTGCTTTACAGGAATAATGGCCTTAAAGTTTAAAAACCCTACTTACATTACTGTAAGTCCCAGGTGAAGCCTGTAGAAAACGCTGATCCAGCAGCACCCGGGACATTTAAATCAGCTGTTCAACAACCAGTTCATTTAAAACTACACAGCGACCTACATTTCTTAACCGCAGCCGCGGCATTGAAAGAATGCAATTAAAAAGTATTAGATGTGTAGATAGAACGGCGTCCTAACGAGTACATCCTAAGTGATACTCTGCTGACTGATCGGACCTCCTAATTGACTAATTACCTCCATTTACTTTGGGTTCTGGCGTATCGTGAGCTGGATCGTGTCCGACGCCGGTCCGTCCTCTCCAGTCTCCTAATGGGCCCCAAGGAGCCGGGGTTTCTCTGATAATGAGAGGAACATTAACATTCACTCATCTGCCCATTAGACGCCAATGATCCGCTGCACGGCCGTTAGATGTTGTTGTGTGGGTGTGTGCACTCAGCTTTGATCGTCTATTATGTTTCACACACAGCAGAGAGAACTCCTCCCCGCTCAACACAAAGGCTGTGTAGTGTTGATATTAGTGATGGTTGGGACTCTGGAAGTCAGTGGAACTGAGGTCATGATGGGAATACAGGCCGACAGTTACCTCACAAAGGTCAACGTTGACGGGGAATTAACAGGAATTAGTCTAGAATCTAAACTTTAATGGTGAATCTGCCTGAGTGACACATGAAAACAAGACAACTGTTACGTTAGGTTCAAATCACAATCAATTATTTTTGTAGCAGAAAAATCAGGCTTCTGTATTTCACGTCATCATGTTGCACGCTCGTGTTGAGGTCATGGTTCAGGCCGGCGGTGCCAGAATATTGTCCCGTAATGGCCGCGGGAGATCTTTGTTTGCATGATCCTGTTTAAATCGATCCAAGATAAAAAACAACAACATAACAGCTAGAGCATTCATTCTTTATGCAGCAGACAGCTGAAGTTTCTGTCTTTTGTCATTATGTTACACTGCGTTACGTTACGTTACGCTACGCTACGTTACGTTACGCTACGTTACATTACGCTACGTTACGTTACGCTACGCTCGTAACACTACGTTACGCTACGTTAAGTTACGTTACGCTACGTTAAGTTAGGTTACGCTACGTTAAGTTACGTTACGTTACTCTGATACGCTACGTTACGTTACTCTGATACGCTACGTTACGTTACTCTGTTACGCTGCGTTAGGCTACTCTGCGTTATGCTGCGTTACGTTACTGTTACTTTACTGTTATGTTACGCTGCGTTACGTTACTGTTACGTTACGCTGCGTTACGTTACTCTGCGTTATGTTACTCTGTTTAGTTACGCTACGTTAAGTTACGCTACGTTAAGTTACGCTGCGTTAGGCTACTCTGCGTTACGTTACGCTGCGTTACGTTACGTTACGTTACTCTGTTACGTTATTCTGCATTAGGTTACACTGCGTTACGTTACTCTGCATTACATTGCATTCATAAAAATGAGCATATCTCTAAAATTTAAAATTGCTCATAGTTTAAATAACTTGGGGAGTGTTGAGAAATATTCACGTTTCTACATTTAGAATTTTTTTTGGATCAATATGTTTTGTGTTTATTTTGTAACATTTTCTGAAAAAATATGTCAGACTTGTATTTTTTAAAATTTATGACACAATTTCAATACTTTTATAAATTGTTATCTAATGCAGCGCTCTAAAAGCTATCTACAACAGAATTAAAGTGTTTTGACAATCGACTAAATTGAAATACTTCCAGTGGTTGTTTTTTGTGGGACGTGTGTTTGTTCTGTTCGGACCATTGAAAACCTCTTCTTCTGTCCTTCAGGTCCGAGCCAACGACGCAGACACCGGCACCAACGGAGAGATCGACTACAGCCTCCATCAGGCGTCGGAGGCGGTCCAGAGGCTCCTACGCATCGACCGCTCTACAGGCATCATCTACGTCAAGGGTCTGGTGGACCGCGAGGAGGAGAGCTTCCTAAAGTTCTTTGTGGTCGCCAAAGACCGCGGGCCCAACTCCAAGAGCTCCAAGGTCTTGGTGACCATCAACGTCAGGGACCAGAATGACAACGCGCCGGCCATCGAGATCCGTGGTATCGGTTTGGTGACGCACCAGGACGGCGTGGCCAACATCTCTGAGGACATGCCCATCGGCACGCCGGTTGCGTTGGTGCAGGTGTCGGACCGCGACGAGGGAGAAAATGCGGTGGTGACGTGCGTGGTTGCCGGTGACGTCCCATTTCAGCTCCGACCCGCGAGCGAGTCCGCCAACGATCGGAAGAGGAAGTACTTCCTGCAGACGACCACCCTGCTGGATTACGAGCGTGTTAAGGATTACAGGATTGAAATCGTCGCCGTGGATTCTGGGAACCCAGCCCTGTCCAGCACAAACTCCCTCAAAGTGCAGGTCACGGACATGAACGACAACACGCCAAACTTCTCCCCGGCGTTGCTCGAGGTGGACTTTGCGGAGGGCAACCAGCCGGGTGACATGGTGCTGGAGGTCGGGGCGACGGATGCGGACAGTGGCACCAACGCGGAGCTGGTCTACAGCATCATCGAGCTCTCGGCCACCCGGCTCTTTGAAATCGAAGCTGGCACCGGCGAGATCCGTGTGAAGAACCAGCTGGATCGGGAGGAGACAGAGCAGTACGAGTTCCGTGTGGCGGCGGCAGATAAAGGCGTTCCCAGCAAAACTGGCACCACTACCGTGGTGGTTAATGTTCTGGACCGCAATGACAATGACCCCAAGTTTATGCTGAGCGGCTACAGCTTCTCTGTCATTGAGAACATGGCGCCGCTAAATCCCGTTGGTGTGGTGACTGTCACGGATGCCGATAAAGGCGAGAACGCCAGAGTGAAGCTGTACGTGGAGCCGGACATCGGCAAGTTTGTGATCCAGAACGGCACGGGGACCATCCTGTCCAGCATTTCCTTCGACCGCGAGAAGGAGAGCACCTACACCTTCCGCCTGAAGGCAGTGGACGCCGGCGACCCACCTCGATGCTCCTACGTGGGCGTGACCATCAATGTCCTGGACGAGAACGATAACGCCCCCTACGTCACCAAACCAGCGAACTCCTCCTACACGTACATGTCACCCGTCACACCGCCGGACACCAGCGTGGAGGTGGTAGAGGCCGAGGATATAGACTCAGGACCCAACGCCGAGCTGCTCTACACCATCACAGGCGGCAACCCGTACGACCTGTTCCACATCTCGCCCGACAGCGGCGAGATCACACTGGTGCAGGAGTTCACCGGCAAGCACAACGGGCTGCACCGCCTGGTGGTGAAGGTCAGCGATAAAGGCAAACCTCCCCGCCACACCACCGCCCTGGTCCACGTTTTCGTCAATGACACCAAGTCCAACGTGTCCCTCATCGAGGCGCTGGTCGGGCATAGCCTCTACACCCCTCTGGACCGGGACATCGCCGGAGATCCCAACTACGCCAACGCTCAGCGCAGCAACATCCTGTACGGCAGCCTCGCCGGCATCGCCGGCGTGATTCTCGTCATCGTGGCCGTGGTGGTCATCAGACACCGGCTCCAGAAGGACACCAAGAGCGGCTACCAGGCCGGCAAGAAGGAGAGTAAGGACCTGTACGCTCCCAAGCAGGGTCCGAAAAACGGCAAAGGGAAAAAGAGCAAAAAGGGGAAAGCGCCAAAACCGGCGAAGCCGCTGGAGGAGGACGAGGAGGCCAGCCTGCAGAAAGGCCTCAAGTTCAACCTCATCAACGAGAACGTCAACGACAGTCCCAGAATCCACCTGCCCCTTAACTACCCGCCGGGAAGCCCCGACCTGGGCCGCCACTACCGCTCCAACTCGCCGCTGCCCTCCATCATGCTGCAGCCACAGTCGCCCTCCGCCTCCAAGAAGCACCAGGCCGTGCAGGACCTCCCCGCCACCAACACCTTCGTGGGAACGGGCGACAACACCTCCACGGGCTCCGACCAATATTCGGATTACAGCTACAAAGCCAACCCGCCCAAATACAGCAGCAAACAGGTAGGAGACTACGCAAACACGGCAATGTACCACAGGGACATCTATTGGACCAACCGGGTGTGGTAGTCACGCCGGGACTTATTTGGCACTGCCGACACCCTTCACCAAAGCTGCACTGATTCCCCCGCACGGCATGGCTGGCTCCCCTTTTTACTTTCACTTTGGTTTGGTTGTGTTCACCATTTCTGTTCTGTTCATTTTACAATATTCACATCATGAAATATTACACAAGGGATAGACCGAATATGGGCTTACCGATATTTACCACAACCGCCCAAATGGACTCTGATCATCCAGAACAAGTTGATTTTTGTTGTTGTTAAAATGTTCAATTATTATTTGTAGTATTTAATTAAGAGTTTCTGAAATACTACAAGTAAACAACAACAAAAATATAAACCACAAAGGGCATATTTAGGAGGTATGAAGATGAATCCTGCTGATATGGGAATCCCGTAACGGTCTATCCTTCTATATGTTGTTCCTTTTGTTTGATTTGTGTTTCCACTGTGGGTTAAATGAAGGTTATGAGTTATTTTTATTATTCACAAGTGTTTTGAATCTGGAGTTCATTATGCGTCCATTGAAAGGTTCACGCTGACATCCTCATTAAGTCTGTTTTTATTTTTTATTTCTTATTTTCTGGGGAGCTGACGGGAGTTTTAAAGCTGCTCTTTACGGCCGGATCAGCTCGCTGAAGTGTGACAAAGAAGAGTGACTGTGAATTTATATGATTTGTTTTTTGTTGGTACCCGTTTCCTTTGTTTCTTTGGCCAGGAAGTAGACCGGCTGAGCAGCACTTCAGAGTGCTTCCATCCCGTTCAGACCAATTTAAGGTTGTTTCAGCTCTGTCAGAGAACAGAGCCGTGGAGAGAGAGAAAGACAAACTCACATTTCCAAAATTAAAATGATAAATTTACGATTCAAAAACGTGGATATTCTCTGAGAATAAAGTGGTAAATTTACGGAAAAAAACCTCTCAAATTTCTCGAATATTCTCTAAGATTATAAAGTCATAAATTTTATGATTTAATAATCTCAGAGATTATTCAAGTATTCTTGTAAATTTGAGGGTTTTTTCTCGCAATTTTGGAATTTTATAATCTAAAAGATTTTTCAAGTTTACTTAGCGTAGATTTGTGAGTTTCTTCTCGCAAATTTATGATCTCAGAGATTATTAAAGCTTTATTTGCCGAAAATTTGTGAGTCTTTTCTCACAATGTTATGATTTTATAATCTCAAAGATTATTTAAATTTCTTCTCGCAATTTTCTAATTTTCTAATCTCAGAGATTATTTGAGTTTTGTGAGTTTTTTTCTCTTCAGTCTGTTTTTCTTCTTTATTTTCCGGAGAGCTGACGGGAGTTTTAAAGCTGCTCTTTACGGCCGGATCAGCTCGTTGAAGTGTGACGAAGAAGAGTGACTGTGAATTTATATGATTTGTTTTTTGTTGGTACCCGTTTCCTTTGTTTCTTTGGCCAGGAAGTAGACCGGCTGAGCAGCACTTCAGAGTGCTTCCATCCCGTTCAGACCAATTTAAGGTTGTTTCAGCTCTGCCAGAGAACAGAGCCGTGGAGAGAGAGAAAGGGAATAAAACAGGAGGAGGAGGAGAGAGGGAGGGTTGTTAATGAAGGAAAAGGTACACTGAGACTAAATACAACCGTTCCTTAACCTCCGTTCCTCCCGTCACGTCGGCTGAAATACGACTTTTAATTCCGCCGTGTCCCCAATCAGCCGGGTTTAAAAGTCAACTGTTTGCACAGATTAATGGCAGGTAATTTTCCAGGCGCCCGCTTTCGCCTTCTTTTACCCAGAGTGCCTTGCTCTATTCTATTTAATGTACAAAGGGGGGGTGACGAGCTTTCACGCCTGTTTTGTGATGGACTAAAATGTGAACCCGTGGAGACAATCACATCACAGAGACTGTACATTTCTATATGTGTGATTTTATTTTGCTTGTCCATCAGCTGTTTGTGTTTCTACATGACTGTGTGTCGTCTGTGTGCTTAACGAGGACATCTCATCGCTTCCTAAAGACTGTGTTCACCTGTACCAAAGACTCACACACACATACTCACCGTCATCACCATCGTAGACGTGAAGCCGACCGGCTCTCCTGGTGCCGCTCGACGTAGCGGAGCTCCTGCTGGTGTTATATATATATATATATATATATATATATTTAGACCGTTAGACACTCGAGACTTTTACATTTAAAGCCACATATCGAGCCGTCACACACACCTGCTCAATCATGTACTCTTCTTCTTCCTCCTCTTCTCTGGGGAAATACTTGTACAGATGTTTTGTTTGTTTTTTACGGCTAAAAGCAGATTTTATTTCAATAAAACATGTTGCTTAAACGTTAAAGACGTGGCGCTCTCTGTGCATTCACTGGGCGGGGGGGTTACAGACAGGAAGTGGGAACAATGGGAGAGTCGAGGTACGGTATCAACCATCTTCATCATTTCCATCCTTCACACACGGAGAGAAAACGTATGTTTAACCAACAGAATACAGATTTTAAATTAAAATCCTTCTCATCAAAATCAACTTTATTGGCTACGACGGCGTGTTGGTGCTGTTATTATTATTATTATTATTATAGGTACAAATAATAATATAACGAACAGATTAAAGTGGTACATTTACAAGAAAGGTCAAATATTCTGAGATTATTAAATCATAAATCTGCGAGTTTGAGATTTATCTCACAATTTATGATTTTATAATCTCAGATTATTCAAATTTTCATCTCATACATTTTTGTTTTTTTCACAATTTTATAACTTTGAAATCTTTTTAATTAGTTATTCTAATTTTCTTGTAAATTTGTGGGTTTTTTTCTCCCCCAAATTTGTGATTTTATAATCTCAGATTATTCTGATTTTATTATTGTAAATTAGTTTTTTCTCGCAATTTTATGACTTTAAAATCTCAGAGATTATTCAAGTTTTCTTCACGTATATTTGTGTTTTTCTCTCATAATTTTACCACTTTAATCTCAGAGTATATCCAAGCTGTTTTTTCCCATAAATCCTGAGTTTTTTCCCAGAATATTAATCCTTCGTCCCGACGCCGTAATTTAGTTTTGTAACCTAAAATTATCCGTAATACGACGTCGTAAAACATACAGCGAATGTGACTAAATATTGTCTACAGGAAACAAACACAAGCAAACAGCTGTTGTTCACAGGCAGGTAGGTAACAACATGAACTATATATACTATATACTATATACATGTATAAATATAATAAACATCAGGTTTTTATATTCAGGTTTGACTGTTAGATATTTAGAGAAGCATTGAATGACACTTTGTTCAGTTTATACATGTTTTATAGTCATCTATTCTATTGATGGATAACATCAGATCAACTACTGACCAGCTCAGGGAATTTAAAGATAGATTAGTAATTAATATAATAGATTATATACACAGTTTATATGTAATAGATTATATACACAGTTTATATGTAATAGATTATATACACAGTTTATATGTAATAGATTATATACACAGTTTATATATAATAGATTATATACACAGTTTATATATAATAGATTATATACACAGTTTATATGTAATAGATTATATACACAGTTTATATATAATAGATTATATACACAGTTTATATATAATAGATTATATACACAGTTTATATGTAATAGATTATATACACAGTTTATATGTAATAGTTTATATACACAGTTTATAAAGCAGAGTTTGACTCACATTGGAAACTAAATGGATGAAATGTAAATGCACAATGTCAACAGCAGAAATGTTGTTTATGTTTCTGCCTGCACTAAATAATATAAATATATATATATATATATATATAACATATAATATAAATACTAATGAATTAAAAGAATTACAAGAAAAATATGATTCTTTACCAAAAAGTTGATTTTCAAATTGCAGTTTGATTTTATTAAAGAAGCTTTGAGGCTGAAATCAAATGATGCATTTTCTCTCCAGAACCGTCCACATGAAGCGTTGTGTCACTTTAAGTTTACAGCATCCGACCTGCTGGCACGCCGCCTACACACACACACACACACACTAAACACACGCACACACACCCACCCTGTAGACTTTGAACACAAAGGAACCAAAGATCAAAACAACAGCAAGCAGGTGCTGAACCTGCTGGGGTCAAAGGTCAAATATCACTCAGACACAGTTATTAGCAGCACAGAGTGGAGAGGTCAAAGGTCAGTGATGAGGTCACCCCTCCCCCCCACACACACACCTCTTCAGGGGTCCACATTAACAGTCTGGCGGCGTCCTTCCTGCTATTACGCTGACCAACTCGGCTGTCGCTATGGTAACACAACGACCTGTGTGTGTGTGTGTGTGTGTGTGTGTGTGCTGACTCATAGTACTGACCAGCCTCCCCCCCGCTCCTCCATCCAGTCCAGAACAATCCCTCCTTCTATGGAGAGCTGCCCTTTGAATGGAGAGACCACTGTGTGTGTGTGTGAGTGTGTGTGTGTGTGTGTGTGTGTGAGTGTGTGTGCGTCTCTCCCTCTGATGGTTTCATAGATCTCACCACGGACTCAGTTCCATATTTCATGTAAACCAGCAGAGAAGGTCAAAGTGTTTCTCTGTTATTAACCCTCACACAGTGATAACCTAATGTAATAACTAACTAGATAACGAACTATAATAACTAACTATAATAACTAACTAGATAACGAACTATAATAACTAACTAGATAACAAACTATAATAACTAACTATAATAACTAACTAGATAACGAACTATAATAACTAACTAGATAACGAACTATAATAACTAACTAGATAACGAACTATAATAACTAACTAGATAACGAACTATAATAACTAACTAGATAACAAACTATAATAACTAACTATAATAACTAACTAGATAACGAACTATAATAACTAACTAGATAACAAACTATAATAACTAACTATAATAACTAACTAGATAACGAACTATAATAACTAACTAGATAACAAACTATAATAACTAACTATAATAACTAACTAGATAACGAACTATAATAACTAACTAGATAACGAACTATAATAACTAACTATAATAACTAACTAGATAACGAACTATAATAACTAACTAGATAACAAACTATAATAACTAACTATAATAACTAACTAGATAACGAACTATAATAACTAACTATAATAACTAACTATAATAACTAACTAGATAACGAACTATAATAACTAACTATAATAACTAACTAGATAACGAACTATAATAACTAACTAGATAACAAACTATAATAACTAACTATAATAACTAACTAGATAACGAACTATAATAACTAACTAGATAA
>JAUPFX010000142.1:0-25210 GCA_036937225.1 Sebastes paucispinis | reverse complement strand
TCAGTCTGGTTCTGGTTCTGTCTGGTTCTGTCTGGTTCTGCCATCCTGTGGAGCTAGTTATAGTTACCTTCATATTCCATCAGTCTGGTTCTGGTTCTGTCTGGTTCTGCCATCCTGTGGAGCTAGTTTGAGTTACCTTCATATTCCATCAGTCTGTTTCTGGTTCTGTCTGGTTCTGCCATCCTGTGGAGCTAGTTAGAGTTACCTTCATATTCCATCAGTCTGGTTCTGGTTCTGTCTGGTTCTGTCTGGTTCTGCCATCCTGTGGAGCTAGTTAGAGTTAGCTTCATATTCTATCAGTCTGGTTCTGGTTCTGTCTGGTTCTGTCTGGTTCTGCCATCCTGTGGAGCTAGTTAGAGTTAGCTTCATATTCCATCAGTCTGGTTCTGGTTCTGTCTGGTTCTGCCATCCCGTGGAGCTAGTTAGAGTTAGCTTCATATTCTATCAGTCTGGTTCTGGTTCTGTCTGGTTCTGTCTGGTTCTGCCATCCTGTGGAGCTAGTTAGAGTTAGCTTCATATTCTATCAGTCTGGTTCTGGTTCTGTCTGGTTCTGTCTGGTTCTGCCATCCTGTGGAGCTAGTTAGAGTTAGCTTCATATTCCATCAGTCTGGTTCTGGTTCTGTCTGGTTCTGCCATCCCGTGGAGCTAGTTAGAGTTAGCTTCATATTCTATCAGTCTGGTTCTGGTTCTGTCTGGTTCTGTCTGGTTCTGCCATCCTGTGGAGCTAGTTAGAGTTAGCTTCATATTCCATCAGTCTGGTTCTGGTTCTGTCTGGTTCTGCCATCCCATGGAGCTAGTTAGAGTTAGCTTCATATTCTATCAGTATGGTTCTGGTTTTGTCTGGTTCTGTCTGGTTCTGTCATCCTGTGGAGCTAGTTAGAGTTAACTTCATATTCCATCAGTCTGGTTCTGGTTCTAGTTCTGTCTGGTTCTGTCTGGTTCTGTCATCCTGTGGAGCTAGTTAGAATTAGCTTCATATTCTATCAGTCTGGTTCTGGTTCTGACTGGTTCTGTTTGGTTATGGTTCTGTCTGGTTCTGGTTCTGTCTGGTTCTGTCTGGTTCTGCCATCCTGTGGAGCTAGTTAGAGTTACCTTCATATTCCATCAGTCTGGTTCTGGTTCTGTCTGGTTCTGTCTGGTTCTGCCATCCTGTGGAGCTGGTTAGAGTTACCTTCATATTCCATCAGTCTGGTTCTGGTTCTGTCTGGTTCTGCCATCCTGTGGAGCTAGTTTGAGTTACCTTCATATTCCATCAGTCTGTTTCTGGTTCTGTCTGGTTCTGCCATCCTGTGGAGCTAGTTAGAGTTACCTTCATATTCCATCAGTCTGGTTCTGGTTCTGTCTGGTTCTGTCTGGTTCTGCCATCCTGTGGAGCTAGTTAGAGTTAGCTTCATATTCTATCAGTCTGGTTCTGGTTCTGTCTGGTTCTGTCTGGTTCTGCCATCCTGTGGAGCTAGTTAGAGTTAGCTTCATATTCCATCAGTCTGGTTCTGGTTCTGTCTGGTTCTGCCATCCCGTGGAGCTAGTTAGAGTTAGCTTCATATTCTATCAGTCTGGTTCTGGTTCTGTCTGGTTCTGTCTGGTTCTGTCTGGTTCTGCCATCCTGTGGAGCTAGTTAGAGTTAGCTTCATATTCCATCAGTCTGGTTCTGGTTCTGTCTGGTTCTGCCATCCCGTGGAGCTAGTTAGAGTTAGCTTCATATTCTATCAGTATGGTTCTGGTTTTGTCTGGTTCTGTCTGGTTCTGTCATCCTGTGGAGCTAGTTAGAGTTAACTTCATATTCCATCAGTCTGGTTCTGGTTCTAGTTCTGTCTGGTTCTGTCTGGTTCTGTCATCCTGTGGAGCTAGTTAGAATTAGCTTCATATTCTATCAGTCTGGTTCTGGTTCTGACTGGTTCTGCCATCCTGTGGAGGTAGTTAGAGTTAGCTTCATATTCCATCAGTCTGGTTCTGGTTCTGTCTGGTTCTGCCATCCCGTGGAGCTAGTTAGAGTTAGCTTCATATTCTATCAGTATGGTTCTGGTTCTGTCTGGTTCTGTCTGGTTCTGCCATCCTGTGGAGCTGGTTAGAGTTACCTTCATATTCCATCAGTCTGGTTCTGGTTCTGTCTGGTTCTGCCATCCTGTGGAGCTAGTTAGAGTTACCTTCATATTCCATCAGTCTGGTTCTGGTTCTGTCTGGTTCTGCCATCCTGTGGAGCTGGTTAGAGTTACCTTCATATTCCATCAGTCTGGTTCTGGTTCTGTCTGGTTCTGCCATCCTGTGGAGCTAGTTTGAGTTACCTTCATATTCCATCAGTCTGGTTCTGGTTCTGTCTGGTTCTGCCATCCTGTGGAGCTAGTTAGAGTTACCTTCATATTCCATCAGTCTGGTTCTGGTTCTGTCTGGTTCTGTCTGGTTCTGCCATCCTGTGGAGCTAGTTAGAGTTAGCTTCATATTCTATCAGTCTGGTTCTGGTTCTGTCTGGTTCTGTCTGGTTCTGCCATCCTGTGGAGCTAGTTAGAGTTAGCTTCATATTCCATCAGTCTGGTTCTGGTTCTGTCTGGTTCTGCCATCCCGTGGAGCTGGTTAGAGTTACCTTCATATTCCATCAGTCTGGTTCTGGTTCTGTCTGGTTCTGCCATCCTGTGGAGCTAGTTTGAGTTACCTTCATATTCCATCAGTCTGGTTCTGGTTCTGTCTGGTTCTGCCATCCCGTGGAGCTAGTTAGAGTTAGCTTCATATTCTATCAGTATGGTTCTGGTTTTGTCTGGTTCTGTCTGGTTCTGTCATCCTGTGGAGCTAGTTAGAGTTAACTTCATATTCCATCAGTCTGGTTCTGGTTCTAGTTCTGTCTGGTTCTGTCTGGTTCTGTCATCCTGTGGAGCTAGTTAGAATTAGCTTCATATTCTATCAGTCTGGTTCTGGTTCTGACTGGTTCTGTTTGGTTATGGTTCTGTCTGGTTCTGGTTCTGTCTGGTTCTGTCTGGTTCTGCCATCCTGTGGAGCTAGTTAGAGTTACCTTCATATTCCATCAGTCTGGTTCTGGTTCTGTCTGGTTCTGTCTGGTTCTGCCATCCTGTGGAGCTAGTTAGAGTTACCTTCATATTCCATCAGTCTGGTTCTGGTTCTGTCTGGTTCTGTCTGGTTCTGCCATCCTGTGGAGCTAGTTAGAGTTACCTTCATATTCCATCAGTCTGGTTCTGGTTCTGTCTGGTTCTGTCTGGTTCTGCCATCCTGTGGAGCTAGTTAGAGTTACCTTCATATTCCATCAGTCTGGTTCTGGTTCTGTCTGGTTCTGTCTGGTTCTGCCATCCTGTGGAGCTGGTTAGCGTTACCTTCATATTCCATCAGTCTGGTTCTGGTTCTGTCTGGTTCTGTCTGGTTCTGCCATCCTGTGGAGCTAGTTAGAGTTACCTTCATATTCCATCAGTCTGGTTCTGGTTCTGTCTGGTTCTGTCTGGTTCTGCCATCCTGTGGAGCTGGTTAGAGTTACCTTCATATTCCATCAGTCTGGTTCTGGTTCTGTCTGGTTCTGCCATCCTGTGGAGCTAGTTTGAGTTACCTTCATATTCCATCAGTCTGGTTCTGGTTCTGTCTGGTTCTGCCATCCTGTGGAGCTAGTTAGAGTTACCTTCATATTCCATCAGTCTGGTTCTGGTTCTGTCTGGTTCTGCCATCCCGTGGAGCTAGTTAGAGTTACCTTCATATTCCATCAGTCTGGTTCTGGTTCTGTCTGGTTCTGTCTGGTTCTGCCATCCTGTGGAGCTAGTTAGAGTTAGCTTCATATTCTATCAGTCTGGTTCTGGTTCTGTCTGGTTCTGTCTGGTTCTGCCATCCTGTGGAGCTAGTTAGAGTTAGCTTCATATTCCATCAGTCTGGTTCTGGTTCTGTCTGGTTCTGCCATCCCGTGGAGCTGGTTAGAGTTACCTTCATATTCCATCAGTCTGGTTCTGGTTCTGTCTGGTTCTGCCATCCTGTGGAGCTAGTTTGAGTTACCTTCATATTCCATCAGTCTGGTTCTGGTTCTGTCTGGTTCTGCCATCCCGTGGAGCTAGTTAGAGTTAGCTTCATATTCTATCAGTATGGTTCTGGTTTTGTCTGGTTCTGTCTGGTTCTGTCATCCTGTGGAGCTAGTTAGAGTTAACTTCATATTCCATCAGTCTGGTTCTGGTTCTAGTTCTGTCTGGTTCTGTCTGGTTCTGTCATCCTGTGGAGCTAGTTAGAATTAGCTTCATATTCTATCAGTCTGGTTCTGGTTCTGACTGGTTCTGTTTGGTTATGGTTCTGTCTGGTTCTGGTTCTGTCTGGTTCTGTCTGGTTCTGCCATCCTGTGGAGCTAGTTAGAGTTACCTTCATATTCCATCAGTCTGGTTCTGGTTCTGTCTGGTTCTGTCTGGTTCTGCCATCCTGTGGAGCTGGTTAGAGTTACCTTCATATTCCATCAGTCTGGTTCTGGTTCTGTCTGGTTCTGTCTGGTTCTGCCATCCTGTGGAGCTAGTTAGAGTTACCTTCATATTCCATCAGTCTGGTTCTGGTTCTGTCTGGTTCTGTCTGGTTCTGCCATCCTGTGGAGCTAGTTATAGTTACCTTCATATTCCATCAGTCTGGTTCTGGTTCTGTCTGGTTCTGCCATCCTGTGGAGCTAGTTTGAGTTACCTTCATATTCCATCAGTCTGTTTCTGGTTCTGTCTGGTTCTGCCATCCTGTGGAGCTAGTTAGAGTTACCTTCATATTCCATCAGTCTGGTTCTGGTTCTGTCTGGTTCTGTCTGGTTCTGCCATCCTGTGGAGCTAGTTAGAGTTAGCTTCATATTCTATCAGTCTGGTTCTGGTTCTGTCTGGTTCTGTCTGGTTCTGCCATCCTGTGGAGCTAGTTAGAGTTAGCTTCATATTCCATCAGTCTGGTTCTGGTTCTGTCTGGTTCTGCCATCCCGTGGAGCTAGTTAGAGTTAGCTTCATATTCTATCAGTCTGGTTCTGGTTCTGTCTGGTTCTGTCTGGTTCTGCCATCCTGTGGAGCTAGTTAGAGTTAGCTTCATATTCTATCAGTCTGGTTCTGGTTCTGTCTGGTTCTGTCTGGTTCTGCCATCCTGTGGAGCTAGTTAGAGTTAGCTTCATATTCCATCAGTCTGGTTCTGGTTCTGTCTGGTTCTGCCATCCCGTGGAGCTAGTTAGAGTTAGCTTCATATTCTATCAGTCTGGTTCTGGTTCTGTCTGGTTCTGTCTGGTTCTGTCTGGTTCTGCCATCCTGTGGAGCTAGTTAGAGTTAGCTTCATATTCCATCAGTCTGGTTCTGGTTCTGTCTGGTTCTGCCATCCCATGGAGCTAGTTAGAGTTAGCTTCATATTCTATCAGTATGGTTCTGGTTTTGTCTGGTTCTGTCTGGTTCTGTCATCCTGTGGAGCTAGTTAGAGTTAACTTCATATTCCATCAGTCTGGTTCTGGTTCTGGTTCTAGTTCTGTCTGGTTCTGTCTGGTTCTGTCATCCTGTGGAGCTAGTTAGAATTAGCTTCATATTCTATCAGTCTGGTTCTGGTTCTGACTGGTTCTGTTTGGTTATGGTTCTGTCTGGTTCTGGTTCTGTCTGGTTCTGTCTGGTTCTGCCATCCTGTGGAGCTAGTTAGAGTTACCTTCATATTCCATCAGTCTGGTTCTGGTTCTGTCTGGTTCTGTCTGGTTCTGCCATCCTGTGGAGCTGGTTAGAGTTACCTTCATATTCCATCAGTCTGGTTCTGGTTCTGTCTGGTTCTGCCATCCTGTGGAGCTAGTTTGAGTTACCTTCATATTCCATCAGTCTGTTTCTGGTTCTGTCTGGTTCTGCCATCCTGTGGAGCTAGTTAGAGTTACCTTCATATTCCATCAGTCTGGTTCTGGTTCTGTCTGGTTCTGTCTGGTTCTGCCATCCTGTGGAGCTAGTTAGAGTTAGCTTCATATTCTATCAGTCTGGTTCTGGTTCTGTCTGGTTCTGTCTGGTTCTGCCATCCTGTGGAGCTAGTTAGAGTTAGCTTCATATTCCATCAGTCTGGTTCTGGTTCTGTCTGGTTCTGCCATCCCGTGGAGCTAGTTAGAGTTAGCTTCATATTCTATCAGTCTGGTTCTGGTTCTGTCTGGTTCTGTCTGGTTCTGTCTGGTTCTGCCATCCTGTGGAGCTAGTTAGAGTTAGCTTCATATTCCATCAGTCTGGTTCTGGTTCTGTCTGGTTCTGCCATCCCGTGGAGCTAGTTAGAGTTAGCTTCATATTCTATCAGTATGGTTCTGGTTTTGTCTGGTTCTGTCTGGTTCTGTCATCCTGTGGAGCTAGTTAGAGTTAACTTCATATTCCATCAGTCTGGTTCTGGTTCTAGTTCTGTCTGGTTCTGTCTGGTTCTGTCATCCTGTGGAGCTAGTTAGAATTAGCTTCATATTCTATCAGTCTGGTTCTGGTTCTGACTGGTTCTGCCATCCTGTGGAGGTAGTTAGAGTTAGCTTCATATTCCATCAGTCTGGTTCTGGTTCTGTCTGGTTCTGCCATCCCGTGGAGCTAGTTAGAGTTAGCTTCATATTCTATCAGTATGGTTCTGGTTCTGTCTGGTTCTGTCTGGTTCTGCCATCCTGTGGAGCTGGTTAGAGTTACCTTCATATTCCATCAGTCTGGTTCTGGTTCTGTCTGGTTCTGCCATCCTGTGGAGCTAGTTTGAGTTACCTTCATATTCCATCAGTCTGGTTCTGGTTCTGTCTGGTTCTGCCATCCTGTGGAGCTAGTTAGAGTTACCTTCATATTCCATCAGTCTGGTTCTGGTTCTGTCTGGTTCTGCCATCCTGTGGAGCTGGTTAGAGTTACCTTCATATTCCATCAGTCTGGTTCTGGTTCTGTCTGGTTCTGCCATCCTGTGGAGCTAGTTTGAGTTACCTTCATATTCCATCAGTCTGGTTCTGGTTCTGTCTGGTTCTGCCATCCTGTGGAGCTAGTTAGAGTTACCTTCATATTCCATCAGTCTGGTTCTGGTTCTGTCTGGTTCTGTCTGGTTCTGCCATCCTGTGGAGCTAGTTAGAGTTAGCTTCATATTCTATCAGTCTGGTTCTGGTTCTGTCTGGTTCTGTCTGGTTCTGCCATCCTGTGGAGCTAGTTAGAGTTAACTTCATATTCCATCAGTCTGGTTCTGGTTCTGTCTGGTTCTGCCATCCCGTGGAGCTGGTTAGAGTTACCTTCATATTCCATCAGTCTGGTTCTGGTTCTGTCTGGTTCTGCCATCCTGTGGAGCTAGTTTGAGTTACCTTCATATTCCATCAGTCTGGTTCTGGTTCTGTCTGGTTCTGCCATCCCGTGGAGCTAGTTAGAGTTAGCTTCATATTCTATCAGTATGGTTCTGGTTTTGTCTGGTTCTGTCTGGTTCTGTCATCCTGTGGAGCTAGTTAGAGTTAACTTCATATTCCATCAGTCTGGTTCTGGTTCTAGTTCTGTCTGGTTCTGTCTGGTTCTGTCATCCTGTGGAGCTAGTTAGAATTAGCTTCATATTCTATCAGTCTGGTTCTGGTTCTGACTGGTTCTGTTTGGTTATGGTTCTGTCTGGTTCTGGTTCTGTCTGGTTCTGTCTGGTTCTGCCATCCTGTGGAGCTAGTTAGAGTTACCTTCATATTCCATCAGTCTGGTTCTGGTTCTGTCTGGTTCTGTCTGGTTCTGCCATCCTGTGGAGCTGGTTAGAGTTACCTTCATATTCCATCAGTCTGGTTCTGGTTCTGTCTGGTTCTGTCTGGTTCTGCCATCCTGTGGAGCTAGTTAGAGTTACCTTCATATTCCATCAGTCTGGTTCTGGTTCTGTCTGGTTCTGTCTGGTTCTGCCATCCTGTGGAGCTAGTTATAGTTACCTTCATATTCCATCAGTCTGGTTCTGGTTCTGTCTGGTTCTGCCATCCTGTGGAGCTAGTTTGAGTTACCTTCATATTCCATCAGTCTGTTTCTGGTTCTGTCTGGTTCTGCCATCCTGTGGAGCTAGTTAGAGTTACCTTCATATTCCATCAGTCTGGTTCTGGTTCTGTCTGGTTCTGTCTGGTTCTGCCATCCTGTGGAGCTAGTTAGAGTTAGCTTCATATTCTATCAGTCTGGTTCTGGTTCTGTCTGGTTCTGTCTGGTTCTGCCATCCTGTGGAGCTAGTTAGAGTTAGCTTCATATTCCATCAGTCTGGTTCTGGTTCTGTCTGGTTCTGCCATCCCGTGGAGCTAGTTAGAGTTAGCTTCATATTCTATCAGTCTGGTTCTGGTTCTGTCTGGTTCTGTCTGGTTCTGCCATCCTGTGGAGCTAGTTAGAGTTAGCTTCATATTCTATCAGTCTGGTTCTGGTTCTGTCTGGTTCTGTCTGGTTCTGCCATCCTGTGGAGCTAGTTAGAGTTAGCTTCATATTCCATCAGTCTGGTTCTGGTTCTGTCTGGTTCTGCCATCCCGTGGAGCTAGTTAGAGTTAGCTTCATATTCTATCAGTCTGGTTCTGGTTCTGTCTGGTTCTGTCTGGTTCTGTCTGGTTCTGCCATCCTGTGGAGCTAGTTAGAGTTAGCTTCATATTCCATCAGTCTGGTTCTGGTTCTGTCTGGTTCTGCCATCCCATGGAGCTAGTTAGAGTTAGCTTCATATTCTATCAGTATGGTTCTGGTTTTGTCTGGTTCTGTCTGGTTCTGTCATCCTGTGGAGCTAGTTAGAGTTAACTTCATATTCCATCAGTCTGGTTCTGGTTCTAGTTCTGTCTGGTTCTGTCTGGTTCTGTCATCCTGTGGAGCTAGTTAGAATTAGCTTCATATTCTATCAGTCTGGTTCTGGTTCTGACTGGTTCTGTTTGGTTATGGTTCTGTCTGGTTCTGGTTCTGTCTGGTTCTGTCTGGTTCTGCCATCCTGTGGAGCTAGTTAGAGTTACCTTCATATTCCATCAGTCTGGTTCTGGTTCTGTCTGGTTCTGTCTGGTTCTGCCATCCTGTGGAGCTGGTTAGAGTTACCTTCATATTCCATCAGTCTGGTTCTGGTTCTGTCTGGTTCTGCCATCCTGTGGAGCTAGTTTGAGTTACCTTCATATTCCATCAGTCTGTTTCTGGTTCTGTCTGGTTCTGCCATCCTGTGGAGCTAGTTAGAGTTACCTTCATATTCCATCAGTCTGGTTCTGGTTCTGTCTGGTTCTGTCTGGTTCTGCCATCCTGTGGAGCTAGTTAGAGTTAGCTTCATATTCTATCAGTCTGGTTCTGGTTCTGTCTGGTTCTGTCTGGTTCTGCCATCCTGTGGAGCTAGTTAGAGTTAGCTTCATATTCCATCAGTCTGGTTCTGGTTCTGTCTGGTTCTGCCATCCCGTGGAGCTAGTTAGAGTTAGCTTCATATTCTATCAGTCTGGTTCTGGTTCTGTCTGGTTCTGTCTGGTTCTGTCTGGTTCTGCCATCCTGTGGAGCTAGTTAGAGTTAGCTTCATATTCCATCAGTCTGGTTCTGGTTCTGTCTGGTTCTGCCATCCCGTGGAGCTAGTTAGAGTTAGCTTCATATTCTATCAGTATGGTTCTGGTTTTGTCTGGTTCTGTCTGGTTCTGTCATCCTGTGGAGCTAGTTAGAGTTAACTTCATATTCCATCAGTCTGGTTCTGGTTCTAGTTCTGTCTGGTTCTGTCTGGTTCTGTCATCCTGTGGAGCTAGTTAGAATTAGCTTCATATTCTATCAGTCTGGTTCTGGTTCTGACTGGTTCTGCCATCCTGTGGAGGTAGTTAGAATTAGCTTTATATCAGTCTGGTTCTGTTTCTGGTTCTGACTGGTCTACTTCAGTCCAGGAATAGATGTTCTTCCTGGTTCTTCCACTGGGTTCTTCTTCTTGACAGTCGACGACAGAGGAGTCAAAGTGGACGACGGGGACGGGGTCAAAGTGGACGACGGGGAGGGGTCAACGTGGACGACGGGGAGGGGTCAAAGTGGACGACGGGGACGGGGTCAAAGTGGACGACGGGGAGGGGTCAAAGTGGACGACGGGGACGGGGTCAACGTGGACGACGGGGACGGGGTCAAAGTGGACGACGGGGAGGGGTCAACGTGGACGACGGGGAGGGGTCAAAGTGGACGACGGGGACGGGTCAAAGTGGACGACGGGGACGGGGTCAAAGTGGACGACGGGGAGGGGTCAACGTGGACGACGGGGAGGGGTCAACGTGGACGACGGGGAGGGGTCAACGTGGACGACGGGGAGGGGTCAAAGTGGACGACGGGGAGGGGTCAAAGTGGACGACGGGGAGGGGTCAAAGTGGACGACGGGGAGGGGTCAAAGTGGAAGTCGGGTAGGGGTCAAAGTGGACGACGGGGAGGGGTCAACGTGGACGACGGGGAGGGGTCAAAGTGGACGACGGGGAGGGGTCAAAGTGGACGACGGGGAGGGGTCAAAGTGGACGACGGTGACGGGGTCAAAGTGGACGACGGGGAGGGGTCAAAGTGGACGACGGGGAGGGGTCAAAGTGGACGACGGGGAGGGGTCAAAGTGGACGACGGGGACGGGGTCAACGTGGACGACGGGGAGGGGTCAAAGTGGACGACGGGGACGGGGTCAAAGTGGACGACGGGGAGGGGTCAACGTGGACGACGGGGAGTGGTCAAAGTGGACGACGGGGAGGGGTCAAAGTGGACGACGGGGACGGGGTCAAAGTGGACGACGGGGAGGGGTCAACGTGGACGACGGGGAGGGGTCAAAGTGGACGACGGGGAGGGGTCAACGTGGACGATGGGGAGGGGTCAAAGTGGACGACGGGGACGGGGTCAAAGTGGACGACGGGGAGGGGTCAACGTGGACGACGGGGAGGGGTCAAAGTGGACGACGGGGAGGGGTCAAAGTGGACGACGGGGACGGGGTCAAAGTGGACAACGGGGAGGGATCAACGTGGACGACGGGGAGGGGTCAAAGTGGACGATGGGGAGGGGTCAACGTGGACAACAGGACGGGGTGAAGTCCGCCATGTTTGGGGGGACAGAGACAGACACTGAAGGCTCATTTGAGTGAAGCGGCTCTTTAATATGAAACAACAGAAGAGACGAGCTTTGCTTCCTTTCGTTATTTCAACACAAAGACGAGAGGATATAACATCATATTCAGTATATATATATATACGTATATATATATAGTGTATATAAACTGGAAAAACAAAGTAGTTAAACTTGTGTTTGGTGGATTATTTCTCTGTTGCCTCAATGCTAATGGTCATTGTATTCTACATGGTTGGAAAGCCTGTTTATTTACCTTCACAATGATGTCACACTTGTAAGGATCATGCATTTGTGGGATGAGCAGCACAGCTGATGATGTGGGGAGCGGCCAAGAACAATGTTCCAAAATGCTCTTCCAATGGTAAACAGTGTATTCTCATGAGGCTACCAGGAAGCCTGCAATGACTGCCCTTCACCCTCAGGCCCGTTGGCGCTGGTGTCTCCAACACAGACAGTGGAACCTGAACATGTGGGGGAATGTCATGTTCAGTGATGAGTCCAGGTTCTGTCTGCCAAAGTTGGATGGCAGGTCAAAGTATGGAGACGACGTGGAGAACGCTATGCTGATTGTTGCACCGATGGAGTAACAGCTTTTGGTGGGGGCAGTGTCATGGTGTGGGGGGGGGCATCTCCCTCACTGGCAAAACAAGGCTTGTCATCATTGAAGGCCATCTCAATGCAGGGAGATATCGGGATGAGATTCTGCAGCCAGTGGTGATCCCACATCTCCACAATCTGGGACCTAACTTCATCCTCCAAGAAACAACGCCCCCCCCCACAGAGCCAGGGTTATCACAGACTACCTCCACAATGTGGGAGGAGAGAGAATGGAACGGCCTGCCAAGAGTCCACACCTCAACCCAATTCAACACTTGTAGGATCAGCTTGGGCGTGCTGTACGTGTTAGAGTGACCAACACAACCACGCTGGCTGACCTGCAACCAATCCTGGTTGAGGAATGGAACGCCATCCCACAGCAACGTGTGACCAGGTTGGTGAGCAGCATGAGGAGGAGGTGCCAGGCTGTTGTGGCTGCGTATGGATCTTCCACTGCTACTGAGGCTCCTGACAGTGGATTAAATGAATAGAGTGTAAAATAGGCAATATGTCTTGTTTGTTCCTTGTTACTGATAGAGAGTTCAATCATCCACCAAACAACTCAAAACAAGAGTCAACACCAACAGGAGAATACACTGTTTACCATCGACGGAGCATTTTGGAACATTGTTCTTGGGCGCTCCCCACATAATCAGCTGTGCTGCTCATCCCACAAATGCATGATCCTTACAAGTTGGACATCATTGCGAAGGTAAATAAACAGGCTTTCCAACGATGTCAAATACAATGACCATTATCATTGATACAACAGAGAAATAATCCACCAAACACAAGTTTAACAACTTTGTTTTTTCAGTTTATATATATTCCACTCTCACAGCGTAACAAACTACTAACTAGATTTATATCATCAAAGTTTTAAAGATGTTGAAGGAACAGTCCAACATGTGGGACTATTCTATGTGTGGACCACAGTGAGATGAGAGGATGGATATTAATGTGTGCTGCGTCCTGGCAGATGGACACTGTGTAAAATAAAGCAGATATAAACATGTTGGTTGGTGTATTCCAGTCTTTATGCTAAGCTAAGCTAAGCTAGGTTAAGCAGATGTTTCAGGTGTTACTGGTGCGTGAAGCCCTCGCTCCACGGGAAGGCGTTCTTCTGCTTCCTGCGTCTGCCGCCGGACTCGCAGCTCTGGAAGTCGTCTCCACAGCCGTGTTTCTTCAGCTGCCGCGAGTCGGAGAAGCCGTGGCCGCAGCGCTCGCAGGCGTACAGCTTCACGCCGGTGTGGATCTGCATGTGAGACTTGAGCTGGTTGGACTGCCTGAACTTCCTGCTGCACACGACGCACTCGTAGGGTTTCTCTCCCGTGTGCACCAGCAGGTGGCGGTGGTAGTTCTGCGGCGTCCTGAACTCTTTGCCGCACTGTTCGCACTTGTGAGGTTTGACTCCGGTGTGCAGGAGCTCGTGCTGCTTCAGCTGCGACATCAGCAGGAAGCTCTTCTGGCAGACACCGCAGACGTATGGCCGGTCGCCGCTGTGCTGCCTCATGTGGTACAGGTACAGGTGGCGCAGGTGGAAAGACTTCTCGCAGGTGTCGCAGGTGAACTCTTTGTTCTCAGCGTGGCACTTCTCGTGCGTCCTCAGCGTGGTGTTGCTGCTGAAGCTCTTCAGACAGATCTTACAGCTGTAGGGTTTGGCGCCGGTCGGCCTGCGTCTCGCCACTGCGGCGCCGACCTTCTGCCGGTCCTTGTTGCTGTGGACCAGCTGCTGGTGCTTCTGCAGCTGGCAGTTGTAGAAAAACGTCTTCCCACAGAGGTCGCACATGAACGGCTTCTCCACGCCGTGAACCAGCATGTGGGTCTTCAGAGCCCAGGTACCCGTGAACCCCTCGCCACACTTATCACACCTGAGGCGGGAACAAAGAACACGTTGAGACAGAGACGCAGCACCTCACCTGACTCATTTTGATTATATGTGATGTCAGATACAGGAAGCTGACTGTCAACGCTGCCGTCACAGCGACTCACCGGAGAAAGGTGACAGGTGTGAACGGTGTCTGTTTACGTACCTGAAGGGCTTCTCTCCATTGTGGAGGCGCAGGTGTCTCTGGAAGTTGTACTTGAGGCCGAAGCTGAGGCCGCAGGTCTGACACATGAAGGGTTTCTCTCCGGAGTGGACCACGCGGTGCTGCAGCAGACCCATCTTACACTTGAAGGCCTTGTCGCACTCGCAGCACTTGTACGGCCGCTCCTCCGAGTGCGACCTCTTGTGGACGCGCAGGTTGCTGGCGGTGGAGAAGGTCTTCCCGCAGGTCGGGCAGGGGTACGGCCGGGCGCCGGTGTGGACCGTCTGGTGCTCGCGGAGGCTCTTCTTCCTGGTGAAGCTTTTCCCGCAGATGTCGCACATGAAGGGCTTTACCCGGGCATGCGACACCTCGTGGTACCGGAGCGCGCCGGCCGAGGTGAAGGCCCGGTCGCAGACGTGGCACTTGAGCGGCGTTTTCTCCAGCCGGTGAGAGGCCTGGTGGACTCGGAGCTGGCGCAGCAGTCTGAACTTCCTGTCGCACTTATCGCAGCGCAGCAGCTTGTCGGGGTCGCTGTCCTGAGCGTCCCTGAGCTGGTGGCTCAGCAGGTGTTTCTGCAGACTCTTGGACTTGTAGAAGCCTTTATCACAGGAGCTGCAGGGGAACGGCTTCAGGTGGCAGGACACGTGTTTCCTCAGCTGGTGGTTCTGATGGAAGCCTTTATTACACAGCTCACAGAAGAACCTCTTCTCCTTGTACAGCTCCCTCCTCCTCTTCCTATCCAGCTCCTTCTGCTCCTCTTCACTCATCGCTGCACAGGAAATCAATACCCGATCAATACAGATTCATCTGTTATTATTAATCATTAGTTTATCAGCTGGTATCTTCAGCAAAGAAATCTAAAGTCCATCTGTATTTCATACTAAAGACTTTCTACTACTATTATTATTATAACAATATTAATAATAACATTATTAATACTGTTATAATAATAATAATAATAATCTATTTATTGTGACTTTAATGTGAGTGTTGGTCTCACCTGGAGGAGCGTCAGTCAGCGTCTGTTCTGTCTTTATTTCTGTTTCCTGGAAAACATGATGAGTGAAAACATGTGATACTATTGTTATAGATATACAGTAGATATATAGATCTATATATAGATATAGATCTATATATAGATATAGATCTATATATATATATATATATATATGCGTGGTGGAGAGGTTTGTATGTCCCTATGACCCTGAGGGTTGTGTTGTCTTGAGCCTGGTGCTCCTGGTCGGGTCTCCCATGGCAAATTGGTCTCAGCCTCGGTTCTGGAACCGTACTCCTGGATAGGGGTTGGACTCTATTCTTCTCTGGAGTTGCCCATGGTGTGAGGCGCCGGGCGGGTGTGGGGATACTCACAAATCCCCGGCTGAGTGCCGCTATGTTGGAGTTTACCCCGGTGGATGAGAGGGTCGCCTCCCTACGCCTTCGGGTTATGGGGGGGAAAACTCTGACTGTTGTTTGTGCGTATGCACCGAACAGCAGCTCGGAGTATTCGGCCTTCTTGGAGACCCTGAATGGAGTCCTGTATGGGGCTCCAGTAGGGGACTCCATAGTTCTGCTGGGAGACTTCAACGCGCACGTGGGCAACGATGGAGACACCTGGAGTGGCGTGATTGGGAGGAACGGCCTCCCTGATCTAAACCCTGTGCTAGTCATGGACTGTCCATAACGAACACCATGTTCCAACATTAGGATGCTCATAAGTGTACGTGGTACCAGAGCACCCTAGGCCGAAGGTCCATGATCGATTTCAAATCGTATCGTCTGATCTGAGGCCGCATGTTTTGGACACTCGGGTGAAGAGAGGGGCGGAGCTATCAACTGATCACCATCTGGTGGTGAGTTGGGTCAGAGGGTGGGGGAAGACTCTGGACAGACCTGGTAAGCCCAAACGGTTAGTGAGGGTGAACTGGGAACGTCTGGAGGAGGCCCCTGTCCGAGAGATCTTCAACTCACACCTCCGGCGGAGCTTTTCTGGCATCCCTGTGGAGGTTGGGGGCATTGAACCCGAGTGGGCGATGTTCAAAGCTTCCATTGCTGAAGCTGCGGCGGTGAGCTGTGGTGTTAAGGTCTTAGGTGCCTCAAGGGGCGGCAACCCTCAAACACGTGTTGGACACCGGTGGTCAGGGAAGCCGTCCGACTGTAGAAGGAGGCCTTCCGGAGGACTCCGGAGGCAGTTGCAAGGTACCGACAGGCCCGAAGAGCAGCAGCCACCGCCGTGACGGAGGCAAAGCAGCGGGTGTGGGAGGAGTTCGGAGTAGCCATGGAGAAGGACTTTCGGTCGGCACCAAAGTGCTTCTGGAAAACCGTCCGTCACCTCAGGAGGGGGAAACGGGGAACCATCCAAGCTGTGTACAGTTAGGATGGGACACTGTTGACCTCAACTGAGGAGGTAATCGGGCGGTGGAAGGAGCACTTTGAGGATCTCCTGAATCCTACCAATACGCCCTCTATTGTAGAGGCAGAGCTGGAAGCTGATGGGGGATCATCATCAATTTCCCTGGTGGAAATCACTGAGGTAGTCAAACAACTCCACAGTGGCAAAGCCCCGGGGATTGATGAGATCCATCCAGAAATGCTGAAGGCTCTGGGTGTGGAGGGGCTGTCTTGGATGACACGTCTCTTTAACATTGCGTGGAAGTCGGTGACAGTGCCTAGGGAGTGGCAGACCGGAGTGGTGGTTCCCCTGTTCAAAAAGGAGGACCAGAGAGTGTGTGCCAATTACAGGGGTATCACACTACTCAGCCTCCCTGGTAAAGTCTACTCTAAGGTGCTGGAAAGGAGGGTTCGGCCGATAGTCGAACCTCGGATTGAAGAGGAACAATGCAGTCGGTACCGTCCGTGGAACAACGGACCAGGGGTCTCATTTATAACCGTTGCGTACGCACAAATCGGGGCCTGAAATGTGCGTACGCCACTTCCCACGCAATAGTTGTGATCTATAAAAACAAACTTGACGGGAGAATGTGCACACCGGTACGGAAACTTTGACCCGTGCGTACGCACATTATGGAGGCACCGAGGTAGAGGAAACTGGAGACGCAGATGGTGAGGTGGTGAATTGAAGCCAGACTGTAGACATTAAATGTCATTATACGTATAAAGATGCCTCTCACACATTTAACTTCTCTTCATACTTATATCCACTTTATCATAAACATTTAAAAGCAGTGTTATTTGTGCTATTGAGCCATAACTATTCTACAAGCACTTTACAAATGTAAAATATATCAGCCAACTCAAATCAAATTCTGCTCAATATCTCATCAGCGCTGTGTCACCATCACGTTTCCTCCACCTCCGGAGCTCAGAGGAGAGGGACTACCGACACTCGCAGTCAGCTGTGGAGCAGCTGATGAAATCCTCATCATCGGTTGTAGAAATCCAAGATTATATCAAATAGCATTAAAGAATGGCAGAACAGAGCGCCAATAGTTTTAATAAGATCTTCTAATAGTGTGCAGATATCACCAAGTATCATATTTGTTTTCATAAAGTTGTTGTGTAAAATGGCTGCAGTGAACATGACGTGACTTATTAATTTATTTATGGTTTATTAGATAGGGACAGATACAGTATACATATAGACAAAATGAAAATGGCTATCCGATGCAACTATCAGACTGTCTCCAGTGCGCCACCGCGGTGCGCCACTCTGCCTCCTCCAGTCACCTCCACCCGGCACCAGTATGGATTGTGTAAATTAACAAAGTGTGGAAATGAAGCCAGTGACAGCTCTCACACAATCGTTACTCTCCATATCCTCATTATCATTATCAGTCCTAATCATAATGCAGGACAAGTTCACCATAACAACTTAAATAATAAATAGTGTTCACCTGTTAAACTTCTTTTTTCTAATGATATCCAGCGTGGTGGATTTTACTGATTGTCTTGATCATTTTGGCAAGTTGTGAATCGATGAAATCGATTGCTGTAAAGATATAAACACTGCAGTGACACTGGTAACATGCTGCATGGTGCTGGTGGATATACCGTCACTGAGGACTAAATGACGTGTATAACAGAATTAAGAGGGAACGAGTGTTCAGAGACCTCCTCAACTACAAGCACCTTGATCTCTTTGTCAGAAAAAGTCCTTTTCTCAGTCTTCCTCTCGGTAGTTGCCGTGATTTACCGTAAAGATCAAACAGGTTCATTCACATGCAGAAACATTCATGAGGTGTTTTGCATGGACCATTTATGGTTGAAAGTGGGCGTGTAGAGGGCGGAATATGAGGCGGATCCACGTGCACACATTTCCAGGTGGAGTGTGATTTATAAAGGGAACATTGCGTGCAGGTGTGCGTACGCACGGTTTATAAATCCGATTTTTTTTTGACGTATGCCACTTTCGGCTTTTGTGCGCACGTACATTTTTAGTATGGATCCTACGCACTGTTTTATAAATGAGACCCCAGCTCTTTACTCTCGCAGGGATCCTGGAGGGGGCCTGGGAGTATGCCTATCCAGTCTACATGTGTTTTGTGGACTTGGAGAAGGCGTATAACCGGGTCCCCAGGGAGATACTGTGGGGGGTGCTGCGGGAGTATGGGGTGAGGGGGGCACTTCTCAGAGCCATCCAATCTTTGTACGCCCAAAGCGAGAGCTGTGTTCAGGTCCTCGGCAGTAAGTCGAACTCTTCCGGTGGAAGACTGATCTACCGGTCAGTCTTGGTTCCTACTCTCACCGATGGTCATGAGGGCTGGGTCAGGACCCAAAGCTCTCGATCTACTGGTCAGTCTCCGTTCCTACTCTCACCTCTGGTCATGAGGGCTGGGTCAGGACCTAAAGAACTAGATCTACCGGTCAGTCTTCGTTCCTCCTCTCACCTCTGGTCATGAGGGCTGGGTCAGGACCTAAAGCTCTCGATCTACTGGTCAGTCTTGGTTCCTACTCTCACCTCTGGTCATGAGGGCTGGGTCAGGACCCAAAGCTCTCGATCTACTGGTCAGTGTTCGTTCCTCCTCTCACCTCTGGTCATGAGGGCTGGGTCAGGACCCAAAGAACTAGATCTACCGGTCAGTGTTGGTTCCTACTCTCACCTCTGGTCATGAGGGCTGGGTCAGGACCCAGAGAACTAGATCTACCGGTCAGTCTTGGTTCCTACTCTCACCTCTGGTCATGAGGGCTGGGTCAGGACCCAAAGAACTAGATCTACCGGTCAGTCTTCGTTCCTCCTCTCACCTCTGGTCATGAGGGCCGGGTCAGGACCCAAAGAACTAGATCTACCGGTCAGTGTTGGTTCCTACTCTCACCTCTGGTCATGAGGGCTGGGTCAGGACCCAAAGAACTAGATCTACTGGTCAGTCTTGGTTCCTACTCTCACCTCTGGTCATGAGGGCTGGGTCAGGACCCGGAGAACTAGATCTACCGGTCAGTCTTCGTTCCTACTCTCACCTCTGGTCATGAGGGCTGGGTCAGGACCCAAAGAACTAGATCTACCGGTCAGTCTTCGTTCCTACTCTCACCTCTGGTCATGAGGGCTGGGTCATGACCCAAAGAACTAGATCTACCGGTCAGTCTTCGTTCCTCCTCTCACCTCTGGTCATGAGGGCTGGGTCATGACCCAGAGAACTAGATCTACCGGTCAATCTTCGTTCCTCCTCTCACCTCTGGTCATGAGGGCTGGGTCATGACCCAGAGAACTAGATCTACCGGTAAGTCTTGGTTCCTACTCTCACCTCTGGTCATGAGGGCTGGGTCAGGACCCAAAGAACTAGATCTACCGGTCAGTCTTCGTTCCTACTCTCACCTCTGGTCATGAGGGCTGGGTCATGACCCAAAGAACTAGATCTACCGGTCAGTCTTCGTTCCTCCTCTCACCTCTGGTCATGAGGGCTGGGTCATGACCCAGAGAACTAGATCTACCGGTCAGTCTTCGTTCCTCCTCTCACCTCTGGTCATGAGGGCTGGGTCATGACCCAGAGAACTAGATCTACCGGTAAGTCTTGGTTCCTACTCTCACCTCTGGTCATGAGGGCTGGGTCAGGACCCAAAGAACTAGATCTACCGGTCAGTCTTCGTTCCTCCTCTCACCTCTGGTCATGAGGGCTGGGTCAGGACCTAAAGAACTAGATCTACCGGTCAGTCTTCGTTCCTCCTCTCACCTCTGGTCATGAGGGCTGGGTCAGGACCTAAGGCTCTCGATCTACTGGTCAGTCTTGGTTCCTACTCTCACCTCTGGTCATGAGGGCTGGGTCATGACCCAAAGCTCTCGATCTACTGGTCAGTGTTCGTTCCTCCTCTCACCTCTGGTCATGAGGGCTGGGTCAGGACCCAAAGAACTAGATCTACCGGTCAGTGTTGGTTCCTACTCTCACCTCTGGTCATGAGGGCTGGGTCAGGACCCAGAGAACTAGATCTACCGGTCAGTCTTGGTTCCTACTCTCACCTCTGGTCATGAGGGCTGGGTCAGGACCCAAAGAACTAGATCTACCGGTCAGTCTTCGTTCCTCCTCTCACCTCTGGTCATGAGGGCCGGGTCAGGACCCAAAGAACTAGATCTACCGGTCAGTGTTGGTTCCTACTCTCACCTCTGGTCATGAGGGCTGGGTCAGGACCCAAAGAACTAGATCTACTGGTCAGTCTTGGTTCCTACTCTCACCTCTGGTCATGAGGGCTGGGTCAGGACCCGGAGAACTAGATCTACCGGTCAGTCTTCGTTCCTACTCTCACCTCTGGTCATGAGGGCTGGGTCAGGACCCAAAGAACTAGATCTACCGGTCAGTCTTCGTTCCTACTCTCACCTCTGGTCATGAGGGCTGGGTCATGACCCAAAGAACTAGATCTACCGGTCAGTCTTCGTTCCTCCTCTCACCTCTGGTCATGAGGGCTGGGTCAGGACCCAGAGAACTAGATCTACCGGTCAGTGTTGGTTCCTACTCTCACCTCTGGTCATGAGGGCTGGATCAGGACCCAAAGAACTAGATCTACCGGTCAGTCTCCGTTCCTACTTTCACCTCTGGTCATGAGGGCTGGGTCAGGACCCAAAGAACTAGATCTACCGGTCAGTCTCCGTTCCTACTCTCACCTCTGGTCATGAGGGCTGAGTCAGGACCTAAAGAACTAGATCTACCGGTCAGTCTCCGTTCCTACTCTCACCTCTGGTCATGAGGGCTGGGTCAGGACCCAAAGAACTAGATCTACCGGTCAATCTCCGTTCCTACTCTCACTTCTGGTCATGAGGGCTGGGTCAAGACTCAAAGAACTAGATCTACCGGTCAGTCTCCGTTCCTACTCTCACCTATGTTCATGAGGGCTGGGTCAGGACCCAAAGAACTAGATCTACCGGTCAGTCTCCGTTCCTACTCTCACCTCTGGTCATGAGGGCTGGGTCAGGACCCAAAGCTCTCGATCTACTGGTCAGTCTTGGTTCCTACTCTCACCTCTGGTCATGAGGGCTGGGTCAGGACCCAGAGAACTAGATCTCCCGGTAAGTCTTGGTTCCTACTCTCACCTCTGGTCATGAGGGCTGGGTCAGGATCTAAAGAACTAGATCTACCGGTCAGTCTTGGTTCCTACTCTCACCTCTGGTCATGAGGGCTGGGTCAGGACCTAAAGAACTAGATCTACCGGTCAGTGTTGGTTCCTACTCTCACCTCTGGTCATGAGGGCTGGGTCATGACCCAGAGAACTAGATCTACCGGTCAGTCTTGGTTCCTACTCTCACCTCTGGTCATGAGGGCTGGGTCAGGACCCAAAGAACTAGATCTACCGGTCAGTCTTGGTTTCTACTCTCACCTCTGGTCATGAGGGCTGGGTCATGACCCAGAGAACTAGATCTACTGGTCAGTCTTCGTTCCTCCTCTCACCTCTGGTCATGAGGGCTGGGTCAGGACCCAGAGAACTAGATCTACCGGTCAGTCTTCGTTCCTCCTCTCACCTCTGGTCATGAGGGCTGGGTCAGGACCCAGAGAACTAGATCTACCGGTCAGTGTTGGTTCCTACTCTCACCTCTGGTCATGAGGGCTGGGTCAGGACCCAAAGAACTAGATCTACCGGTCAGTCTCCGTTCCTACTTTCACCTCTGGTCATGAGGGCTGGGTCAGGACCCAAAGAACTAGATCTACCGGTCAGTGTTGGTTCCTACTCTCACCTCTGGTCATGAGGGCTGGGTCAGGACCCAGAGAACTAGATCTACCGGTCAGTCTTGGTTCCTACTCTCACCTCTGGTCATGAGGGCTGGGTCAGGACCCAAAGAACTAGATCTACCGGTCAGTCTTCGTTCCTCCTCTCACCTCTGGTCATGAGGGCCGGGTCAGGACCCAAAGAACTAGATCTACCGGTCAGTGTTGGTTCCTACTCTCACCTCTGGTCATGAGGGCTGGGTCAGGACCCAAAGAACTAGATCTACTGGTCAGTCTTGGTTCCTACTCTCACCTATGGTCATGAGGGCTGGGTCAGGACCCGGAGAACTAGATCTACCGGTCAGTCTTCGTTCCTACTCTCACCTCTGGTCATGAGGGCTGGGTCAGGACCCAAAGAACTAGATCTACCGGTCAGTCTTCGTTCCTACTCTCACCTCTGGTCATGAGGGCTGGGTCATGACCCAAAGAACTAGATCTACCGGTCAGTCTTCGTTCCTCCTCTCACCTCTGGTCATGAGGGCTGGGTCATGACCCAGAGAACTAGATCTACCGGTCAGTCTTCGTTCCTCCTCTCACCTCTGGTCATGAGGGCTGGGTCATGACCCAGAGAACTAGATCTACCGGTAAGTCTTGGTTCCTACTCTCACCTCTGGTCATGAGGGCTGGGTCAGGACCCAAAGAACTAGATCTACCGGTCAGTCTTCGTTCCTCCTCTCACCTCTGGTCATGAGGGCTGGGTCAGGACCTAAAGAACTAGATCTACCGGTCAGTCTTCGTTCCTCCTCTCACCTCTGGTCATGAGGGCTGGGTCAGGACCTAAGGCTCTCGATCTACTGGTCAGTCTTGGTTCCTACTCTCACCTCTGGTCATGAGGGCTGGGTCATGACCCAAAGCTCTCGATCTACTGGTCAGTGTTCGTTCCTCCTCTCACCTCTGGTCATGAGGGCTGGGTCAGGACCCAAAGAACTAGATCTACCGGTCAGTGTTGGTTCCTACTCTCACCTCTGGTCATGAGGGCTGGGTCAGGACCCATAGAACTAGATCTACCGGTCAGTCTTGGTTCCTACTCTCACCTCTGGTCATGAGGGCTGGGTCAGGACCCAAAGAACTAGATCTACCGGTCAGTCTTCGTTCCTCCTCTCACCTCTGGTCATGAGGGCCGGGTCAGGACCCAAAGAACTAGATCTACCGGTCAGTGTTGGTTCCTACTCTCACCTCTGGTCATGAGGGCTGGGTCAGGACCCAAAGAACTAGATCTACTGGTCAGTCTTGGTTCCTACTCTCACCTCTGGTCATGAGGGCTGGGTCAGGACCCGGAGAACTAGATCTACCGGTCAGTCTTCGTTCCTACTCTCACCTCTGGTCATGAGGGCTGGGTCAGGACCCAAAGAACTAGATCTACCGGTCAGTCTTCGTTCCTACTCTCACCTCTGGTCATGAGGGCTGGGTCATGACCCAAAGAACTAGATCTACCGGTCAGTCTTCGTTCCTCCTCTCACCTCTGGTCATGAGGGCTGGGTCATGACCCAGAGAACTAGATCTACCGGTCAGTCTTCGTTCCTCCTCTCACCTCTGGTCATGAGGGCTGGGTCATGACCCAGAGAACTAGATCTACCGGTAAGTCTTGGTTCCTACTCTCACCTCTGGTCATGAGGGCTGGGTCAGGACCCAAAGAACTAGATCTACCGGTCAGTCTTCGTTCCTCCTCTCACCTCTGGTCATGAGGGCTGGGTCAGGACCTAAAGAACTAGATCTACCGGTCAGTCTTCGTTCCTCCTCTCACCTCTGGTCATGAGGGCTGGGTCAGGACCTAAAGAACTAGATCTACCGGTCAGTCTCCGTTCCTACTCTCACCTCTGGTCATGAGGGCTGGGTCATGACCCAGAGAACTAGATCTACCAGTCAGTCTTGGTTCCTACTCTCACCTCTGGTCATGAGGGCTGGGTCAGGACCCAAAGAACTAGATCTACCGGTCAGTCTTCGTTCCTCCTCTCACCTCTGGTCATGAGGGCTGGGTCAGGACCTAAAGAACTAGATCTACCGGTCAGTCTTCGTTCCTCCTCTCACCTCTGGTCATGAGGGCTGGGTCAGGACCTAAGGCTCTCGATCTACTGGTCAGTCTTGGTTCCTACTCTCACCTCTGGTCATGAGGGCTGGGTCATGACCCAAAGCTCTCGATCTACTGGTCAGTGTTCGTTCCTCCTCTCACCTCTGGTCATGAGGGCTGGGTCAGGACCCAAAGAACTAGATCTACCGGTCAGTGTTGGTTCCTACTCTCACCTCTGGTCATGAGGGCTGGGTCAGGACCCAGAGAACTAGATCTACCGGTCAGTCTTGGTTCCTACTCTCACCTCTGGTCATGAGGGCTGGGTCAGGACCCAAAGAACTAGATCTACCGGTCAGTCTTCGTTCCTCCTCTCACCTCTGGTCATGAGGGCCGGGTCAGGACCCAAAGAACTAGATCTACCGGTCAGTGTTGGTTCCTACTCTCACCTCTGGTCATGAGGGCTGGGTCAGGACCCAAAGAACTAGATCTACTGGTCAGTCTTGGTTCCTACTCTCACCTCTGGTCATGAGGGCTGGGTCAGGACCCGGAGAACTAGATCTACCGGTCAGTCTTCGTTCCTACTCTCACCTCTGGTCATGAGGGCTGGGTCAGGACCCAAAGAACTAGATCTACCGGTCAGTCTTCGTTCCTACTCTCACCTCTGGTCATGAGGGCTGGGTCATGACCCAAAGAACTAGATCTACCGGTCAGTCTTCGTTCCTCCTCTCACCTCTGGTCATGAGGGCTGGGTCATGACCCAGAGAACTAGATCTACCGGTCAGTCTTCGTTCCTCCTCTCACCTCTGGTCATGAGGGCTGGGTCATGACCCAGAGAACTAGATCTACCGGTAAGTCTTGGTTCCTACTCTCACCTCTGGTCATGAGGGCTGGGTCAGGACCCAAAGAACTAGATCTACCGGTCAGTCTTCGTTCCTCCTCTCACCTCTGGTCATGAGGGCTGGGTCAGGACCTAAAGAACTAGATCTACCGGTCAGTCTTCGTTCCTCCTCTCACCTCTGGTCATGAGGGCTGGGTCAGGACCTAAAGAACTAGATCTACCGGTCAGTCTCCGTTCCTACTCTCACCTCTGGTCATGAGGGCTGGGTCATGACCCAGAGAACTAGATCTACCAGTCAGTCTTGGTTCCTACTCTCACCTCTGGTCATGAGGGCTCGGTCAGGACCCAAAGAACTAGATCTACCGGTCAGTCTTGGTTCCTACTCTCACCTCTGGTCATGAGGGCTGGGTCAGGACCCAAAGAACTAGATCTACCGGTCAGTCTTGGTTCCTACTCTCACCTCTGGTCATGAGGGCTGGGTCATGACCCAAAGAACTAGATCTACCGGTCAGTCTTCGTTCCTCCTCTCACCTCTGGTCATGAGGGCTGGGTCAGGACCCAGAGAACTAGATCTACCGGTCAGTGTTGGTTCCTACTCTCACCTCTGGTCATGAGGGCTGGATCAGGACCCAAAGAACTAGATCTACCGGTCA
>JAUPFX010000141.1:0-25320 GCA_036937225.1 Sebastes paucispinis | reverse complement strand
CAGCTCCGATGGCAGAGATTTCCTTGTCAAACATGCCCTTGACGGTGCTGGTGTGGACCAGGGTGAGGTGTGGAGGCTCCTTGGCTTGCATGCATGTACGGATGTACTGCAAACAAGACAGGACAGGACAGGAAATCTTTTTAGCTATGTCCATATTTAAGCTCAATCACAGAAGCTAGATCCCTTTTTCTATGGTTGTGCTGTATGTTAAAGTTGAACTTTCATGTTGTTCACTTCAATCAGGACACAAACATTAACAGTAAAGTGTGCAGAAGCATTGCTTTATTAGAAATAAAAGTGGCTTTACAGAACGAACCAACTAAAGTACTTTTAGGATAGAGAATTTACAAGCCATAACAAGTGAAATTTATGCGCAGCTTGTCAGCAGACTTGATCAAATTAACATGCAAGGGTGCACACAGGCAGAAACCCATCCCATTTCAAATACTTTGGTATAATAGTTGATTTAAATAAATGTCAAAAAAGAACCAACCAAACTAAGCGTACTGCCTCAACGCTATGATTGTCCTACACAACAGCGTCGAGCTGAACTCATAACACTGTTGGATCCACAGACAAACACAAACTCAATGTGTTTTCATACCTGTCTGATAATAAAGGCCTCCTGGACTTCACAGAAACCCACGAGTAACAGGTTCCCTGTACTTGCCATGAGACAAGACGTTGTCATATTCTCTCACTCAGAATTTCAGTAACATTTTTTAATCTTGCTACTTTTTATGCTTGGTGCCTTCATTGTGTGGCATCATTTTGTAAATAGCTTATCAACAGCCTTTTCCATTGCAACTGAAAAACTCGCCAGATAACTAAAACTTTTAGAAAAAAAAAAATAGAGCTTTAATATAAGTATAGTAAAGAGAATGATGGGACTACTGTACACACTTTCCTCAGGTGTGTCGTCCCGTTTACAGTGATCCATAACAAAGTAAATGGCAGCGTCTGGCATGAGCTGGCTGAGGATCGTGTTTTTTAAGTGCCTGATGCCCTCGTAGCCATAATGTTGTTTCTTTTCTAAAAAACAAGCTACACAAACATGCATACTGTAAACACACAGTCCATGATCCGCATCGCTAGGAAGATATTATTGTTGAGCCATCAGCCTGTTCATTTTAGTTTATATCTAAACTTTTCCCAGTCAGACGTGACAGTGCCTCTTCTCTGTAACTGTCACGTTAATATATAACACTATATGACTTTCTCAGACCGAGAACAGCGGTGCTAACCATGCAGTAGATATTTACAACACAATAATAAGAGAAATCTGCTATTTATGGACGTGACACATCTAGGTCATTCACCTGAGGGAGTTTACTGTGTAGCGACTGTACTGACCTTGTACTGAATCAGGGGCTGGTCTCCACAGAGGAACTCCAGACAGTGGCTGACCCTCAGGACGTACTGACCCCGCCACGCCTCCTCCTCAGGCCCGTGGGTGGTCAGCCACTTCTTCACGGCCATCTCCATCAGCTCAGACGGGATGCAGGATGACGACACCTTCAGACTGGCCGAGTCCTGCAAGACAAGACAGGAAAACAGAGACTGATTCAAGTGTTTATAGACAGATGTCTAGATGAGATGAATACAGAGAAAAGCAAAGGGAGGAATAAGAGATTGATGGACGTGAACAGACAGGGCTCGTCGCACCCAATAATGTAATAATTGCCTGAAAATGTAATAAAATTTGCACTCCAAAATTTAATAAAACCGAATAATGCAATAACTTGAGCAATAATGTAATAAAATGTCCTGACTGAGGGGCGACCTCTATCTCACCCAGTAGAGCGAGTGCCCCGTGTACGTTGACTCTGATATTGTAATAACATTTTACCGATAATGTAAAACCTTTCAGGTGGGTCTTTTTGTTTGTTTGTCAAAACTGATGATGTAATCATTTTGACGGCTAATGTCGGATAATAGCCTACTGAAAACACCAACATGTGTCACTTATTTCATGTTTGGAAATATAAACTCTAGGCCAGGGCTGCCCAAAGTGGGGTCCGCAGGCCAAAGTTTGCCCACCATAAGGTTTGATTTGGCCCGCCAGATGTTTCTAGCGAAAAAAAAATATGATGAATTAAAAAATATATAATATAAATAGCCGTTTATGCTGTTTTTTTGTGAGGTAAAAATGCTCTTCAAATATGTATAATACCAAATTATTAATTATTTTTCATAATCTGAGCATGGCGGGGCAGAGTGACACTTTGTGCAGGAAGTAAGTTTGGGGTAGAGACAGTAGCACACAGACAAAAGGCATTTCAATTAAGGGAATTTGGGATCCTAATCCCATTCTGCATCTTAATAATACAATACAATAAAATACAATAGGAGTTTGCTTTTGACCCGTGGCCCACCATTAAGTTTCAGTTTTGGCCCTCCAAAGGAAAACATTTGGGCAGCCCTGCTCTGGGCTTTATGTAGAATTTGTAATTTACAACAGATGGCAGGTGGTACGTTGTTATCAGGTAAAGATGCAAACTAAAATCCATAACAATGGGATGTTGCGGGTTTCTGATTGGGTATGCTGATTGGATCGTTCATTAGACCAGAGTGGATCTTAGATTAGACCATCAGAAGGTGACAAGAGCTGCAGAAGATAGTCAACGTTACACAAGCGAGCGATGAAGGCAAAACAGTCGATTAAATCTCCATCGAATGTTCTTTTTCATTTTGACTTTTCTTTCTCGTCTGATCTTGTGAAATTTCTGCATTCAAAAAGGGTTTTAAAACTTTAAAATCAAACTTAAAATTAAAAAAAAAAGTTGACTTCAATACTTAAAAGTTTAAACTTTTTGACTTTTACTAAATTGCACCACCACAAGAGTATTATGGGGGGTTATCTAGTTTTAAAGGGGGGCCTGAACAAAAGTGTTTGAGAACCACTGCATTAACTAAAGTATAATATCTGGGTACTTTTTACACCTCTGGTGATTTATTTCCTGATGAGGTTAAGTTAGTAGTAGTTAATTTATGCAAATGCTGAGCGCCTGAACGATAAAAATGTTTTTAAAATATCAGTCATGGGGACATTTTATTACATTATTGGTTGATTTATTACATTATTGGGTTTTATTACATTTTCATAAGGTTAACTGCAAATTTAATTTAATTTTCAGCTGTTATTACTTTGGCCTTATTTGACCCACTTTATCATGCTATGCGCAGGATGCAGCGTCGGTATATTTTAATGTACAAGACCATTCTCAGCAGGCAACCCATGTACATACTGTATGGTCTACTACTCATTACTGGGTGCTAAAGGTCGCTCACACTTCTTCTTACAGCTCAAAAAAGCTTCTCTGTCTAAGCAACACACATACTCACTGAGTTCATATACAAGTGGGACTTGTGTGTGTTTGTGGCTGAATAAGCTGCAACAGACTGAGCACTAAAACGCGTGAACATGCATGTCTGAGTCCTCCACATGTTGCCACAGCCTGTTCGAATACGCCACACTGAGGCTCGCTGCTTCATCCTATTTATAGCTCAGCACTGACCTGATACCTGAGATGGAATTTTAATTTCCTGGAGGTTTAATAAAAATGCCACCCATTAATAATTAACAACAGAAAAAGGCCGTGGCTACACAGTACATTATGGTGGAACTAGAAAAACCAACAGCACAGATATCCTGAAAGTACTTCAGCATTTTGAACATTATTTTCGGAAGTTGAAGATAAGATTTGGATGCTAATGCAGTGAGGGACTAAGAGAACAGGGCCGGGGTTAACCACTGTATTACGTAATCCTAATGATGAAAGCACGCCTCACACTGAACCTTGGTCATATTCACCTGAGAACAATAAACGACACCAGCACACTTCCTGTCTGTCTTTAATGTGGCGTATTGTGTCTGACCTCCCGAATAAGACTTCCTGCCAATGTCCACCTGAGCGCAGTGGCACAGATGGCCTGTCTTTGTGCATGTGTGTGTCTGTGATGTTGATCAAAGCTGATATACACACACATACGGGTCTGGAGGGACACGACCATCTGTTTTATAATTAAATAACATTATTTCTATAACAGAAGAAAAGAGAAAGACAGAGATGGAAGGAGACAGTCAGAGAAGCAAAAGAGAGGCTCATTTTAATCAGTGCTTCGGTCCCTTGAGCTGCCATGCTAATGTGTGTGTCTGACCGGGTGGATGGCATAATTTCGCTGATGGTTTTGACCCACTTAAAGTGTTGTCACATGACTTGCTAGTTGGGCTCGGTCACACAACTATTGTGGAGCTGCCAACTGTGAGCAGAAATAGAGGCTGAGCTACAGTGCATGTGCCTGCGCTGGTGGAGTCACATGGCTACTTCTGCTGCTCAAACAAGGTGGTTTTGTCTGCTGTGGTGGTGCAGTAAGTCACACTGTTATTCTGAGCTCATTATGTATGTAGAGTTGTTGTACAGGCAGCACGTTATGGGTCTGGCTAATGGATTTATCAATGGTCTCCTCTAGTTCAATCAGAAAAAGGATGATGAATGCCTAGTTCGCACTGCACGACTTTAGCCCTGATTTTCCACTCACAGATAGTATTTGGAGCTCCTGGACAAAAGCCCCAGATCAGAGGCAAGTCAGCGGTCGAGCACTATGTGTGAACTGTCCAAAGACGTGAGCCAAGAGGCTAGCCGGTGCTCATAATTAAGGATGTCCCATTGTCCCATTGTCCCGGGGACAATAAAAATAGCAGCTGGGACACAGATAAAGTTTCCGAGACAATTCTGGGACAGTAGAGAAACAAGTTTTTTTACCAAGAGAGTTAAACCACGCTCACATTTAAACAGACTTTTCAAACTGCTTCACAGTTTAGAATAAAATGGAAAGTTTATTGACACTATTTAAATTTTTATTTAGGTTTTTTTGCACAGCAGTTTGCAGTGATGCATTTATTGATCAAACAGTTCAAACAATAACTCAACCAATGACTTAAAGAATAATAAAAAACTGATTGTGGCCACACACCTACAGTATGCTGCTTTCAATGTTTTATTCAGATATAAGTGCAGGGAACAACTAGCAGAACTTAATAAATAATTTATAATAAATCTATATTTATTATGTAGAATGAAAAAAATAACTTTAATTTGGGACACTGGTTGTTAAGTCTGGGACAGTTGAAAGTAGCATTGGGGACTGTTGTGGGACACGGAGGAAAAAAGTTAATGTCGAGCCCTCAGTGTATCGAAGACGCATTCCAGATATCTATCATAAATATCTGGACCTGTCGGGAAGCTACAGCCAATGAGAGCACGAGACACGGGTTGAGGGGAAACCTGGTGGACCAAAGTTGTTGTTGCACCTAGGGTGTTGGGTGTTTGCATGAATAAACACAAATACATAACACAGTGACTGATCCAACGCTACACAGGGGATATAGTAAAGACGTGTGGAAACAGGCTATTATATGAACATGTGTGCCAACAACAACATCAACAATCAGTGAAAGATGTTGTAGTGTGTGACTTCCTGTCGCCGGTCAGTCATGTAATGTGAAAACCACAAAGACTTAAAGACTCCCGATTACAAGACAGCGAGTTGTGTAGTGTGAACAGTACAACGATCTGGCCACTTCGAAAGTCTTGTAGTGTGAACTTAAAATGAATACAGACAAGTAAATAAATTAGCCATTATACTCAGTAACCGCCACCAAAAAGTACAAGTATGCCTCCCAGCATAATGTGATCTAGCCAAGTGCCGTTTGGCGTAAACATTAAACTTAACGTCATTAAACAAGGGGCTTATTATGTCTAATTCATTAATTTTAAAGAGTTTACAGTCTTTGTGCAATTAACTGTAAGGCAAATATATTTAAGCTCTAATAACCCTGAGCCTGAAGACAAAGCCTATGTTGTGAAATGCATTCAGTTCTCATTAAATTTCATATTTATCTATATTCTCTACCAGGCCGGGTCACGGGTGGAGCAAGCTAAGCAAAGTATTCCAGGCGTCCCTCTCCCCAGCAACGTTTTCCAGCTCCTCCTGGGGAGCCCCGAGGCGTTCCCACGCCAGACGAGATATATAATCTCTCCAGCGTGTTTTGGGTCTACCCCGGGGCCTCTTACAAGTAGGGCGTGCCAGGAAAACCTCTAACGGGAGGGCGCCCAGGAGGCATCCTGATCAGATGCTCGAACCACCTCAACTCGCCCCTTTCTATGCAAGGTGGAGCGGTTTATTCTCTACCATTAAATAAAAATTGGTTGAATTCACCCATCGTCTTTGCAATCTATAGTAAAATAAAGGATTGAAAAGAGAGAAATACTCCTGTGTCTCATCCTATAAGGTTCTTCCCTTTGGTAAGTTTCTAGGTAGTCATTAAAAACAAGGATGGACTTTGTGTTCGTCACTGATCTACTGTGCGCACGAATCCCTTCTCCTCCAGTTTATCTCAAATGACTTTATAAACATCACTATTTCTGCAGACTTTATTTAGCATATTCTTTATGTTCTTTTCGGCCCAGATGCAAAGCATTCATCAGACTTCTGCAGAAGTCCAGGTCAGTCCTCTCTCATGCTAATCTGTCATTTACCTGTGCGGTCTGGGACCGGTTGTTTTGGTCCAGACTAGAATATGATTTCTGTGTTCACAACCGCCCAAACGAACCGCACCAGAGTTCAAATAAAACAGACTAAATGTTGAAAACGTTGAAAGCGCTCCTAGATTCAACAATCCACAGTTCACTATTACATCACCAAAAAGTATATTTGTTTTTAATGATTATTTCTCAATCTATAAATCTTAAGTAAACCAAAAATAAACTGCTGCCAAAAGATTTCAAACATTTCCAGCACTGGACTACAGACTCTCACCTGAGACTGGTCGAAGTGGATGATGATTTTGAGGTCCACCGGCCGGTCATTGAGCCCGTCGGTGATGGCCGTCCCTGCCGAGGGCTCCAGCTGTGGGGAGAAGCAGGCCTGCAGCCACTCTGTACACGTCATCATCTGGACTTGTTGCATCCTCTCTTCACTGAGACGAAACATCTTACTGCGAAAGTCCTTCACCTCCTGGTCATTTATGGCGTCGAGTTCATGGAGACCTAGTGGTGGCGAGGAAAGGACATTAATACAGCATTGCAATAAATTTGATTTGATTTGGAACAATATCTCTAATAATATGCCTCGAGTAGGGCTGGGCAATAATTCAATAGGATAATTTATTATCTTTCAATGGAATCATATAGTGATGAACTCATATCGCGATATGATGCACATTTACGTCGTCGAAACTGATAATAAGCACATAATAACTCAGATTTCTCAGAAAATCTGATCATTTTGCACTAAAGTTCTTAATTAAAAGAGAAAATACTCAGTACTTTTCATTTGTCATGTATTTCATTCACATAGGAGTATACAAAAATAGGCTTTATCGTGTGGTTATTTCATATTTATTTAATGAATTTGCAGAAAACGTTAACGAGATATGAAATTACCTATATATCTCGATAGAAGATTTTGGCCATATCTCCCAGCCCAAGATATATATATATTTTTTTGTACCTTTTTCAGACATTGTTTAGATTTTTTTCCAAAATTTTCCAAATTTTTCTTTTTAGACATTTTTTTCCAGACATTTCTTTTCAGTCTTTTTTTCCAGCATTTTCCAAACTTTTTTTCCAGACATTTTTTTCAGACTTTCTTTTTGGACATTTTTCAGACTTTCTTTTTGGACATTTTTCAGACTTTTTTTTTTTAACGGACATTTTTTCCAACATTTTTCAAACTTATTTTTTTCAGACATTTTCCAGATATTTTTTTTTTTTTTTTTACCTTTTTCAGACAGACATTGTATAGACTTTTTTCCAACATTTTTTCAAACTTTTTTTTTTGATATTCTTTTCAGACATTTTTTCCAGATTTTTTTCAGATCTTTTTTTGGGATATTAGCCTTGAGAAGAAGTCTTCATCTTATGAGATCTCAATATAATACACTAATAATCAAGTCTTAAGCAACAGGTACGGACCCAATTAATCAGTTTTCATTTGAACATGAAGCTCGTGAAGTTCAAAGAGCTGTCAAGTAGGAAGCTGTATATTTTATGTTAACATGACTGAATTCACAGGCTTGAGCGGTCATTAATAATGCACAAACACCTGTGCAATACTTGACGCCAGACATACGCACCTCGTAGCACTGAATGTGTAAAAGGGATTACGAGCAGCAGACTCTCATGGGATTAACGCAAAGCCTCCGAATATTCACACTAGCACCAAATGCCAGAGGTATGAACTGCTGTTTGGCTGGTCACACTTTATCTCTCTGCTCCCTGTAGAGCTTTTGTCTCTGTATTTTTTATCAAAAGGGTGCTGCACAATAGTCTCTTGGTAATGAAAACAACATGTTGACATTTCAAGCCATTTAACATTCATATGACCCTCAGCATTCAAAGAAGGGCTCTGGACCACATTAGCTGCATTGTGTGAGTGTGCAAACCGGTGCGTGTGACTGTATTTCTGGAGAGGGAAAAAAACATGGTTGGCTGTGTGAGTGTGTAACAGTTTGTTACTGCGCTCTGCACGAGGTTAGGGGTGTGTGTGTGTGTGTGTGTGTGTGTGTGTGTGTGTGTGTGTGACTATCCAGACGTGCCTGTGGGGTTCCTTTTGAAAACACCACTTTGCTCTGACAAAAGCCTTTAAAAGATCATGTCAGACCAAAGTGGAGCCAGGAGGGGAGAATATCAATATCGTCTGAGTCTCCTTCATTAGACTCAGAGCCCCTTCTCTCCTTCTCTCCTTCTTTCTCCCTCTGAAGGGGTCTGTTGTGACCTGAGGACTTCCATAATCCTGGATATCTCGGTCAGAAGAGGGCTGCTTGTGTGTGACTTTGTGTAAAAAATGTATTTAGAGTGCGTGTAGTTGTTTCAACCTGGTATCATGCCAAAGTGTGTAAAAGACCCGCCTGTCCACCAGAGGATAGTGTGTCGCCGAGGCAAAACGTGACACTGACAGGGGGCAACAAAACCACTCACTTAGTTTGAGGCAACAAAGCCACGTAGTTAGCTTTGGGAAAAAACGTCATGGTTGGGTTTAAAATAAGCATGTCAACTAAGTAAAATACGTATGGAAACGACGTAACATAAGTATGGAAAACATGTCACAAACTTCACTAAAAAACACATCATTAACGTAACTTACAAAACAAAAGTCTCAAACACCAGTCTCCGGGTTGAAAGTCCTGTGTTTGTTGGACACAGTCACCTCCCCTCCCGCGCACCATAAGCAGTCTTTCTCACTTTTTATTCTACGTTACTAGCTCTGAGCCTAGCATATTACACGGATGAATTTACAGTGCAGTCCGTACAGACTACGTGGCACAAATGACACACTAAAAGCAAGAACAGTGTTCTTATTACACGTCCTTGTGAAAGTATAACTGAAGCTTAATCTTCTATCTTTCAACTAATTGTTTGAAATAGTGATAATTGCTACTGTTTGGCTGGGATATAGTATGATACAGATACACTAACTTAAGATCTTCTGTGTCAAGTCCTTTTCAACAAATGTTGAATCACCTCAGAGAACTGGGCTTTTCTACACTACTGATCGATCCCCTCTGCTCCGCTCAAAGGCCTAATCTTCACCAGAGATAACACAAAGTGACAGGTGATGGAAGACATGTCAGGAGCACGGCCAGTCGATCCTCACGCTTCTCAATCAGACAGCGGGACTGCTGATAGGAGCCAGCTGCAGATGGGCCTCACGTCTGATGTCTGTGGTGAATGTGCTGAGTAGGACAGATACTTAGCATACTGGGTGAGGTGCTTAAGGCTTGTTGTGCGCGCAGAAAGATTTACAGTCCCACTTACCAACTCTTAAGTGCCTTTCTTTATTGGGAATGTCAAACAGGGACAGCACTCGAATCAATCAGGGAGGGGGTAATGTGTGTGAGAGCTTGTATGATAGTTTTTAAAGTGAGGGAAAGTCTTGAAAGCGACGCCGTCTTACCCTTGCCAATGAGCACGCCGATTTTGGAGTCCAGCAGGCGTTCTGCTCGGCCGCAGTTGCGCGTCACCAGCTTGAGGACCGGCAGGAAAGGGCGAACATCGCACAGCCTGCGAGTTTCGTCCTCCAGTTCTTCGTGCACGGCCGCCTGGTTGACGCACTCGAACATGTGGCTCTCCATCTCGCCCAGGGAGGGAAACAGTGGGAACGACTGAGCCTGCTTCCATAAGAGCTGCGAGGGAGAAGAAGAAGAATTTCACTGAAGTGCTGCAAAACCAAAGGGAGTGTTTTTATCGTCTCCATTAAATTAAAGGTGCTATTGATAATATTGATAACATATTGATAACTTATCTACAGTATGCTCTCTTCAAAGCAGCCAGACTCTGTTGACAAAAACAGTATAAATAAGTTTTACTTTCAGTTCCCCATCGGAAAGGGCTGTCTTCTAAATATATCATTTATTTAAAAGGGATATCAATTTTCTTAGCCTTTCATTTAGGTGGCTAAAATACATTTTGCTGACATCCACAGCAGTACATTGCTTTGATCCTGTGTCGGTACTCTTGTCTGTTACTCCAAACTGGGGGCGTGCCAACCGTCATCTACTGTAGGTAATGCACTGACTATTGGAAAGTACCTCATACAACCCGCATTTCAAAACACCCAAATTATCCCTTTAAAACTAATAAGAACAACATAGCATAATGATGTAATATATTGACGAAAGTGTATGTTTCATGATCAGTAACAAACATGACTCACAGCAACATGACACAGCTTCTGAGTGAGCCGATCAGGATGTGAATAATATGAACCACCAGCCAATCCCGGCATGATTCATGTCTCTGTGCAGCCACAGCCTGATCACAGGGTCGGATGTGTTTGTCTGAGGTTATGCTGTACTAGCATACTGGAACAACAGGACAAATTTGCCCTCCAAACAAATACCTTCTTATCCAGGAATACTCGTGATTTTATGCCCCGATTTAGTTCGATGAACTTAAAGGCCTGAACATCGGCAGAGACCTGCCTCATTGTATAGTTCCAGGAAAAACAAACACTAAACTTTATTGCTAAGAGCGAATGTCTAAGTGAAATCATTCTGTGTCTTTGGTCACGTTACAGGGCTGATGAAGCCAGAAGTGATTTCTAGAAAATGTCAGGCAGACGTTATGTATGCACACGCACACGCACACACACACACACACACACACACACACACACACACACACACACACACACACACACACACACACACACACACACACACACACACACACACACACACACACACACACACACACACACACACACACACACACACACACACACACACACACACACACACACACACACACACACACACACACACACACACACACACACACACACACACACACACACACACACACACACACGTTTATTTGCTATTCAGAACAACCTCCTCTGGCTTTTTTTTATAGTGCCTGCATGTCTGGGGAAAACAGTGCATGTTTTCTACGTTGCTCAAAATGTAAAAGAATGCAGCTGTGAGAAGGTTGTACACCGAGTAACTGGACAAATAGAAATGCAGTACAATGTAATGCAATCCCATTCAATACAACAGCCCTGAATACAGTCGGTAATACATACTAACTTTGCAAAATGTATCATTTTTATGAGGCTGTTGTAAAAGGAATTAAGGCTGTCAAAGTTAAAGTGTTAACGCGCTAACGCAAATTCATCACTAATTTCTTTAACACATTAACGCAACTTGCGATTTTTAAGTTGTAGCGGGCTCAGTTGTAAAGCTACAGTGAAGATACCGGCATCATATGAAACTAGAAAAACCTAAAGAATCCATTGGTACCAACCAATATAGCTTAATAGCTTGTTGTGAAGGAGGTTAAATAACACTCCAAACTTGCACTAAATTTTGGCGAGGAAAAACTGGCATGGCCATTTTCAAAGGGGTAGATATGTGAATGAAAATGGGTTCTATGGGTACCCACAAGTCTCCCCTTTACAGACATGCCCACTTTATGATAATCACATGCAGTTTGGGGCAAGTCATAGTCAAGTCAGCACACTGACAGCTGTTGTTGCCTGTTGTGCTTGAGTTGTTATGCTAAATGCAGTACCTGTGAGCATTCACATGTTGATAAGAGTATTAAATACTTGACAAATCTCCCTTTAAGGTACATTTTGAACAGATAACATGTGTGATTAATTTGCGATTAACTATGGACAATCATGTGATCAATACATTATATTGTAAGGTGTTTCTCTGCTTTCAATACAGTGCAGTTTAACAAAACACTACCCCAAAGTGCAGGTTCAAGTTAAGTAGTAGTTATTGCAGCAGGGTTATTGTATTTCACTGCCTTGCATCACACAGTTGTTTCCATTTTTCTGGTCATTCTATATAGTTGAAATCGATACCTAAATCACAACACACACCCATTACCCCCACACCTACAGTACACAAACTTTGTGCCACTTTGTAAGTTATTTCCTCAACAACTTTTAAAAGATCCATCAAGTCTGCGACACCGGACCTCTGCTTCATAAAATTAGCTGCAGTCACGCATGACGTCGTGAGCTATTTGTGTGCTGAACGCAATAACTACTCGCAAATAAAAAACAGCCAGCCGGCCGCAGCAGCCACCTCTGCCAAAACAGACATTAGATAATGTCTAAGTGGCCAGCTGTGTGACTGTGTGTACTTGTAAATATGTGCGTGGGCTGTAGACATTTTGTCCTTATTAGGCAATTAGACAAAGGCCAAGAGGCATGTGAGGACGATGACATAATGTCAGGATACACAACAAGCAAATAAATAAATTGAATCTCCTTGAAATGTGTTGTAAGTTGATTTTATTAAAATCTATTAATTATCTGTTGTGCTGTAACAATACAGCTGAAATGACCTCGCCTCAGCAGCAACATATGGCTTTAAATGCAACTGATGTGCAGACAACCTGTGGTGTCACCCACCCAGTGCCGCTCACTCACCAGTTTGATGTGCTGAATGGTGGCCTCGCGTGGAACTTCCATCTGGATGTAGATACCGGTGGGCAGCAGAAAGTCCACAGTGATCTGGTCCAGAGCGTGGCCGGCCAGGTGCGAGTGGGCCGCCCATATGTCCAGGAGGTCTGTCATGGCAGGAGGCATGGCAAGGGGCACCACACACCACCTCAATCATAAGGACCTGGAGGGACAAATCACACACTTTAGACTGAGATTGGTGGTTTTAATGAGTGTATTGTATTGTAAAGAGGAAACTTTTGTTGACAGAAGCTCTATTTCCCCATTTATTCAGATACATTTGTTCTCAATAGGTCATTCTGACGACTGAAGGGTGTAGTTCTGGGATAAGTATGAATCAGCCTTTAAAAACTTAAAGGTGCAGTGTGTAGGATTTCGATTGCAACCAGCTGAAGCCGTGTGCCAAATGTGTAGGAGAACTACGGTGGCCAACGCAAAAACACAAATGGCTTCCTCTAGAGCCAGTGATTGGTTTGTCCGTTTTGGGCTACTCCATATGTAGACCCCCTAAACGCTACACATTGTTCCTTTAATTACAGAGGAGAAAATGATAACTGGGGTTAGAGAGCTGACAAAATAACAAAATCAGACCCAATAGAAAGCATTAGTTAGTTAGAATGATAAGTCATTCATCCTTTTAACATACATTGAACTCCACCAGCTTAAAGGCAAACGTGCTTCACATCAATGTGTTACATTCCCATGTCATCATGGCTGATAACACTTTCCTTGAAACCTTGCAGCTGAGGGTGCTGTTCCAGAAAGTCATTAGGCCATTCCTCAAAGCTAACTCCGTTGCTTAGAGCCAATCAAGAAGATAACTGCAGGTTTAAGTCACAGAGCTGAGATGTTAAACAGATCATATCAATTCACAGTGAAAAAGATGCATCGTTTGAATAAAGTAGCACCTTTAAAGGCTTTTCAAGAAGATTTACACAAGTCCAATTTAGGGCTTCCCCTCTTAGTCGATTAGTTGACTAATTGGACATTTTGTTCTTAGTCGACTAAGATTTCTTTAGTTGATTACTCATTTTTTATGCTTTTATCATGCTGAATGACTTATTTCCAAGAAACACAAGATTTAAAGTGGTGCTTTTGCGTGATTCTTTGTGGAGAAACTCAGTTTTACAGATCGGTCGATTAAATCAACTACTCAATTAATCGCCAAAATTGTATGAGTGTTAGTCGATTAAGAATTTCTTTGCCTGAGGACAGTAAAAATGATGTCTATGCAAACATATGTCTCCAACCCAAATGTAAACCTCAATAACTAGTCAAAAAAAGACAAAACTAACATCTCAAAAAGACTCATCTTGTGATCTTTCAGCTTCTTATATTAAAACCCCCATTGTGCTGTTTTTTTTAAACCCACTACATGCAGGTTCTTCTTTTTTCCTTTTCATTAACAACAAGTTGACAGGCGCAAATGATTCAGTGTCACCGTGTCCCTGCGGGGGCAGCACTGTGCTGAGTCCAGTAGGAGGCCGGAGGCTTTAAGTTGGGTGAGGGCCAGTGCTCAGAGGAATGCCCACTAAGCAAACAGAACAAAAGGTCAGCCTGCCCTCCCCTCATCTGACAATCTGGTCCCCCTGGCAGAAAACACACACACAAAGAAAACACTCACACTTGTAGACGGAGAATGCATGCATAAAAGTGCACGCAAATACATACACACACATGCACACTACAAAAACAGAGTAGCTGCTGCTCAGGTAATTATCAAGTAAGGCAGGAGGGAGTTCGCCTGCCACAGCTCCTCTCTACATGTCCAAAAGGACTGGCTGAGGAAGGCTATTTCTGTCTACCCATGAGACATGCACAAGACTCAAAATCCAGTGCATCCAATGTAACAGTGACTACCTTTACATGCACACTAATATTCCACTATTAATCCGAATAAGACAAAATTCCCAATTTGATACATGTCATGTAAGACGTGGATATCAACAGGTTATTGGATATGCACAAATATCACAATGTCGACCTTTTCAAGAAGGTGGTTGAAGGAATGAAAGAGGGAGGCTGTGCTCACATGGCCGAACAAGTCTGCCACCGGTTACGTTAAGAATACGCTGCATGTAAACGGGAATATAAATTTTCATTAGCCATATAAATTTAGTAGGATTATTGTCTTTTTCTGAATAAAGGCAAAAAACTGAATATTTTGTCCATGTTAACGTAGTCATTGTAAACCAGCAACTCAATAGCAAACGCACACAAGTGGACACATAAACACATGCATGTTAACTGCAGTTCCATTGAGCTGCAGTAAGTGGCTTCTTAGCTGCATGGTGTAAAACAGCCCACAGCCTGGTTTCCATTTGGGCTCAACCACAGCTGTCCCGTCACACCACTTCCACCTGCCTTTTTTCTCATGTAGTCCTCAAGTGGCCCAGAACATTAACTCTTCCACTCTGCCACAGGTCCATCTCCATTTCGTCTCGATCCGCCCATTAAAAACGACAGCCCTGATTGCCTCTAATGGTCTTTCCCCTCTAAGTTAAGTGCTCGAGCTACCAGCAGATGAGCCGATGTTATGCCACGTGGCTGAGGACGGTGCAATATCTGCTGTGCATCTAGAGCCACGATCTCAGACACTTAACATTATCAGCAGCCATGCAAATGGAAACAATCTTGTGCGAGTTTCTGTGTGCTGTTCAAACTGTGGATGGCTTACTGAACATCTCTTAAAGCTGCAGTCGGTAACTTCCAGGTGGCTACAAGACGATACAAAACAACACAAGAAACCAGTCAAATGCACAGTAAGAGGGCAGACAATGGCGAGCCTGTAACGTCACAAAGGTGCGCAGTTACACACATGAAAAGTAACATGACACCCTGCGTGACTGTCTGACGCACCGACAACGCTGGGTGCTCAGGGATGGATGAACAAGCACATGCATGTCTATGCATATAAACACTTGTCAAATTAAATATGGGTGACATTTTCACACCAGACAGCTTGAATACTGTCTCATGCTGCAGTGATGCAGACACACTCTGCCTCTGTCTCCCTCTCTCTCTCTCTCTCTCTCTCACACACACACACACACACAGTATACACACAGGTGAGCAGGGTTATTGAGGATATGGTGGCAGACAGCCAGAGGTCTGCTGCAAGGTCAGGTTTCAGCAGGAGGATCAGAGGAGAACAAGTAGGTTTGCAAGATCAGGGAGAAAGGGAGAGTTTCATGTGACAACAAACAGAAGAGCCTGAAGGGAATCTGTCCAGGTAGCCAACATTAGCGAGAAAAACAATGTATCACTATGGAGCCTCCTGTTCACAGCTCCCAGGCACACTTTGATGACTATCTGTGTGTTGAAGCTGCAGAAATACGACCCCGCTTCCATTTGCTTTGCCTGTTTTCTGTGCAAACCAAGACAGATTTTGTATTGCACCAATTTATCGGTCAAACGTTGGTATCAACTGTCGTCAGCCTATCGGCAAATAAGATGACATTCGGCGATGGCAGTGGCCGATGTTTATCCGTTATGTTGCGTCGGTCTCGAACAACAGTAACCAGCTACTGATTCGGAGAAGAAGCCACTTGCTGGACACGAGTATACGCTGTCTCAGAGAAAAATCAGCGACAAGAACATTGTTATGATCGAAAAATGAAAGAGCAAAACAATGACTTACAAGAAGGGCTGTCAAAGTTAATAACGCAAATTTGTTTTAAAGCCACTAATTTCATGCAGGAGATTCATTGTTACAAATGCACCCTCACTTGTTTCCTTTCATAAACTCAAAATACAGCTGCCTGGGAGGAAAAAGAGAGGAGTCAACTGTTTGAATCTTCATGTCTGATCAAATGTCTGCAAATGCACTAGAAAGGGATGTGTCGGTGAATCAAGGGAGAGTTGGTAGATCAGAGGGAGGCATGCCTGAGAGGAAAACTGGTTTGATTAAATTGGCATTCACTTCTAGAGGTAGATGAGAACACAGAGCGACATACAGTACACACAGTGTGACCAAGCCAGACACTAAATCTAACCTCAGACGAAGCAAACTGCTGCTCGTAATGGAAGTAGTTCCTCTGAACCAGTGACAGTGACGTGTTGTGAAGGCTTTCATGCCCAGATGCAGTTATGGTTATTTAAACACTGGTGTTACTCAGCACTCTCTTTCTATAGCTGTCTCTGTCCAACAGTAAGAGGCCTGTGAGGCTCTCTACAATGGAGTGTGTGTCCACGCGTCTATGTGTGTGACTGCTTGCAAAAGAAGGGCTAACATAAATAGTTTGTGTGTGTATAAAAGGTCATGCGTGGTGATTAAGGGTCCTGTGACACATTTTCTTCCACTGTGCTAAAAATAAAGTTCACAAAGAGGATCTAAGACCTCTTCACCTCCTCACTACAAACTCTGCACTCCTGTAATGAGTATGGAGACATACACACAAACGCAATATTGAGACGGCCTGAGTCAGCGTTTCCACCTCTGGGCTGGCATAGTGAGAGTGTGTGTGTCAGTGTGTGGGTGTGTGTAGTTGGTGGGATGGTGTATATGCAAAATTTAAAATGAGAGAGAAGGCTCCCATGGCTCCAAAAAAAAGATGTTTACACTTTCAAAGTGTCTCACAGAACCAAACAAGAAACACTTTAATTTTTTAGTGCTGAAATTATCCAATAGTATGTTTTTATTAATTAATTTGTTAATACCTTTATTATAATAGTATGCCCTTTTATTATAATATTATGCCCTTATGTCCTTTCTTTATGACTATGAATATAATTTTAATGAATTTCAATTAATTTCCCCCTCACTTATTTACTTACCATTATTATTATTATTATTATTATTTATTTATTTTTTTCTGTTTCTCCTGGCTTTTATTTATTTGTTTATTTTATTTTTCTTCCTTTTTAAATTATATTCATTTATTTTTTATTACCTCACATAAAAATATTGCTTTTGGATTTACATATGATGATTATGTTACAGCATGTTCTTTGTCTTATTCATTGATATTGTACAATGCAAGGATTTTGTATCTTGGAGAAAAAAGTACAGTACATGCATGGTTTAATTGAGTTAATAAATAAAAAAAAGGAATTAAAAAAATATTTGATTTGATTAACTGATTAGTCGATGGACAAGTAATTTAACAAGAACATACACTAAAGATTCTCTGGCTACATCTTATAAAAATTGTGAGGATTTGTTACTTTTCTCTGTTTTATAACCACAGTAAATTGAATATCTTTGTGTTTCGGACTGTTGGTTGGAACAAACTAGCTAAGCAAAGCAAAGCTACTTAAGGACTTATATCATATATTCATATATAGTCAGTCATATATTTTATAAACTAAATAATAACCCGATTAATTGAAAGCAGAATAATCAATAATGAAAACAACAGTAGCAGCCCGGATTTTATTATTACATGATATCAATCTACATACTTTGGTATGTCAGTGGCACCACCACATATCCGGTTTCACTTTCTGCCACTAACCACAGCGGCACAGAATGAAATGCACGGATTGTGAAATCGTGACACAACAAAGCTGGATGCTATACTGTTGTGTTCTGCACCCACACAGTCTGTAGACTAATTGTTTTTAATCATAAGAGGTAAGGACACAGCTACAGCAGAAGGTCCATTCATTACAGGGTTTCTCTTTATTAATGATTACTAAAAACATGGGCGACCTCAGGTAACTCTTGCAGAGCAGCGTAACCTCTCAGAGCGGTAGAGATGAATGAAAAGGGCTTGTAGCTTCATGCACAACATACTTACTGTGTTAAGATCTGGCTAAATATTAGTGTGTGTTGGCCTGTGTGTGTTTAGTGTTTGTATAAGTGGTCAGCTGGGGTGTGTATTTGTGTACTGTGGCTCGAGTGTATGTGAGTCACCAGTAGAGCGGTACTAGCACTTACTGCAGAGGAGTGGAAGTAGGTGGTGGCTGTAGACAGCAAACACACATTCAGGTGTAACGGTTACTTTAACTCTCTGACACACTGCGGCGGAGTCAGTGACTAAGACATGTTTGTGTGCAGTGTGTTTATATTAAGTACTTACAAGCTGCTTCCACTGAACCTCTCATATTGCATCTTTTACATTTCCTTCATGTAATCTGCACCTTTTTATGATTGATTTTTAGATATTTGCTGCGTCCTACTCAGTGGGGGAAGAAGTATTCAGATTCTTTACTAAAGAAAGAGTAGAAATACCACACTGTGAAAATTCAGCTCAGAAAAACAGCCTTGTTTTTAGCTTTGTGATGATGCACTTTCCAGCTGATCCAAGAGGCTTTTTAAAAAGTTTATTTAGCATAAGAAGTAGGAGGACTTTATAAACCCATAAAAACGTTTAGTTTAGAGTTTTGAGATAGATGGTTTTCACTGGACAGGACGGGTAAAAAACAAAATGTAAATCTGAAGAGTAACTAAAGCTGTCAGATAAATGTAGAGAAGAACATTTGCCCCTGAGATGTAGTGGAAGTATAAAGTTGTATAAAATGGAAATACTCAAGTAGAGTACTGTGCCTCTCTAATTTGTACTGAACTACAGTATCCATTCATGTCTTGCTTCAGTGCCTTAGTTCCTCCACATGGATCGGTTCCATCTGATGTTACCAATCAAATCATTATCTCAGTGCGGTTTCCGAAGGGAAACAAAGGTGCATCGTGCTCAGAACTGGAAATGAGGAAGTGTCTTGAAACCAAATCCCCTGTAAAAATATTCTCACAGCCGCTAAAGAACAAACTGTCTCCGTGCACACTGTATCTGAGAGGAAGTGTGAATGGAGAGATTGAGTGGGAGCATGTGTGAGTGGAAGTGTGGGTGGGTGTATTTCTGTGTTTGTAAGGTATGTGTTCGTGTGTGTGTATGTGTGTGTACCAACCACATCCGGACAGCGAGCAGTGCTCCTTCATACTAACCCGCCAGTGACACAGTGGCACATGCCCACTTCTCAGACAGGAAGCAATGACACCAGACAGGAAATGAGTGACAAATAACAACCACGGCAAAAGTCCCCACCAGTCATTCATAAAAAGCTGTTGAACGCTGAATCATAGGCTGAGCTGTTATTCTTATTCCTGAAGAGTTATTTTTAATGTTGTTTACTGTATTCTAGTCAAGGCAACGTGATCCTACCAGCTGAGATAAAAGATAAATATCTTTGCGTGTCTTGCATGCACAAAAAGGTTTGCTTATGCTCATACAGAGTCAAACAGAACAGCACGCACATTATCAGCGTGTCTCTTTGGATAAGAAGGATGCTTTCAACAGATTTTGTTCATTATGGCACAATAGGGATAGGTGTTTCCATCACAAATTGAAACATATGTTCATATTGAAAGTGAATTTTACAGGCGATGGGACTGCATATGAAGTGCATGCAAATTTGCCCACAAGACATTGAAGATGCATCTGTTCAACTTGTGCTTTTTCCCTTAGCCTAGTGACTTCGCCTCATAAAAATACAGAGACAAATGGAGAGAAACTGGAGGAAAGTAACGGAAATTTCATATTACAATTATGCTTGGGTTCGCAATATTATCCCGATAATCATCAAAATATGCTTAAAACTGTACGCTGCTACGGTAACTAGCTGCAGCTAACGTCTAAATGTAAAAAATACAGTCAAATTTCTGTGAATAACAATAGATGAAAATGAATGTTATTTGTGGAAAATGTGAATACAGGTGGAGGAAGCTCTACTGTTTCTCCTCCTCCTATCTGCATTTTAAACTATCTTTCCTTTTCGTTCAGGAATGTTCTTTGTTCTCCTGACTTGGCGCCAGCGTTCATCTTTGCTCATCTCCCTAGTATGTCTGTTATCTCCATCCCAGGTTGAAGGATGACTCAGTACAGACGGGTTTCCCAACCATCTCATTTCTATTAGGTAGATGTGCTCAGTTTCACAAAGCATCACTGTGACATCACAATCATGACTTTATGGTGCACCTTGAATAATAGATTGCTGTACGACATGATGACGTTTTCATAGAAACATTTTGTGCTGAGCAAATCCAAACTTCCTACTGCATTAAAATTTTGATGGTTACAACTGCGATCAAAGTCACATTTGTTACGTCACCATTAATCCCCTGCGACACTAATCGTATCCAGTCCATTGCCTACTGTTACATCAGAGGCAAGAAAAGAAGATCGCATTTCATCATCAATCTCTTGTGACAACTGTGCACCAACAAATCAAAGTATCTCTATCCGTGACATCACGATGAGTCACTCTGCCAGATAGATTGTGACAGTGCAAGTCCGCATCGTGACTAGATCGAGTTTGAATGACATTAGGAGGTCTAATGTGCACTTCTTGCCATCTATTTCTGCATCTGCATCAGGAGGGTTGATGCAGCCATCAGCTGAGTGGAGGAGGGATGGAGCGAGACAGACTGAGGGGGATCAGGAGAGGAAGAGCCTTCCCATGCACACCACAGAGTGCTCTTAAAGCAATGCATAATCCCTCCGACAAAACTCACTAATGGCAATAAAGATGCGCTGTTTGTATGTCTCTGTGTGCCCTGCAGTTGTGAATATACATTTGTAGAGGATTGTCTGTGCATGCTGAGTTTTTTTTAACCTGCCTGGAACACGTTGTCCACACTGAACGGTGTTATGCATGAGCGCAAGTGTGTGTGGTGATAACAGCAGTCATGTCTCAGGGTGATATTAGGTAACCAAACTAAAACTAATGCAGGCTAATACAACAGTCTTGCAATAAATTCTACCTTTGTGAAAGTTATAATGTTCAGCAGTTAGAGAATTATTGATAGACTGTTGAACTGTATTGTGTTGTACTGGCAGGTGTTTCTATAATTTGGTCCACTGCAATTCATTTCTCTAATTTGAGTGTAAGCTAATCAACAGAAATACCTCTCAGCTAAGTGTACCTAATAAACTGGCAACTGAGTTTATATCTATATGTAGCGGTAATAAGGCTGGATATTATTTAAAGAATGACGATGCCAGTACCAATACCAGTACCTTTAAAGTGATACCGATACCAATAGAGTACTTCATTAGATACGCATGATGTGAATGGAAGCTGTGTGTGTGTCCCACTGGCTAGCTATTCGCCGCTGCGCTGCACATTGCTCGAACAGCGGTTACCACTAATAACGTTGTTGCGGAAGTGTAACGTCCACCCTCTAGTTCCCCCCGAGGTTAAAGCTGTTAGCACTGTAAGCACTGTTACCGTTGTCAGCACCGTTAGCTGCTAGCCGCCGGCTCAGACATCTCTGTGTTCAGAGCCATGTGCAGGTAGGCAATCCTGGCTGAATGGGTTGCAGCTGCTGCAGTAGCTGGCCAATCACACATCACAGTAAATCAAAGACCACTTATATTGATTGATTGGCTGGCTGGGAGTAAAACCATACAAATAGTCAGTTTTTCTAGATGTGGGCACAAAAAGGAACAATTGCAGGTATCATCTGACTGGAGAAATTTCATTACGACTTGGCAATGGGTTATTTTGATCGATACCTTTTTAAAGGCTATCGAGTGCCGATACCTAGTCCTACAAGGTAATGATAGAAAATTGCAATAAAGTAAATCATCAAATTGATACAAACCCCTGTAAATCCAATAATGCCATAAAGCCGTCCTGCTCATTGATTTGCAGCATTGCCAGCAATGATCTACTACAACGAGACAGATAAAGGAATCACTACCTCGATAGAAACGGTTAAGCAAAACCTCTAGCGGCTGACAAATCGTGCACTATGTATTTTCTGGCATGTGGTGCTTTGAGCTCCATGAACTTATTGAAGTTAAAGGTTGATTTAGGATACAGATCTCCCATGAATGTAATAATAGTATAATCGTTTTAAAAAAGCAAGAATTAATTGCTTGAATTAAAAAGCTGTTTTCATTCACTGCACCAAGGACTCATCAGTTTCACAGAATTATATATGCAAATCACATCGTACAATATGAAGTGGGAAGTCTAAACCCTCAGAGAGTTAAAGTAGAGCCTGCACACCAGAACGTCATTCACATTTTCCATGAACATCAAATAACAGTAAAACCATTATAGCTTGAGGTAATGTTTTATCTTTAATAAAGAAGTGAATGGACTTTTGTTTGAACCTTGTTTGACCTGAATGTGTCACGCACTCTTTGTTGACGTGCATACTGTAGGCAAGGTAAGGCAAGTTTATGCGTTTAGCACATTTCATACATAATGCATCAATCAGGTGCCAACAGGCGATAAACCGGCAGATGTTGAACTCCTCGAGAGAAGTAAATTATGCTTCAGAGATCATATTGGGACAGTGGTGCATCAATGAGGGTGTGTTTTTACCTGAGGAATACAAAGTGAGGTGAAGAGAGAGGGCGAGGAATAGTGGAGTAAAAGGCTATATGAGATAATAATACGGTTGCATTAGTGACCATGGTAACATGTCTCATTTCTTCTAAAGAATATCAATTAGCTCACATCAAGAGAAAATTACAGCACAGTATAATATTGCAAAATACAAGACGCAAGTACAGCGATTAGCATTAAGATGTCGTAATCATAATGCCGATAATTTAGGAGTAATTTGATATGATGTGTATGTTAATTGCTTTGCAGATAGTCTGCATAATAAAGATGGATTATGAGTTCATCTTATTAGCTCCCATCTCTGTGAGGACGGTAGTGAGAGGGAGAGAGAGAGAGATTGGTGGGGTGTGATGTTCCACAGAGCCTGATTCACTTTCACAGACACATTCAAGACAAGTGAGGAGAAGCACACAGGCGATACACGGAGACAAATATAAGCAGCGCTAGCTAGCATGCATTTCTCCATGACTCAACTGTCAGACTCTTCACACCTCCGGCAGAAATGAAAACGAAAGAGTGGCTGGGAGGACGATTCAAGATGATTGGAGAAAGAGTCTGGTTGAAAGATTAAAAAGTGCCTTCAAGAAGGGAACAAGGAGAAGTAAATGTTTGTTTTTATATCATTCTGTAGCTTCCCAGTGGTGTTCTTTATGTATTTAAATCCTAACATTCAAATTTTGGTCAAAGTATGTATGCTTTAGCGTCAAAATGCTCGTTTCCCAAGCCCTTCTAAAAACCGTCAGACAGCCCTTTACGACGGGAAACTGAAGCTGTTATATTGCTCTCTTCAAAGCCACCAGACTCCATTCACAGAAATAGTCATTTTACCTGTCAGGACATGGGAGTATATACGTACAACCCCACTTCAAATCTGAACTAATCCTTTCAGTTATTTCCAAACTAACGTTGACTCAGCTAGCGCTAGCGTTCACATTATTCAGAACCTTATTGATTAGCTTCGTTACTGCTTTTTGCAACGATTGAGTGTTTCATTTGGAAAACCACGGAAAAGAACGCAGATGGACGCGTCCTTTAACACACAGGTGAAGTGTGAAATGTGAGGTCATGATTAATGTCAAAAACATGAAGTGAAAGAAGAATAAAAGTTGTAAATAGCGTGGAGGGAAGTGACCGAGAGGAAGAAAAACAGACAGAGACAGTCATTTGTGATCGATGACGAGAGAGAGAGAGATAAGAGAAAGAAGGAGATGGAGTGTGATACAATGTGTGACTGTAGTGCGTCGACCGGACTGGGCTGGGCGTCCACAATAAGCCTCTGTTTTTGGCAAGTGTGTGTTTGTATGTGTACGTGCGTGCCAGCGAGGACAGTCCCGTGCCCTGCACAAACACTGCCCTTGTGTTGCCCTTGCCCCCATCAACCCTCACAACCAAACCAGCCCTCCCCTTACAACATTTCTTTCTCTCTCTCTCTCTCTGACACACACATAGCTCTACCAGCTCACACTGAGCTCCAGCAAAAACACCGAGACTGGAGGGGGCAACAGGGTCACATGGCGCTGGTCACACAGTGCCCCCCTACAATAAACACACTCACATGATTTACTGTATTTTGCAGAGCGGGATCTGTAGCTTCAGGCGGATTACTCACACCTTCAGTAGCTACAAGGGTCAACGCCTCAGCACATGTAAATAAGCTGCTCTTCCAGTCAAAGCAGTGCTGAGTAAAGCCAATAATGTTACAGTAAATATACACCAGCCTTCCCGAGAGGCACCAAAACATAGCTGATGTTTACCATACCTTTACTGAAAAGCTAAGAGCTATGCAAACTCTTATCACAACCACATATCTTTATTCAAAGCAAGCCGCTGATACACACAAACACACCACAAGCACAAGGAAGCCTTACATGAAAAAACCCACGAATGCAAAGTTTGCGTTGCCAATCTGATTCTGTGAAAACAGGAAATGAAGAAATTAAATGCACAGGCATATCCTCACACAAACTAATGTCTTCTTTGCCTCGTCTGCTCTCGACAATGAATAGAGATATTTACAAAAATGCCTGTGCCTCAGCA
>JAUPFX010000140.1:10000-25344 GCA_036937225.1 Sebastes paucispinis | reverse complement strand
GCTGCTCTTTTCTCTTCTTCCCTTTATCATGACGACGCTCAAGGTTACCTGTGTGTGTGTGTGTGTGTGTGTGTGTGTGTGTGTGTGTGTGTGTGTGTGTGTGTGTGTGTGTGTGTGTGTGTGTGTGTGTGTGTGTGTGTGTGTGTGTGTGTGTGTGTGTGTGTGTGTGTGTGTGTGTGTGTGTGTGTGTGTGTGTGTGTGCGTGTTGGCAGTATGTTGCATTGTGTTGTCAAGGTGAGGTCAGCTAGCAGCTAATAGCTGTGAATGAGCTGTAGACTCAGTGGACGTATTTGTGGCTGAAACCAGTAGATTAATCACACGTTTTATCTGTTCTAAATGAACCTTAAAGGGAGATCTGTCAAGTATTTAATCCTCTTATCAACATGGGAGTGGACAAATATGCTGCTTTATGTAAATGTATGTATATATTTATTATTGTAAATCAATGATCAACACAAATCAATGACAGATATTGATCAGAAACCCTCACAGGTACTGCATTTAGCATAAAACAATATGCTCCAATCATAACATGGCAAACTGCAGCCCAACAGGCAACAACAGCTGTCAGTGTGTCAGTGTGCTGACTTGACTATGACTTGCCCCAAACTGCATGTGATGATCATAAAGTGGGCATGTCTGTAAAGGGGAGACTCGTGGGTACCCATAGAACCCATTTTCATTCACTGATCTGGAGGTCAGAGGTCAAGGGACCCCTTTGAACATGGACATGACAGTTTTTCCTCGCAAACATTTAGTGTCAGTTTGGAGCGTTATTTAACCTCCTTCATGACCAGCTGGTCTGACCTGGTTGGTACTGATGGATCCATCAGGTTCTGTAGTTTACTATGATACCAGTAGTAGTAGTAGTAGTAGTAGTAGTAGTAGTAGTAGTAGTAGTAGTAGTAGTAGTATGACCTGGTTGGTACCGATGGATTCATCAGGTTTTATAGTTTTAAAACTGAGCCCGCTACGATCTCCAAAAAATCGATTGCGTCAATATATTAAAGAAGTCATCAGTGTCGTTGAAATGATTTTACGTTAACATGTTATTAACGCTGGATTTATACTTCTGCGTTAAGAGGTTACAGTGTAACTGCAACGGCTGCATGCTCGCCGTAGGCTACGACGTTCCCTCCTCCCAGATGCAACCACACTTTGGTGCCACGGCGTCGATGGAGATACCATGTACAGACAACAAGAGCTGTGATTGGCTGCTGGTGTTTTAAAGACGTCAAACACAGCGATCACACTGCAGACCTCCTGTTTGCTCTGTTGCTACCAGATCATTATGTTAGCACTGAGCTGCTCACCTGTTAGCACTGAGCTGCTCACCTGTTAGCACTGAGCTGCTCACCTGTTCTAACACCTGTTAGCACTGAGCTGCTCACCTGTTCTAACACCTGTTAGCACTGAGCTGCTCACCTGTTCTAACACCTGTTAGCACTGAGCTGCTCACCTGTTCTAACACCTGTTAGCACTGAGCTGCTCACCTGTTCTAACATCTGTTAGCACTGAGCTGCTCACCTGTTCTAACACCTGTTAGCACTGAGCTGCTCACCTGTTCTAACACCTGTTAGCACTGAGCTGCTCACCTGTTCTAACACCTGTTAGCACTGAGCTGCTCACCTGTTCTAACACCTGTTAGCACTGAGCTGCTCACCTGTTCTAACACCTGTTAGCACTGAGCTGCTCACCTGTTCTAACACCTGTTAGCACTGAGCTGCTCACCTGTTCTAACACCTGTTAGCACTGAGCTGCTCACCTGTTCTAACATCTGTTAGCACTGAGCTGCTAACCTGTTAGCACTGAGCTGCTCACCTGTTCTAACACCTGTTAGCACTGAGCTGCTCACCTGTTCTAACACCTGTTAGCACTGAGCTGCTCACCTGTTCTAACATCTGTTAGCACTGAGCTGCTAACCTGTTAGCACTGAGGTGCTCACCTGTTAGCACTGAGCTGCTCACCTGTTAGCTAACATCCAGGTGTTTCTCTCTGTCGGTCAGATGGTGGGTAAGATGGGTGGAGAAGCCATGTCTCACCTCAACAGCTCCTCAGGTAGCGTGGAGCCCTCGCTGTACTACCCCGGCCAGAAACGACCAGGAGAGGACGGAGGTGAGTATCAGACATGAACAGAGAGGTGTTGAGAGACGGACTGACTGGTTGTTGGTGTTTTGATGGTGTTTCTTGACGGTAATATAAAGTAACACCAGCCTGGTTCTGACTGGTTTAAGTACCAGCAGCTGTTCTACTGGAGGAGATGAATGCATCATGTCTAATGTGTGTCTCTGTCTCCGTCTCCGTCTCCCAGTAGGTAACCAGCTAGCAGCCATGGGGCACCAGAGGTACGTATTGATCCCTCAGCAGGGTGATAATGATCTTCACATAATGACCCGTGTTCAGATTCATATTCCTGTTTGCAAATAGACATCAGAGAGTCGGTGTCGGGGTGAAACCGTAGATAAGTGTTTATAGATCTGTTCTCCTACAGTCTGCATCAGCTTCATCATCATCATCATCACACACTGTGTGACCAGGATGTTAATGTGTGTGTGTGTGTGTGTGTGTGTGTGTGTGTGTGTGTGTGTGTGTGTGTGTGTGTGTGTGTGTGTGTGTGTGTGTGTGTGTGTGTGTGTGTGTGTGTGTGTGTGTGTGTGTGTGTGTGTGTGTGTGTGTGTGTGTGTGTGTGTGTGTGTGTGTGTGTGTTACAGCAGAGTACTCACAGAGGATTACAAGGTCCCCGACAGGATGGTCGGCTTCAGTGAGTATGACCTCTCCGTGCTTCCTGCTGCTCAGCGCTCTGAAGGCTCCGTCCTCCAATCAGATTCTAGTTGTCCAGTCAGCTGATCACCACCTTACAGTTCTTTTGTATTTAATCCAGAACCTGACATAGAACCGTTCCACCTGTTCTAACGCTGTTACCTTTAACCTGCCTTAGAACCTTGCACCTATCCTACAGCTAGAACCTTGTCAGTTCACCAGGAGCCTTTCTTAAACTAGAACCTTTAACATGAGCTAGAACCTTTTATCTGACCTAAAATCATCTCACATGATGTAGAACCTTTTCACCTAACATAGACCATTCCACCTGACGTCCCACTAACCTTTAACCTGAGCCTGAATCTTTCTTTACCAGCTGTGCTAGAACCTTTAACCGGCATTAGAACCTTGCACGTAACCTTTATTTTGTTAACCTGAGCTAGAACCTCGTCAGTTCACTGGGAGCCTTTCCTCATCTGAGCTAGAACGTTTTCCCTCGAGGTGAAACATTTTTACCCAATAAAGAACCTTTTCATTGAGACTCTTCATCCTAAACTAGAGCCTTCTCTGCTGAGCTAGAACCAACATGTCACATGTAACCTTTACATTTCACTTAGAACCTTTTCACTTGACCTAAATCCTTTAACCTGAGCCAGAACCCTTTTCATTTAAATCTGAAATGTTTGCATCAGACCTGGAACCTTCCATCACACCTTTTAAGCTGACCTTTACCTGAGCTAGAACCTTTACCTGAGCTGGAACCTTTAACTTGAGCTAGAACCTTTACCTGAGCTAGAACCTTTACCTGAGCTAGAACCTTTACATGAGCTAGAACCTTTACATGAGCTAGAACCTTTACATGAGCTAGAACCTTTACCTGAGCTAGAACCTTTACATGAGCTAGAACCTTTACCTGAGCTAGAACCTTTACCTGAGCTAGAACCTTTACATGAGCTAGAACCTTTACCTGAGCTAGAACCTTTACTTGAGCTAAAACCTTCACCTGACCTAGAACATTTACCTGAACTAGAACCTTTAACTTGAGCTAGAACCTTTACCTGAGCTAGAACCTTTACCTGAGCTAGAACCTTTAACCTGAGCTAGAACCTTTATCTGAGCTAGAACTTTTACCTGAGCTAGAACCTTTACATGAGCTAGAACCTTTACATGAGCTAGAACCTTTACCTGAGCTAGAACCTTTATCTGAGCTAGAACTTTTACCTGAGCTAGAACCTTTACATGAGCTAGAACCTTTACATGAGCTAGAACCTTTACCTGAGCTAGAACCTTTACCTGAGCTAGAACCTTTACCTGAGCTAGAACCTTTAACCTGAGCTAGAACCTTTAACCTGAGCTAGAACCTTTATCTGAGCTAGAACTTTTACCTGAGCTAGAACCTTTACATGAGCTAGAACCTTTACATGAGCTAGAACCTTTACCTGAGCTAGAACCTTTAACTTGAGCTAGAACCTTTAACTTGAGCTAGAACCTTTACCTGAGCTAGAACCTTTACCTGAGCTAGAACCTTTACCTGAGCTAGAACCTTTTCTCTCTTCAGCTAGAACCTTTTAACTGACCTTAAATCCTCCCACATGATGTAGAACCTTTTCACCCAGCTTAAAGACCATTCCACACGACGTCCCACTAACCTCTAACCTGAACCTGAATCTGAATCTTTCTTTCAGAACCATCTTGAACCTTTCAGCTGATCTTTCTTAACCCGACCTAGAACCTTTAACCTGATCCAGAACCTTCTGCTTGACTAGGATCATTTCTACCTGACGTAAAGATACTAACACTGATCTCTCCTCTCGTCCTCCAGTTATTGGAAGAGGAGGTGAACAGATCACCAGGATCCAGTTGGAGTCCGGCTGCAAGATCCAGATTGCTGCTGGTGAGTCTGACTGACTGCAGACATGTTGGTCTCTCGTCTGGAGGCGTTCATTAAAGGGAAATTTGTCTGTGTGCTGAGCATGTAAATCAAGCTCATGTGTGTGTGTGTGTGCAGACAGCGGCGGTCTGATGGAGCGACCATGTTCCCTGACTGGAACTCCAGAGAGCATCGAGTGAGTTTAAACATCCTCTTTCACCTGCTCTGATGACATCACCTGTTCACCTCCACCTGCTGCTCACCACCTCTCTGTCTCTCTCTGTCTCTCTGTGTTTCCAGGCAGGCGAAGCGTCTGCTGGTCCAGATCGTGGATCGCTGTAGAAACGGTCCGGGTTTCCACGGCGACGGTGAAGGCGGAGCCTCCGTGCAGGAGATGCTGATCCCGGCCAGTAAGGTGGGACTGGTGATTGGCCGAGGTGGAGACACCATCAAACAGCTGCAGGTAGAGTGATTGACAGCTACAGACTACGGAGGCGTCTGTCTCTTTAAGACCTCTGATGTATGTTGATGGTGTTGATGGTGTTGATGTCGTTGTCGTCGTATCAGGAGCGAGCCGGGGTCAAGATGATGATGATCCAGGACGGTCCGATGCCGACAGGAGCCGACAAACCTCTCCGCATCTCTGGAGACCCGTACAAAGTGCAGGTAAAAACAACTGTTGGTACTTAGCGGAACCAAGAAACGCACTAGTATGCCGTAAAGAAACGCAGCGGTGTGCCGTAAAGAAACGCAGCGGTGTGCCGTAAAGAAACGCAGCGGTGTGCCATAAAGAAACGCAGCGGTGTGCCGTAAAGAAACGCAGCGGTGTGCCATAAAGAAACGCAGCGGTGTGCCGTAAAGGAACGCAGTAGAGTGCGGTGAAGGAACGCAGTAGAGTGCGGTGAAGAAACGCAGTAGAGTGCCGTAAAGAAACGCAGCGGTGTGCCGTAAAGAAACGCAGTAGAGTGCGGTGAAGAAACGCAGTGGAGTGCGGTGAAGAAACGCAGCGGAGTGCGGTGAAGAAACGCAGTGGAGTGCGGTGAAGAAACGCAGCGGAGTGCGGTGAAGAAACGCAGCGGAGTGCGGTGAAGAAACGCAGTGGAGTGCGGTGAAGAAACGCAGTGGAGTGCGGTGAAGAAACGCAGCGGTGTGCCGTAAAGAAACGCAGTAGAGTGCGGTGAAGAAACGCAGCGGAGTGCGGTGAAGAAACGCAGCGGAGTGCGGTGAAGAAACGCAGCGGAGTGCGGTGAAGAAACGCAGCGGAGTGCGGTGAAGAAACGCAGCGGAGTGCGGTGAAGAAACGCAGCAGAGTGCGGTGAAGAAACGCAGCGGAGTGCGGTGAAGAAACGCAGCGGAGTGCGGTGAAGAAACGCAGCGGAGTGCGGTGAAGAAACGCAGCGGAGTGCGGTGAAGAAACGCAGCGGAGTGCCGTAAAGAAATGCAGATAAAAGATATTTAACATTAGCTGAAGTATTTTAAACATCTGAACTGTTTCTCTCTTCTGGTGCTTCAGGCAGCGAGGGAGTTGGTGTTGGAGGTGATCCGGGAGAAGGACGGAGACTTCAGGTCAGGACGCAACGACTTCAGCGCCCGCCTGGGGGGAACCAACCTGGACGTACGAAACGCACAAATAAACGCACACTGTTAGCATTTGTTAGCAGCTAGCATGTTTGAGCGTCCGTTTGAATCACTATTTAAAAGGTACATTCATGTCTAGTCCGTCTCTCTGCAGGTCCCAGTCCCCAGGTTCGCCGTCGGCATCGTGATCGGCAGGAACGGAGAAATGATCAAGAAGATCCAGAATGATGCAGGAGTCCGAATCCAGTTTAAAGCAGGTCTGTTTACACCAGTATAATCCAGTTTAAACTAGTCTATTAACATCAGTATAATCCAGTTCAAACTGGTCTGTTAACATCAGTATAATCCAGTTTAAACTAGTCTATTAACATCAGTATAATCCAGTTCAAACTGGTCTGTTAACATCAGTGTAATCCAGTTCAAACTAGTCTGTTAACAACAGTATAATCCAGTTTAAACTAGTCTATTAACATCAGTATAATCCAGTTCAAACTAGTCTGTTAACAGTATAATCCAGATTAAACCAGTCCATTTGTGACAGTATGATCCAGATTGAGCGTTGTTGACCCGACCACCTTTTGACCTCTGACCTCTCTGTGTGTCCTCCAGATGATGGCATCAGTCCAGAGCGTGTTGCCATGGTGATGGGTCAGCCAGACCGCTGTCAGCACGCTGTCCACCTCATCAATGAGCTCATCCAGACCGCTCAGGTAACACTCGGCATAGACAGGTGAGCTGTGACGGCGTTCTCAGGACTCTTCCTAATGTTGTGTGTTCGTCTTCGTAGGAGCGTGACGGTTTCGGCTCGTCCCTGCGGAGCGGGAGGGTCAGAGGTCGTGGTGATTGGACGATGGGCTCTCCTGGTCCCCTACAGGAAGTGACCTACACCATCCCTGCTGACAAGTGTGGCCTGGTCATCGGCAAAGGTAGGAGACGAAACCTGATTCAGTATGACCGGTGTGATGATGACGTAAACAGACAGGATGTCTCGATCACTTTTTTATGGTTCCAGTAAAGAAACGCAGTAAAGAACCACAGTAGGGTGCGGTAAAGAAAGGCAGCGGAGCGTGGTCAAGAAAGGCGGCAGAGGAGCGCGGTAAAAAAAGGCGGCAGTGGAGCGCGGTCAAGAAAGGCAAGGCAGAGCGCGGTAAAGAAAGGCGGCAGAGGATTGCGGTAAAAAAAAGGTGGCAGTGGAGCGCGGTAAAGAAAGGCAAGGCAGTGGAGTGCGGTAAAAAAAAGGCGGCAGTGGAGCGCGGTAAAGAAACACAGCGTAGAGCGGTAAATACAAGTATTAATATACCCATCCATTAAAATACACCTGGTCAGCATCTCTACTTTCAACATTTTCTTATAACAGAAAGAAATCAATTTAATTTCTGAACGTTTAGACAGAAACTGAGCTGTTCAGTGTTTTTATTAAAGTCATATTGAACACAACGTTCAGCCGAAGATTTAATGTTTCTATTTGATTTAAATGTTTCTGGTGAGAACTCATGAGGGGCTCTAAATAAATAAATGACATGACCAACAACAACAGCGAGCGGCGCTCCATCAGCCGCTCCATCAGCCGCTCTCCGTCTCTATTTAGAAAACACTTAAAGACGTGGACCATTCAGCAGCTCTGTGTTTGTGGAGGTCAAGGGGGTCGAGCAGCAGCTACCAAAATAAAAGCCTCGGCGAAAAAGAGATGTCAAGTACCCGATGTTTAGACACCATATGTGTGTGTGTGTGTGTGTGTGTGTGTGTGTGTGTGTGTGTGTGTGTGTGTGTGTGTGTGTGTGTGTGTGTGTGTGTGTGTGTGTGTGTGTGTGTGTGTGTGTCAGGATTCATGAATGTCCTACTGTCTACACACACATACACACACTGATTCAAACATGTCATTAAGCAAAATATTTTTTAATTTAATCCGAATCAGTTAATATAAACTAAAATTTACTTTAAATAGAAACAAGATTAGACGACAAATACTATTTTATTAATGATTAATCTGTGGAGTAATATTTAATATTATATTATATAATATTTGACAATATGTCAGAAATATTAATAATAATAATCATTCAGTGATTTTACAGTCGACAGAGAAACACCAGATAAATGTATTCAGTTTTTAATAAAGAAACAACTTAAACCTTTAATATAAAGCCTTTAATCAATAAATGTTTCTGTCGACCAACAAATTAATTTAATAATTACACTAAGACATTTTTAAAATCAGCAGAATATCATCAGAAGAAATGAGCTGATAAAATTTAAACATTTTATTAATTTAAAATGTAAAAACAACTTAATGTGTACGATGATAAAATAACTAAAAGCTGTAGAGCTTTAAAGGAATAAAAAAACTGAATAGATGTCAGATGAAGTCTGAACCAGATGGAGATTTATTCAGATATCTCTCTCGCTCTGTCTCTCTCTCTCTCTCTCTCTCTCTCTCGCTCTGTCTCTCTCTCTCTCTCTCTCTCTCTCTCGCTCTGTCTCTCTCTCTCTCTCTCTCTCTCGCTCTGTCTCTCTGTCTCTCTCTCTCGCTCTGTCTCTCTGTCTCTCTCTCTCGCTCTGTCTCTCTCTCTCTCTCTCTCTGTCTCTCTCTCTCGCTCTGTCTCTCTCTCTCTCTCTCTCTGTCTCTCTCTCTCTCTCTCTCTGTCTCTCTCTCTCGCTCTGTCTCTCTCTCTCTCTCTCTCTCGCTCTGTCTCTCTCTCTCTCGCTCTGTCTCTCTCTTTCTCTCTCTCTCTCGCTCTGTCTCTCTGTCTCTCTCTCTCTCTCTCTGTCTCTCTCTCTCTCTCTCCCTCTCTCTCTCTCTGTCTCTCTCTCTCTCTCTCTCTCTCTCTCTCTCTCTCTCTCCCTCTCTCCTCCTTTCACCTCATAAAAGGTCCATTAGCGGCCTCCTCATTTGGTTAACAAAGAGTTAATGACCTGAGGATATTCTGCTGACCTGCAGGAGGTGCAGCAGGTGGAGGAGGAGGTTCTGGTTCTACCCAACAGTTTAGCTTCTTTTATAACGTTGACATTTCAACATTTAAATGCAGTTTGTTGTGTTTTTTTGTGTCTTTGTCGTGTTTAAAGTCGGTATTTGTGCTCAGTTACAGAAAAGATCCGGATACTCTAATATTATTATAATGTTATTAGTATTATACTGTCAAAGTTAACGCAATAATAACACAAATTAGTTTTAATAGGGCTGTCAATCAATTAAGATAGTTAATCACAATTAATCAAATACATGCATTTGCATAAAGCAGCATATTTGTCCACTCCCATGTTGATAAGAGGATTAAATACTTGATAAATCTCCCTTTAAGGTTCATTTAGAACAGACAGAAAAATGTGTGATTAATTTGCGATTAATCGCGATTGAATATTTAAAAAAAAATTCAACTATTTGCTTCTTTATTTATTTTTGCATTAATTATCTTATTAATTTAGTCTTGTTTAATTTTCCCTTTCGTATTTATTAAATTTTTTTAATATATTTTCTTTATTTATTATTTTTTTATATTTATTTATTTATTTATTTAAGCAGGATTTTCCTTTTAGATTTCACCCCTTATTTATTTCCCCAAACTTATTTATTTGTATATTTTCTTTTTACATTTCTTTATGCATTTATTTTTATTAATCTTTAAATGTATTTATTTATTCATTTATTTTCGAATGTATTTATTTAGATTTCCCCCCTTATTTGTTTCCCCAAACTTATTTAGTTCTATATTTTTTTCTTTTTTACATTTCTCTATGCATTTCTGCCTCATTATGGAAATGACGGGGGCTGTCACTCAACGTGTATATTAATAATAATATAAATAAAAGGGAAAATTAAACAGAAGAGTAAATAAATATGGGAATTAATACAAAAGATAAATAAATAAAGAAGCAAATAAAACATATCAGTTTATGCCACATTTTTATCAATTAAGTGCTGCATTTATTTGTAATATTATTTTTGGTACATTTAATGACAGTCATTTATTTATTAATTTATCTTCCATAAGAGTGTGTGTGTGTGATGAGTATGAAGTGATCAGGGACGTTATAGCTGTGAGCGTAGCAGAGCAGTCTGTACAGCAGCTTGCTTCGTTTGCTTATATTGTGTTTTTTGAACAGAGTCTTTATGAAATAACAAACTGACCTCATTTATCAGGCGTTTTTTTCAGACTGTTTTTGGACATTTTTCGGACATTTTTCTGACATTGTTTTTAAACTTTTTTTGCAGACATTTATTGGACTTTTTTTCTTTTTTACTTTTTTTGTACATTTGTCAGACATTTTTTTGACTTTTTCCGACAGTTTTGTGACGTTTTTCTGACATTTTTCTGACTTTTATTTTACTTTTTTCTGACATTTATCGGACATTTTTTTTAAACTTTATTTCAGACATTTTGTCGGACATTTTTTACGGAGAGTTTCCGAACAGTTTTTGGACGTTTTTCAGATAATTTTTGGACATTTTGTCTGACATTTTTTGGGACTTTTTTGGACGTTTATCGGACATTTTTTGGCTTTTTTTTTGGACATTTATCAGTTATTTTTTTGGACAGTTTTTGGACGTTTTTCAGACATTTATTTTAAAACTTTTTTTTCAGACATTTATCAGACATTTCTTTTGGACATTTTGTCAGATATTTTCCAGACAAAATAACAACCTTACCTCAGATCAGATCAGATTAAAAGATATATGCTTGGTTGAACATCAGGATGCAGATAAAGCTTCCAGGTCGTGACTCGTCTCGTAGTCCTCTACTGCTAGCAAAATTAGCATGCTAGCTGTCGAGTACGGTGCCAGCAGGAGTTTCAGAATGCTGGATACTTCCTGCTGTGATGAGAAACCGTCTGATAATGTTAATAAAGTTGGTAATGAGGTGAATGAACATGTTGTTGTTGTTGTTGTGTGTGTGCAGGAGGAGAGACCATTAAGAGTATTAACCAGCAGTCTGGAGCTCACGTGGAGCTGCAGAGGAACCCTCCCCCCTCCACCGACCCCAACACCCGGGTCTTCACCATCAGAGGCACCGCCCAGCAGATGGACCTGGCCCGCCAGCTCATAGACGACAAGATCGGGGTACGCAGAACAAACGCACCTCCGCACGATGACTCTTACCTTCTGCTCAGTTAGAAGTCTATAAATCAAACGCACCTCCTCCCCCAGAGTTAACTCATCACACCTGTAACATAATAATATAATATATATATATATATAATAATAATCCAGGTTTCTTATCTCAGTCTGGCTTCAGTCTGTAATCTTAATATGATGATGTAATGTGTAATGAGTTTGATGTTAACAGAATGAACGGTCCTGTCTCTCTCCTCTTCAGGGTTCAGGTATCATGAGTAACGGAGGTTTTGGCTTCAGTCCCTTCACCCAGGGTCCGGCTACACACCAGAAGTAAGAGCTGCTCTCTGATCCTCATCTGACTGATTACAGTTAGTCAGACTGGGATGATGATGATGATGATGATGATGATGACGGTTGTGTTGTGTGTTGATGTGCAGCTGTGGCAGCGGTCAGACCTTTCTGACTGGCGTTTGGGGGAACACCTACCAGACCAGCTGGCAGAACCCTGGACAACAAGACCCTGGTAACACTCACACACACACACACACACACACACACACACACACACGCACACACGCTCACACACACACACACACACACACACACACACACACACACACACACAGACACGTTTCCCTCATCACTCCACACTCAGTTCCTTTTAGTTAACATTTGAAGGTCCAGACGCACCGACCCGACATCAGAGAACTAGCAGCGATGAAGGACGACCGCTGCGTCGCCTCATGTCTCCGTTGTTTTAGCCCACAAGTTTCACTTGAACTCATGGAGAAGACGACAACTGACGGCCAGTTACTGCATACTGTCCTTTCAAAATAAACCTTTTTCTGGCATTTTTCAGACATTTTTTTAGCGCTTTTTCTGTAATTTTTGCTGACATTTATTGCACATCTTTTTGACTTTTTTTCTGTGATTTATCGGACATTTTTTTATACTTTAATTCGTACATTTGTAAGATGTTTTTCGGACAGTTTTCTTTACTTTTTTTCGGACATTTTTTTAAAGGCGGCGGTCGTTTTCATCGTTTACAAAGAGAAACGGCGGATATACGATCCGTTGTTATGATACGTACATGAACCATTTTCACTCTCACTCACCTTCAGCTTCATTCCAGATGTTTTAGGTTGTTACCCTGGGATCGTTTCATTATCGCTATCCAGATGTTTAGGCAGGGCATCGTATCCAAGTCCGAGTTTTGGTATCGTGACGACACCATTCAGAAGATGCTGTTTACAGGACTCGTATCCATCTCACTATAACAGAGGAACATTAGTGTGCATGTAGTACAGATGTACTGAGGCAGAATCAAGGACGTAGATTTTTGGTATTTTGGTTCATAATAACGGTTACAATAAATATGAGATAAAAGAAAGCACTGCAAAAGTCAAGAATCATAAATATGAAAAAGAAAGAGAAAAAATAAATATATATATATATATATATATATGAGAGATTTCTCTGAACAGTCCGTAGTGAGTCCTACCAGGCCGCCAAAAATTCAACTTTGCATCTTCTCAGTCCGATCCTCAGGAGCTGTTTTTAGGGTCATTGTAGGTTTTAAAAAAAATAATTTGAGATTAATGTCATCATTTTATAATAAATAACTCCAGATAATAAAATCCTGGAGACCCGTAGTACCGCCAGCCGCCGTCTGAACGCCACTGCTCCTAAAGTCGTGTTCTTTCGGACGACCTCTGAGGAGAAGGTCCTGAAAGATACATGTACGCATATTCTTTCATGTTCATAAATGAACACATTAATTAATATAATTAATATATTTTGCACTCGGCGGCTCACGTTACGGTGGTGTTTAACGGCGGTGTCTGTGACGTGATGACGTGGATCCAACCTTAAATAGACTATATATAGTTGAGCTACAGTATAATGGCCCTAATACTCCGTGGTAGTTAATAATAATATAATAATAATAAAGAGTAGTGTTCTGTGCGGTGGTTCTTAGGCTGAGTGTGTAACCGGCGTCAGACCTGCTGTCTGTTTGTGTGTCTGTAGGTCAGCAGAGCCAGCCTCAGAGCTTGATGACAGACTACAGTAAGGCCTGGGAGGACTACTACAAGAAACAGAGTACGTCTGTCTGTCTGTCCTCCGAGAACTCAACTCAGCTCAGAGAGACGGGGGGGAGGTTAGACATGAGGGGGAGAGACGGGGGAGGGTTAGACATGAGGGGGAGATTCACTCCTTTAGAACAACAACAACAGGAATGTTCTGTAGATTGCTCTATCTGCTCCTCTCGTCTTCATGGAGAGTTTCAGCTCATTGTTTGTTCAGCTTCACCCTCACCGCTTCACCGCTCTCATAGCCTCGCAGTTCCCTTTCTGTCTTATTCTTCCACGTTGATGAACTAACTGTGTCCTGATGTTGACGTCTCTGTGTGTCCTCAGGTCAGTCGTCTCAGCAGAGTTCGGTGCCAGACTACACTGCAGCGTTAGCAGAATACTACAGACAGCAGCAGCCCTACCTGTGGAACGCCGCCCAGATACAGGTAACACAGGGAGCTGACCAGGAAGCTGCCAGCTCACCTGGACTTCACCTGCTGCAGGTTCTGGTTTGGAGTTTTATCAAACATACAGACACGTTGTCAACAAACTGTAACGCTACCGAGAAGATGAATATGAATTTAAATAAATAATAGTGATAAAACTTCAATAATAGAAAATTATAGTAAAGAAACCTTAGACCTTTTTTAAGTTTGAGAGTCAATATCTTCTTTAAATTAGCATAAAATCCAGTAAAACTATAAGTACATTTATCATATATAGGGATGCACCGATACGATACCAGTATCAGGCATCGGGTCCGATACTGTGCTCATGTACTCGTACTCACAAAACGGCTCCGATACAACTTTACGGCAGCGTGACGTTAACCTCTCCTCACCATCTTTCGGGTCCTATCGCACGTGCTCACGCTCCATCTCCCCGACGGTGCGTGCGGGATCCCACCTCAGCCGGAGCGCGCGTGTCCTCACTTTCATTGCGCCACGGGGTTTTGTTTGCACCCTCTGACTCGCGCGTGCGCTAGACTCCTTGGTCCGTGTTTCAAGACGGGTCGGGTGGGTTGCTGACATCACCGCATCCCCTGGCGCCTTTTACGTGGGCCGAGCCCCGCCCTGGGGGCACGATGCAGTCGGGGAGCATTGAGGACAGTCCGCCCCGGTGGACGGTCGCACCGGGAGCAGGGAGCCCCGTCACGGTGCGGCGAGGTCCGGGCGGGGAGCACTGTAAAGCTGCGGCCGCGAGCCTTTCCAAGCCGACCTAGAGCCGGTGGCGGCGCACCGCCTTGTATGCGGGACTCCCCAGCCTGCCGTGTGTCCTTAGGCTCTTTAGGCACAGAGAAGTACTCGTATCGGAGAGAACCCAGATGTAAGTACTTGTACTCGGTCTGAAATAAAGCGCTATCTGTGCATCCCTAGAATGTGTATATATAGATATATATATATATATTTGTGTATATATATATATATCTATATATAAAGCGTTATCGGTGCATCCCTAGTTTCTGTTCAAAATGTGACATTTTTACCATTAATATTGATATTCTTGATTATTATTATTGATTATTATTATTGATTATTCTACACAACATGTAACCTTTCATTCGAGTCCAGTCCTCAACAACACCACGTGCAACAACGATGTCATTTCCTGTCTCTTCAGGATCACTAGAGGCTCCTCCCTCACCGGTGAAGGCCTCGGATGGTCGTCGACGGCAACCGAATCGGGGTTTCCTAGCAACGCTCTGCCGCTTCCTCCTTCCTTTTGTAGAGAAAAACTAAGGATTAACTGAAAAATCACGAACTCTTTTCTTTTCTGTTTTTTAACCTTACAAAGTTGATATTTTGTCGGGCAGATTTTTTTGGACTAGCCTCTGGTCTCTCTCTCTCCACGTGTAGACCTGTTTTTTCTTTTTGTTTATTTTTTATCAAACTTGAACTTAAAGATGTATCAGTGTGGCTTTGAACAAAAAAAATCCAGTATAATCTATATTTTGTCTAGTTTTATTTTCCAATAAGAAAACGGTATAAGGCTTAGCAGTCTTGAGTAAGAG
>JAUPFX010000140.1:2500-5000 GCA_036937225.1 Sebastes paucispinis | reverse complement strand
AGCCGTCGCAGCTTCTCTTCATCTCTTCATGTTCCTACATGAGTCGTGGGATTTATCATTTATTCATGTTCCCAGAGAGACAGATGGTCCGACTGACAGCGTGATGTCATCGGTCATTAAGACATTACTGTAATCGCACACACACACACACACCCACACACACCTACTGACCTCCTGGGATCAATGAATCAGCTCTGAGGGAGGAAGACGAGCTGTCAGCAGCTCTTCGTCTGCAGCCGCGTTGCCAGATATCACGACAGCAACCAAAACAAGCGACCTCACCTACCGACCACAATATGATCAATCAATCAATCAACCAAACAATCAATCAATCAATCAACCAACCAAACAATCAATCAACCAAACAATCAATCAATCAATCAATCAACCAACCAATCAATCAATCAATCTTTATTTATATAGCACCTTTCAAACAGGTCAGATGGATTCAAAGAGCTGCCAGACGATGGATTTCGAGTCTGATGCACCAAAACAACTGATATAAAAGTTCACTGAATAAGAAATCAATAAAAGATATTAAAGGTATTTAAGATAATAAAAGACAAATATAATACAAGGAAATAAAAATACCAGTAAAAATAAATAAATAAAAATTTATGAAACTACAGAAAAGCAGCAGATATTATATTATTAAAATAATGAAAATCGAATAAAATAAAATAAAATAAAATAGATAATAATGATCAGCAATAAAATGTTGATTAAACAAAAATAGAGTAAAATAAACACTATAAAGGTGATGAATAAAAAATAAAAAACAAAATCATAAAACACTACATGAAAACCAGACTAAATAGACGGGTTTTTAGTTTACGTTTAAAATGATCAATATTTTACCAACCACAACCTGATCACTGAATTTATTTTGGATTTGCAGCAATTTTGCGTCTATTTATAGCTTTTAACTTTATATTAACTTTATATTAACTTCTGATTATGTGAAACAGATCTGAGGATGAAGAGGAGATGAAGAGGAAGAGGGTCTTTTATTGTGAAAGAGGGGGAGGATGAGATGGAGGGATGAAGAGAGAGATGATGGAGGTAGAGACTGATGGAGAAATCATACAGGAAACAAGAAGAGTCCACTGTTACTGGCAGTGTGTGTGTGCGCGTGTGTGTGCGCGTGTGTGTGCGCGTGTTGCGGCGTGCGGCGGTCCTAGAGTACAGGAAGCAGCTCTGTAAGTACAGATGAACCTGATTAAACATTAACGTGATGGTGATCTGGATCCAGTCTAAATGTTCCCATGATGCTCTGGGAGCAGCAGTTAACGGTCCGTCTCATCGACCACATCGACCGCAGCAGCAGGACGGCCGGACGCGTCACGTGACTCCGTGTTCATCACTCTGCTGCTCTAACAGCTTCCTGTCTGCTCGACGCCGTCTGACAGCGGGACGTTAAATATTCATTTCATCTGTTTGATCCGTGTTCAAAGACACAAGTTTACCTTTTCTTACCGCAACGCTCAGCACGACGTCCAACTACGCATTTACAGCAATGTGTGACGCATGGCAATGTTCACCCTAGTCTTTTCAAAATAAAACTACTTAATTAGCTTTAGGAAAAGATCACGGTTTGGGGTTAAAATAACGTCGGAAGTGTCGTAACTTAAAGGGAGTGTTAGTCAGAATCCTAAATGTGTTGTTAACAGCTTCACCTGTGTCCGTTAAGTCAACTAAAGTCAGCGTCCTGTTGCTGGCGCTTGTGCTCGCTCTACATAGACATGAAGGAGCATCGCTCAACACAGTGAGGAGACACACGTCAGCTAAAAGCACAATATCACTCTATATTCCAGCTGCTTGGCAGTAATGTTAGCTGACCAGACCAAGGTCTCTCCATGAATCAATGCTGATCCTAGTGTTGGCTTTTCCCGCCTCAGCCTCCCGACCGCGGCCGGAGGGAACGGGGGAGACGATAACGTTTCTCTCTGCGGAGCCCCGTCACTTCACCAGACAGGGAAACCTCTGTTGGTCTGGAGGAGCTGCAGCAGTTATTTCTGCACAAACGTCCACTGAACATTCACTAGATATTCTCAGAGCTAAACTAACTCTGCTGCAGTGTGGAGTGAGCAGCATGCACGTGAGAGGTGGAGAGAGAGAGAGAGAGAAGGAGCGTGGTGTGTGAGTGAAGGCAGGCAGAGGAGCAGAGGAGCAGAGGAGCAGAGACTCCGGTCCTGGAGTCCAAAGCTCCGGTCTCCTCCGCGTCCTCCGACCGCGGCCAACACTGTTTAACAGCTTCACTAGATACAACCAAGAGGTTTTGGTGCTTCACTGGAGTTTGTGTTGGAGTCTGAGTCTGAACAGCGGAGACACACGAGAGACCATGAGACACACGAGAGACCATGAGACACACGAGAGACCATGAGACACACGAGAGACCATGAGACACACGAGAGACCATGAGACACACGAGAGACCATGAGACACACGAGAGACCAGGAGACACACGAGAGACCATGAGACACACGAGAGACCATGAGAC
>JAUPFX010000014.1:33465841-33517973 GCA_036937225.1 Sebastes paucispinis | reverse complement strand
CCTAACCCTAACCCTAACCCTAACCCTAACCCTAACCCTAACCCTAACCCTAACCCTAACCCTAACCCTAACCCTAACCCTAACCCTAACCCTAACCCTAACCCTAACCCTAACCCTAACCCTAACCCTAACCCTAACCCTAACCCTAACCCTAACCCTAACCCTAACCCTAACCCTAACCCTAACCCTAACCCTAACCCTAACCCTAACCCTAACCCTAACCCTAACCCTAACCCTAACCCTAACCCTAACCCTAACCCTAACCCTAACCCTAACCCTAACCCTAACCCTAACCCTAACCCTAACCCTAACCCTAACCCTAACCCTAACCCTAACCCTAACCCTAACCCTAACCCTAACCCTAACCCTAACCCTAACCCTAACCCTAACCCTAACCCTAACCCTAACCCTAACCCTAACCCTAACCCTAACCCTAACCCTAACCCTAACCCTAACCCTAACCCTAACCCTAACCCTAACCCTAACCCTAACCCTAACCCTAACCCTAACCCTAACCCTAACCCTAACCCTAACCCTAACCCTAACCCTAACCCTAACCCTAACCCTAACCCTAACCCTAACCCTAACCCTAACCCTAACCCTAACCCTAACCCTAACCCTAACCCTAACCCTAACCCTAACCCTAACCCTAACCCTAACCCTAACCCTAACCCTAACCCTAACCCTAACCCTAACCCTAACCCTAACCCTAACCCTAACCCTAACCCTAACCCTAACCCTAACCCTAACCCTAACCTAACCCTAACCCTAACCCTAACCCTAACCCTAACCCTAACCCTAACCCTAACCCTAACCCTAACCCTAACCCTAACCCTAACCCTAACCCTAACCCTAACCCTAACCCTAACCCTAACCCTAACCCTAACCCTAACCCTAACCCTAACCCTAACCCTAACCCTAACCCTAACCCTAACCCTAACCCTAACCCTAACCCTAACCCTAACCCTAACCCTAACCCTAACCCTAACCCTAACCCTAACCCTAACCCTAACCCTAACCCTAACCCTAACCCTAACCCTAACCCTAACCCTAACCCTAACCCTAACCCTAACCCTAACCCTAACCCTAACCCTAACCCTAACCCTAACCCTAACCCTAACCCTAACCCTAACCCTAACCCTAACCCTAACCCTAACCCTAACCCTAACCCTAACCCTAACCCTAACCCTAACCCTAACCCTAACCCTAACCCTAACCCTAACCCTAACCCTAACCCTAACCACCTAACCCTAACCCTAACCCTAACCCTAACCCTAACCCTAACCCTAACCCTAACCCTAACCCTAACCCTAACCCTAACCCTAACCCTAACCCTAACCCTAACCCTAACCCTAACCCTAACCCTAACCCTAACCCTAACCCTAACCCTAACCCTAACCCTAACCCTAACCCTAACCCTAACCCTAACCCTAACCCTAACCCTAACCCTAACCCTAACCCTAACCCTAACCCTAACCCTAACCCTAACCCTAACCCTAACCCTAACCCTAACCCTAACCCTAACCCTAACCCTAACCCTAACCCTAACCCTAACCCTAACCCTAACCCTAACCCTAACCCTAACCCTAACCCTAACCCTAACCCTAACCCTAACCCTAACCCTAACCCTAACCCTAACCCTAACCCTAACCCTAACCCTAACCCTAACCCTAACCCTAACCCTAACCCTAACCCTAACCCTAACCCTAACCCTAACCCTAACCCTAACCCTAACCCTAACCCTAACCCTAACCCTAACCCTAACCCTAACCCTAACCCTAACCCTAACCCTAACCCTAACCCTAACCCTAACCCTAACCCTAACCCTAACCCTAACCCTAACCCTAACCCTAACCCTAACCCTAACCTACCTAACCCTAACCCTAACCCTAACCCTAACCCTAACCCTAACCCTAACCCTAACCCTAACCCTAACCCTAACCCTAACCCTAACCCTAACCCTAACCCTAACCCTAACCCTAACCCTAACCCTAACCCTAACCCTAACCCTAACCCTAACCCTAACCCTAACCCTAACCCTAACCCTAACCCTAACCCTAACCCTAACCCTAACCCTAACCCTAACCCTAACCCTAACCCTAACCCTAACCCTAACCCTAACCCTAACCCTAACCCTAACCCTAACCCTAACCCTAACCCTAACCCTAACCCTAACCCTAACCCTAACCCTAACCCTAACCCTAACCCTAACCCTAACCCTAACCCTAACCCTAACCCTAACCCTAACCCTAACCCTAACCCTAACCCTAACCCTAACCCTAACCCTAACCCTAACCCTAACCCTAACCCTAACCCTAACCCTAACCCTAACCCTAACCCTAACCCTAACCCTAACCCTAACCCTAACCCTAACCCTAACCCTAACCCTAACCCTAACCCTAACCCTAACCCTAACCCTAACCCTAACCCTAACCCTAACCCTAACCCTAACCCTAACCCTAACCCTAACCCTAACCCTAACCCTAACCCTAACCCTAACCCTAACCCTAACCCTAACCCTAACCCTAACCCTAACCCTAACCCTAACCCTAACCCTAACCCTAACCCTAACCCTAACCCTAACCCTAACCCTAACCCTAACCCTAACCCTAACCCTAACCCTAACCCTAACCCTAACCCTAACCCTAACCCTAACCCTAACCCTAACCCTAACCCTAACCCTAACCCTAACCCTAACCCTAACCCTAACCCTAACCCTAACCCTAACCCTAACCCTAACCCTAACCCTAACCCTAACCCTAACCCTAACCCTAACCCTAACCCTAACCCTAACCCTAACCCTAACCCTAACCCTAACCCTAACCCTAACCCTAACCCTAACCCTAACCCTAACCCTAACCCTAACCCTAACCCTAACCCTAACCCTAACCCTAACCCTAACCCTAACCCTAACCCTAACCCTAACCCTAACCCTAACCCTAACCCTAACCCTAACCCTAACCCTAACCCTAACCCTAACCCTAACCCTAACCCTAACCCTAACCCTAACCCTAACCCTAACCCTAACCCTAACCCTAACCCTAACCCTAACCCTAACCCTAACCCTAACCCTAACCCTAACCCTAACCCTAACCCTAACCCTAACCCTAACCCTAACCCTAACCCTAACCCTAACCCTAACCCTAACCCTAACCCTAACCCTAACCCTAACCCTAACCCTAACCCTAACCCTAACCCTAACCCTAACCCTAACCCTAACCCTAACCCTAACCCTAACCCTAACCCTAACCCTAACCCTAACCCTAACCCTAACCCTAACCCTAACAACCCTAACCCTAACCCTAACCCTAACCCTAACCCTAACCCTAACCCTAACCCTAACCCTAACCCTAACCCTAACCCTAACCCTAACCCTAACCCTAACCCTAACCCTAACCCTAACCCTAACCCTAACCCTAACCCTAACCCTAACCCTAACCCTAACCCTAACCCTAACCCTAACCCTAACCCTAACCCTAACCCTAACCCTAACCCTAACCCTAACCCTAACCCTAACCCTAACCCTAACCCTAACCCTAACCCTAACCCTAACCCTAACCCTAACCCTAACCCTAACCCTAACCCTAACCCTAACCCTAACCCTAACCCTAACCCTAACCCTAACCCTAACCCTAACCCTAACCCTAACCCTAACCCTAACCCTAACCCTAACCCTAACCCTAACCCTAACCCTAACCCTAACCCTAACCCTAACCCTAACCCTAACCCTAACCCTAACCCTAACCCTAACCCTAACCCTAACCCTAACCCTAACCCTAACCCTAACCCTAACCCTAACCCTAACCCTAACCCTAACCCTAACCCTAACCCTAACCCTAACCCTAACCCTAACCCTAACCCTAACCCTAACCCTAACCCTAACCCTAACCCTAACCCTAACCCTAACCCTAACCCTAACCCTAACCCTAACCCTAACCCTAACCCTAACCCTAACCCTAACCCTAACCCTAACCCTAACCCTAACCCTAACCCTAACCCTAACCCTAACCCTAACCCTAACCCTAACCCTAACCCTAACCCTAACCCTAACCCTAACCCTAACCCTAACCCTAACCCTAACCCTAACCCTAACCCTAACCCTAACCCTAACCCTAACCCTAACCCTAACCCTAACCCTAACCCTAACCCTAACCCTAACCCTAACCCTAACCCTAACCCTAACCCTAACCCTAACCCTAACCCTAACCCTAACCCTAACCCTAACCCTAACCCTAACCCTAACCCTAACCCTAACCCTAACCCTAACCCTAACCCTAACCCTAACCCTAACCCTAACCCTAACCCTAACCCTAACCCTAACCCTAACCCTAACCCTAACCCTAACCCTAACCCTAACCCTAACCCTAACCCTAACCCTAACCCTAACCCTAACCCTAACCCTAACCCTAACCCTAACCCTAACCCTAACCCTAACCCTAACCCTAACCCTAACCCTAACCCTAACCCTAACCCTAACCCTAACCCTAACCCTAACCCTAACCCTAACCCTAACCCTAACCCTAACCCTAACCCTAACCCTAACCCTAACCCTAACCCTAACCCTAACCCTAACCCTAACCCTAACCCTAACCCTAACCCTAACCCTAACCCTAACCCTAACCCTAACCCTAACCCTAACCCTAACCCTAACCCTAACCCTAACCCTAACCCTAACCCTAACCCTAACCCTAACCCTAACCCTAACCCTAACCCTAACCCTAACCCTAACCCTAACCCTAACCCTAACCCTAACCCTAACCCTAACCCTAACCCTAACCCTAACCCTAACCCTAACCCTAACCCTAACCCTAACCCTAACCCTAACCCTAACCCTAACCCTAACCCTAACCCTAACCCTAACCCTAACCCTAACCCTAACCCTAACCCTAACCCTAACCCTAACCCTAACCCTAACCCTAACCCTAACCCTAACCCTAACCCTAACCCTAACCCTAACCCTAACCCTAACCCTAACCCTAACCCTAACCCTAACCCTAACCCTAACCCTAACCCTAACCCTAACCCTAACCCTAACCCTAACCCTAACCCTAACCCTAACCCTAACCCTAACCCTAACCCTAACCCTAACCCTAACCCTAACCCTAACCCTAACCCTAACCCTAACCCTAACCCTAACCCTAACCCTAACCCTAACCCTAACCCTAACCCTAACCCTAACCCTAACCCTAACCCTAACCCTAACCCTAACCCTAACCCTAACCCTAACCCTAACCCTAACCCTAACCCTAACCCTAACCCTAACCCTAACCCTAACCCTAACCCTAACCCTAACCCTAACCCTAACCCTAACCCTAACCCTAACCCTAACCCTAACCCTAACCCTAACCCTAACCCTAACCCTAACCCTAACCCTAACCCTAACCCTAACCCTAACCCTAACCCTAACCCTAACCCTAACCCTAACCCTAACCCTAACCCTAACCCTAACCCTAACCCTAACCCTAACCCTAACCCTAACCCTAACCCTAACCCTAACCCTAACCCTAACCCTAACCCTAACCCTAACCCTAACCCTAACCCTAACCCTAACCCTAACCCTAACCCTAACCCTAACCCTAACCCTAACCCTAACCCTAACCCTAACCCTAACCCTAACCCTAACCCTAACCCTAACCCTAACCCTAACCCTAACCCTAACCCTAACCCTAACCCTAACCCTAACCCTAACCCTAACCCTAACCCTAACCCTAACCCTAACCCTAACCCTAACCCTAACCCTAACCCTAACCCTAACCCTAACCCTAACCCTAACCCTAACCCTAACCCTAACCCTAACCCTAACCCTAACCCTAACCCTAACCCTAACCCTAACCCTAACCCTAACCCTAACCCTAACCCTAACCCTAACCCTAACCCTAACCCTAACCCTAACCCTAACCCTAACCCTAACCCTAACCCTAACCCTAACCCTAACCCTAACCCTAACCCTAACCCTAACCCTAACCCTAACCCTAACCCTAACCCTAACCCTAACCCTAACCCTAACCCTAACCCTAACCCTAACCCTAACCCTAACCCTAACCCTAACCCTAACCCTAACCCTAACCCTAACCCTAACCCTAACCCTAACCCTAACCCTAACCCTAACCCTAACCCTAACCCTAACCCTAACCCTAACCCTAACCCTAACCCTAACCCTAACCCTAACCCTAACCCTAACCCTAACCCTAACCCTAACCCTAACCCTAACCCTAACCCTAACCCTAACCCTAACCCTAACCCTAACCCTAACCCTAACCCTAACCCTAACCCTAACCCTAACCCTAACCCTAACCCTAACCCTAACCCTAACCCTAACCCTAACCCTAACCCTAACCCTAACCCTAACCCTAACCCTAACCCTAACCCTAACCCTAACCCTAACCCTAACCCTAACCCTAACCCTAACCCTAACCCTAACCCTAACCCTAACCCTAACCCTAACCCTAACCCTAACCCTAACCCTAACCCTAACCCTAACCCTAACCCTAACCCTAACCCTAACCCTAACCCTAACCCTAACCCTAACCCTAACCCTAACCCTAACCCTAACCCTAACCCTAACCCTAACCCTAACCCTAACCCTAACCCTAACCCTAACCCTAACCCTAACCCTAACCCTAACCCTAACCCTAACCCTAACCCTAACCCTAACCCTAACCCTAACCCTAACCCTAACCCTAACCCTAACCCTAACCCTAACCCTAACCCTAACCCTAACCCTAACCCTAACCCTAACCCTAACCCTAACCCTAACCCTAACCCTAACCCTAACCCTAACCCTAACCCTAACCCTAACCCTAACCCTAACCCTAACCCTAACCCTAACCCTAACCCTAACCCTAACCCTAACCCTAACCCTAACCCTAACCCTAACCCTAACCCTAACCCTAACCCTAACCCTAACCCTAACCCTAACCCTAACCCTAACCCTAACCCTAACCCTAACCCTAACCCTAACCCTAACCCTAACCCTAACCCTAACCCTAACCCTAACCCTAACCCTAACCCTAACCCTAACCCTAACCCTAACCCTAACCCTAACCCTAACCCTAACCCTAACCCTAACCCTAACCCTAACCCTAACCCTAACCCTAACCCTAACCCTAACCCTAACCCTAACCCTAACCCTAACCCTAACCCTAACCCTAACCCTAACCCTAACCCTAACCCTAACCCTAACCCTAACCCTAACCCTAACCCTAACCCTAACCCTAACCCTAACCCTAACCCTAACCCTAACCCTAACCCTAACCCTAACCCTAACCCTAACCCTAACCCTAACCCTAACCCTAACCCTAACCCTAACCCTAACCCTAACCCTAACCCTAACCCTAACCCTAACCCTAACCCTAACCCTAACCCTAACCCTAACCCTAACCCTAACCCTAACCCTAACCCTAACCCTAACCCTAACCCTAACCCTAACCCTAACCCTAACCCTAACCCTAACCCTAACCCTAACCCTAACCCTAACCCTAACCCTAACCCTAACCCTAACCCTAACCCTAACCCTAACCCTAACCCTAACCCTAACCCTAACCCTAACCCTAACCCTAACCCTAACCCTAACCCTAACCCTAACCCTAACCCTAACCCTAACCCTAACCCTAACCCTAACCCTAACCCTAACCCTAACCCTAACCCTAACCCTAACCCTAACCCTAACCCTAACCCTAACCCTAACCCTAACCCTAACCCTAACCCTAACCCTAACCCTAACCCTAACCCTAACCCTAACCCTAACCCTAACCCTAACCCTAACCCTAACCCTAACCCTAACCCTAACCCTAACCCTAACCCTAACCCTAACCCTAACCCTAACCCTAACCCTAACCCTAACCCTAACCCTAACCCTAACCCTAACCCTAACCCTAACCCTAACCCTAACCCTAACCCTAACCCTAACCCTAACCCTAACCCTAACCCTAACCCTAACCCTAACCCTAACCCTAACCCTAACCCTAACCCTAACCCTAACCCTAACCCTAACCCTAACCCTAACCCTAACCCTAACCCTAACCCTAACCCTAACCCTAACCCTAACCCTAACCCTAACCCTAACCCTAACCCTAACCCTAACCCTAACCCTAACCCTAACCCTAACCCTAACCCTAACCCTAACCCTAACCCTAACCCTAACCCTAACCCTAACCCTAACCCTAACCCTAACCCTAACCCTAACCCTAACCCTAACCCTAACCCTAACCCTAACCCTAACCCTAACCCTAACCCTAACCCTAACCCTAACCCTAACCCTAACCCTAACCCTAACCCTAACCCTAACCCTAACCCTAACCCTAACCCTAACCCTAACCCTAACCCTAACCCTAACCCTAACCCTAACCCTAACCCTAACCCTAACCCTAACCCTAACCCTAACCCTAACCCTAACCCTAACCCTAACCCTAACCCTAACCCTAACCCTAACCCTAACCCTAACCCTAACCCTAACCCTAACCCTAACCCTAACCCTAACCCTAACCCTAACCCTAACCCTAACCCTAACCCTAACCCTAACCCTAACCCTAACCCTAACCCTAACCCTAACCCTAACCCTAACCCTAACCCTAACCCTAACCCTAACCCTAACCCTAACCCTAACCCTAACCCTAACCCTAACCCTAACCCTAACCCTAACCCTAACCCTAACCCTAACCCTAACCCTAACCCTAACCCTAACCCTAACCCTAACCCTAACCCTAACCCTAACCCTAACCCTAACCCTAACCCTAACCCTAACCCTAACCCTAACCCTAACCCTAACCCTAACCCTAACCCTAACCCTAACCCTAACCCTAACCCTAACCCTAACCCTAACCCTAACCCTAACCCTAACCCTAACCCTAACCCTAACCCTAACCCTAACCCTAACCCTAACCCTAACCCTAACCCTAACCCTAACCCTAACCCTAACCCTAACCCTAACCCTAACCCTAACCCTAACCCTAACCCTAACCCTAACCCTAACCCTAACCCTAACCCTAACCCTAACCCTAACCCTAACCCTAACCCTAACCCTAACCCTAACCCTAACCCTAACCCTAACCCTAACCCTAACCCTAACCCTAACCCTAACCCTAACCCTAACCCTAACCCTAACCCTAACCCTAACCCTAACCCTAACCCTAACCCTAACCCTAACCCTAACCCTAACCCTAACCCTAACCCTAACCCTAACCCTAACCCTAACCCTAACCCTAACCCTAACCCTAACCCTAACCCTAACCCTAACCCTAACCCTAACCCTAACCCTAACCCTAACCCTAACCCTAACCCTAACCCTAACCCTAACCCTAACCCTAACCCTAACCCTAACCCTAACCCTAACCCTAACCCTAACCCTTTTCTCGAATATCTCCCGAACCGAACGTCGTAGACACTTGGAAACGTTCTCTGTCTGACATAATTCGACCACGCTGAACACGCCTGTCGTGGTTGTGAGTCTCTACGACCTTCCGTTCCAGAGATATCAATTTTTTTATATAAAAAAGTTGCATAACTTCGCAACCGAAAGTCGCACAGACTTGTCAGTGCTATCAGTGGAAAGAACGACCCCGACAAGGTCTCATCGCTCTGTCATGTTCACACAAAGAGTTAATGAGGATGATCAAGGATGATCAATTTGATCATCGTGGTTATCATGCCCTTACCTAACCCTAACCCTAACTCCTAATCCTAACCCTAACCCCCTAACCCCTAATGTAGCACTGCAGTTATTTACAGATAGCTAGGACCAGTTCTATGTTCTGAAGAGCAGTTTATAACTAGTACTGAAGAATAACAGACCACAGACCAAGAAGTAAGTTTGAACTGCTGGCTTATGCATATAGAAAAGTTAGTAATACACATACACATTAATTGGTACCAAAATCACACATTTCACACACCACACAGGAATTGTGCATTCAAATCCCTGGAAAACATTGAAAATTAAACCCCAAATCTCATCAAACATGTATTTCTCCCTATTCTATTTCACTCTGGTTTGATTTAAACCTATTTAAGTTCAGGAGATTTTTTCAATTTAGGCGCCTTTAAGTTGTAATTTAGTTTCTTGTTTTTCTTTAAATTGACTCAGTACTAAGTTCTCATTTTTATCTCAGTTAGCCCTTTTCATAAGCTTAGTTCTATTTCTCTTTAGTTCACTTAACCATTAAGTGAATCAAATTTCAGTAACACAAACTTTGCATCACCAATTTGGCACACAATAAATGAAAATAAAAAAACAGTTTAACACAGAATCAAGACATTATCTAAAATATTCCACTGATCAATTTGTATGATCCATAAATCAAATCTTCACAACTTCTTATGTAATCAGTCCTTTATAAGTTCAAATGAACTCCACTGCGTGTTGCAGCAAAATACCGAAGGTTTAGTCCTACCACGATCCAGATCCAGGTCCAGGTCCAGATCCAGGTCCAGATCCAGGTCCAGATCCAGATCCAGGTCCAGGAGTATGAATCAGTGTCCTGATCTCAGACGTGGAGGTTGGTCTTATCTCTGAGTTTAGGTTGGTCTTATCTCAGATGAGTAGGCTGGTTTTACAGAAGCAGACGCACATCCAACTCCATTTCTCCTTCAGGTGACTCGCCATCTTAATTCTCCAGCTTCGGGTGTAAACACCAAACGATCCTCTCAACTAGAAACCTGGCCTGTTGTATAACAGTGCAATACACAGAAAAGTAATTTGATAATGAGCACTCGTTTTGATAATTGTTATATATAGATAACCTTCATTATTATAATAATTATTATAATTATCAACCACAACAGGTGTGTTTGTTAACAGATGAAACCTTCATTGCTCAACATGAGACTAATACAATCTAGTGTTAAATATTACAATTACACAGAAAGCTGTGACTTTCTACTACACGTGGTGTTTGTTGCCAAAATTAAGAGCCAATCAGCTCTTTGATCAGGCGCGAGCCAGGTGTTTCCCATAATGCCCCTGGGTCTTGCAGTCGGGGGAGAGCAGCTGCGGCGCCTGGCTCTAAAAACTGCGGCCACCTCGATCTCGGGAGTTTATCGTTGCCCACGTGGTCATGACGTCAGAGCGAGTCGGCATCAAGTTGGACACAAATCTAAGGCTAACGTAGGCTAACGTAGGCTAACGTTATCAGTGTCCAGCAGCCTATGGATGATCCATCAGCAGCTGGCCAACAAGCTGATAGGTGAGCGCTGCTGACCCCGCCGATCCCCGGCGTGCCCGGAAGGTGAGCGCTGCTGAAGAGTTGGTGACGTTTCTCTGTGGGTTTAGAACCAGCAGTGACACACAAACATTACACAAAAAGGTCTGCTTTAATGTTACTGTGAATTATCTAGAAACTAATATGAACTGGCACTCAGAGTGTAAATAAAAGGAAGTTGCTTCATCTCTCTGACTGACAGAAGTGACAAACTGCTCACGTCTGGTCTCTTGAGAACGAGTTGAGATATTTGTTCCTCAGGAAATGAGGTTGCAGCAGTTGTAGTGTGAGAGACGGGCGGTTTGAAGAAACCACGTGATGAATCATACTTCCTGAAACAGTCGGGTCTCGACCCTCCGTGTCTCTTCCTTTCTAATCAGTGAAACACAGAGATGGCGAGTACGAGGTAAGATCACATTAAATGATCTGTCTTCTGACTTCATGGTTTGGTTTAGTTAGCGTTGCGTACATCATTACTGGCTAACACTCGGTCAGTTGGATTTACTCGTCTGTACATCGACGCTCACTAATGTGTGAGGGATGAAATACAAACAGGTTGAACTTTTCTTAATTCTTTTCACTTGTGTACTTTTTAGACAAATGTCAAAAGTCAAAGTTGAACCTCCATCCTCCTTGTAGAGAGAACAACTTGACAGTTTACATTCTGTTGTTCACATCATGTGAGAAAATGATAATAAGACTTCTTGTAGGACTGACGTTGCAGCTTCCGTGTGGAGGGTTGCAGTTTGTTTCCTGTTGCTGAAGCTTTAGTCATCATCGCATTCGTTCAGGAGGGTTTTAGATGACAGCAGCTGATCTATGGTCATTTAATAAAAAGGTCTAAAGCAACAGAGCTAAGACATTATAATGTTATTATTGTTATTATTATTATTATTATTAATGTCACAGTGATGCGTCAAATATCTGCTGAAAGTCTGATCGTTGTTTTTCAGATTACAGTTTAAAGTTGACATCATGCTGCTTTTATACTAATAATTCTTGATGAAAGAAAAGACATCCGATAAGAAATATATACACTTCGATCTCTGCTGTATTTCACTTTATTCTGAGCTTTCGATCTGTCAGACCTTCATCAGAGCGTACATGATATATATATATATATATATATATATAACCAATCCCATACTAATCATTGGCAGTATGCAGAACTCCTGTGCACACCCTGGTGGGAGAAGGGTTAGGGTTAGGGTTAGGGTTAGGGTAGTATGAAGTGCTCCTATGCACACCCTGGTGGTAGACGGGTTAGGGTTAAGGTTAGGGTAGTATGAAGTACTCCTGTGCACACCCTGGTGGGAGAAGGGTTAGGGTTAGGGTTAGGGTTAGGGTAGTATGACGTACTCCTATGCACACCCTGGTGGGAGAAGGGTTAGGGTTAGGGTTAAGGTTAGGATTAGGGTTAGGGTTAAGGTTAGGGTTAGGGTTAAGGTTAGGGTAGTATGAAGTACTCCTATGCACACCCTGGTGGGAGAAGGGTTAGGGTTAGGGTTAGGGTTAGGGTTAAGGTTAGGGTTAGGGTTAAGGTTAGGGTAGTATGAAGTACTCCTATGCACACCCTGGTGGGAGAAGGGTTAGGGTTAGGGTTAGGGTTAAGGTTAGGGTTAGGGTTAGGGTTAGGGTTAAGGTTAAGGTTAGGGTTAGGGTTAGGGTTAAGGATTAGGGTTAGGGTTAGGGTTAAGGTTAGGGTAGTATGAAGTACTCCTGTGCACACCCTGGTGGGAGAAGGGTTAGGGTTAGGGTTAGGGTTAAGGTTAGGGTTAGGGTTAAGCTTAGGGTAGTATGAAGTGCTCCTGTGCACACCCTGGTGGGAGAAGGGTTAGGGTTAGGGTTAAGGTTAGGGTAGTATGAAGTGCTCCTATGCACACCCTGGTGGGAGAAGGGTTAGGGTTAGGGTTAGGGTTAGGGTTAGGGTAGTATGAAGTACTCTTATGCACACCCTGGTGGGAGAAGCTCCACCTCTTGGGAATTGTAGTTTTAGTACTACTTAACTGTGAGGCATACAAATAGATACAATATTTGTTTTATAATACAAAATACAAAAATGTGTGGAAGCCAGTGAATATAGGGGAAAAAAAGGGTTATGGTTATGGTATACTATTATACTATACTATTAATTCACATATTCTTTCATAACATCCTGAGTGCAATACTAATAACGTACCCATGACGGCAACAAGGAGCCTTCATTTGAGAGCTTTTACTAGACCTGAGAAGTGTGATGATGCCACATCTGCCCAGATGTCTTCGTATCAGCTACCAACGCAAGCCGGAGCTAAATTCCTCTTCTGGCTTTTTAATTCTTTCCTTTAAAATGTTTTTTTTTAAAAAACAGATTTGATCATTTCAATGCTGTCTCTGAAACATGTAAATAATAAGTTTGTCTCCTGTACATCATTATAACCAGTTATTTGGTGATCTGTCTAGTATATCATTTAAAGGCTATTTTTTATTCCTCTTTGTTTCTTTTTCTTCGTCCTTGTTTATTTCAATCTGTCTGGATGTCTGACTTTGTACCATATATTATCATAAAGTAAAAAAACACAGCATTATAGGATATGCAGGTTTTAACACGTCACCACGTGTAAACACAAACAAACTTCTTATGCTGCATTCACTGTCATCAGTAAATCACACAACTCCCCATGTAAATAGTTACAGACATTCAAACACTATATGACTATATCTAAAAACACTCTTCTTCATTGGTATCATTATTTAGTTCCCTCTCTGTGAAGAGTTAGGGGTTAGGGTTAGAGCAGCCAATCAGCTGCAGTCTGTCTGAATTAATGCTTACCTCTTAACACACATAATACTGGTTCCAGGTCTGGAGAGGAATTAAACAAATGAGTAAAATGTCTTCCCACACAGAGAAACTGGGGCCTTTGGGGGTCCGACTGTAATCTGCCTAACCCTAACCCTCTTAACCTAACCCCCTAACCCAGGGGTCAGCAACCTGCAGCTCCGGAGCCACATCGTCTCTTCAGCTCCTCTCCAGTGGCTCCCTGGGGATTTTTAAAAATGGATATGAATAACTGTTTTTTTGTTTACATTTTCATTTTTATTTATCATTGTTGTAGGTCTACGGTACGACGGAGTATTAGGGCCACATTGAGGGAAAAAAATAAATCTGAGATTTCGATAATAAAGTCACAACATTACAAGAATAAAGTCATAAGTTTAAGAGAAAAAAAGTAATAATATTATGAGAATAAAGTCATAATATTATAAAGTAGTAATTTTACATGTTATCTTCTTTTTTTCTCGTTAAATTATGACTTTATTGTGTAAATCTCAGATGTGTTTTCCCTCAATGTGGTCCTAATACTCCGTAGTACATTGTCTCTTTGGCCCTCACTGCATTAGAGTTACAGACGTAGGCAAAATTGTTGGTACCCTTCCGTTAAAGAAAGAAAAACCAACAATGGTCACTGAAATAACTTGAAACTGACAAAAGTAATAATAAATAAAAATTCACTGAAAATGAACTAATGAAAATCAGATATTGTTTTTGAATTATGGTTCAGCAGAATCATTTAAAAAAACAAACTAATGAAACTGGCCTAGACAAAAATGATGGTACCCTTAACTTAATATTTTGTTGCACAACCTTTTGAGGCAATCACTGCAATCAAGTGATTTCTGTAACTCTCAATGAGACTTCTGCACCTGTCGACAGGTATGTTGGCCCATTCCTCGTGAGCAAACTGCTCCAGCTGTCTCAGGTTTGAAGGATGCCTTCTCCAGACTGCATGTTTCAGCTCCTTCCACAGATGTTCAATAGGATTTAGATCAGGGCTCATAGAAGGCCACTTCAGAATAGTCCAATGTGTTGTTCTTAGCCATTCTTGGGTGTTTTTAGATGTGTTTTGGGTCATTATCCTGTTTGAGGACCCATGACCTGCGACTGAGACCAAGCTTTCTGACACTGGGCAGCACATTTCGCTCCAGAATGCCTTGATAGTCTTGAGATTTCATTGCACCCTGCACAGATTCAAGACACCCTGTGCCAGATGCAACAAAGCAGCCCCAGAACATAACTGAGCCTCCTCCATGTTTCACATTAGGTACAGTGTTCTTTTCTTTGGATGCTTAATTTTTGCGTCTGTGAACATAGAGCTGATGTGACTTGCCAAAAAGCTCCAGTTTTGTCTCATCTGTCCAAAGGACATTCTCCCAGAAGCTTTGTGGCTTGTCAATATGCATTTTGGAAAATTCCAGTCTCGCTTTTTTATGATTTGGTGTCATCCTCGGTCGTCTTCCATTAAGTCCACTTTGGCTCAAACAGTGACGGATGGTGCGATCTGACACTGATGTACCTTGACCTTGGAGTTCACCTCTAATCTCTTTGGAAGTTGTTCTGGGCTCTTTGGTTACCATTCGTATTATCCGTCTCTTCAATATGTCATCAATTTTCCTCTTGCGGCCACGTCCAGGGAGGTTGGCTACAGTCCCATGGACCTTAAACTTCTGAATAATATGTGCAGCTGTAGTCACAGGAACATCAAGCTGCTTGGAGATGGTCTTATAGCCTTTACCTTTAACATGAAGGTCTATAATGTTCTTTCTGATCTCCTGAGACAACTCTCTCCTTAGCTTTCTGTGGTCCATGTTCAGTGTGGTACACACCATGATGCCAAACAGCACAGTGACTACTTTTCACCCTTTAAATAGGCAGACTGACTGATTACAAGTTTGAAGATACCTGTGATGCTAATTACAGGACACATCTTAGTTTAATATGTCCCTATGGTCACATTATTTTACATCTTTTCTAGGAGTACCATCATTTTTGTCCAGGCCAGTTTCATTAGTTTGTTTTTTAAAATGATTCTGCTGAACCACAATTCAAAAACAATGTCTGATTTTCATTAGTTAATTTTCAGTAAATTTTTATTTATTATTACTTTTGTCAGTTTCAAGTTATTTCAGTGACTATTGTGGGTTTTTCTTTCTTTAACAGAAGGGTACCAACAATTGTGCCTACGTCTGTATATACTATATACTTAGACTATAAACTGTGTTACCTTCATCACAATGATCACATGTTTTGCGGCTCCAGACAGATTATATATATTTTTTTTTGCCTAAAATGGCTCTTTTGATAGTAAAGGTTGCCGACCCCTGCCCTAACCCTAGCACAAACTTTATTACGTTGGAGTTTGTGTCTTTTGATACCTCTGGTCTCTGAGCTTTTCCTTGTTGTCGACTAACAGAAGAACAAATGTTGTGTAACCACAGTGAAGCAATCAGAGCCACAAACAGGAACCCAAACAGGAAAAAGTCCTCAGTGTTGTCTGGATCCAACTTCAACTGAACGTTCAGCCGCTGAACAAAGATATGACCAACTAGAAAGGTGCAGATCTGCGCCAGGTGTGCACTGCTGTAATGTTTGATTGAATGTAGGAATACAACCCACAACTGGCTAACCCCGTATACACCGCACATATATCAGACCTTAACCCTAACCCTTTCACTCGCACGTCACTCACCAGATGCACTCTCATTTTAATCTATGCAGATGACTCAGCTCCGTGTCACGGGCAGAACCACCACTTGAAGTATTTCTTTATTTTATATATATATATATATATATATATATAAAATTTAGGCTTCAAGTCTATTAAAGACTAATATATCATATTAATAGAACTCATTCTGATTGTGAATGTGAGAAAGTGAACATGTGCTTCGCTGCTTACAGCTACATGTATATAAAGAGTGCTGAGTGAGTCTGTAACGTTGAAGGTTTTAATGTTTCCATCCCTGGCAGTTAGGCTAGTAATACGTATATCAGAGTAGTAGTATCAGAAGTAGTAATATGAAATGCAGACTTGGTGCATAACTAGAAACCAAACTCCCAGTAGAAAAGATTTGTTATTGGATTTTTAAAGCTCTAATTTGATGAAGAACAGATGAGTGAAGAGTCTGTGAACACACTGGGAAATGAATCAAGAGCAACACTACGTGATTAGTGTTATGTTCTAGATTAAACAACAGCGTGGACTCAAAAGCAGCACACAACGAGACGTTTTCAAGTATGAACAAAAGAATATTTATTTTAACAAAAAGGGTTCCAGGTTGATCCAGGAGCAGAGAGCAGGAGTGAGCAGGCAGGTTTGGAAGCAGCCACAGCTGACAGGAGAACAGACCTGAGTACAGAGCAACAAAAACGAGGTTTTAGTCCAAAAACAAGTCCAAGAACACACAAGAGCAACCGCAAAGACAAGAGTACAAAAATCTAGGAGCCTGATTTAGTAAATGTACCATTGTGGGTGACGGAACGATCTGGCGATGAGTTGTAGGAAGACCGGGGTAGATATACTGCTGGTGATTGTGATGATTGATTTCAGCTGCTCCTGCATGCCCGCCCAGAGGAGGAGTAGGAGGAGGAGACAGAAGGCCACACCTCCCAACACACAGACAAACTAGACAAACAGGGAAACATAAACAGGAGACACAAGGGCAGGGAAACAAAGGAAACACTAAGCTGCCAATCTGATAACATGACAATTAGTTCACATTAACCTCTTTTCAATTGTTCGTCCACAGAATCACGAACCTGCAGAGCGCCGTGAAGCAGCCGCCGCTGATTCATCCTCCGCAGCGCAGCACGCCGTCGGGAGCCGTGCAGATGCGCATTAAGAGCTCCCAGAGCTCCGGAGACCGCCTGAGTCAGTCCAAGTCCATGGTGCTGCAGGAGTCGGACCTTCCTCAGAAGCCTGTAAGTAGACCACCACCAACGACTTCAGACTGACGGTGGCTGCACTTTACTTTTCAACTTGTTTCCTTCTGTTTTAGATCTCTCGGCATCGCAGGAATCAGTCTCAGCACAACGTCTTTGTTGCAGGAGGAGGAGCTGCCAACTTTGAACCGCTGGTGAGTTCTAAAAAGGATTTGTACAGGAGAGTGTCAGGGTTAGGGCCAGATGTGGAGAGGGTTGGGGTTAGGGCCAGATGTGGAGAGGGTAAGGGTTAGGGTTAGATGTGGAGAGGGTAAGGTTTAGAGCCAGATGTGGAGAGGGTAAGAGTTAGAGCCAGATGTGGAGAGGGTTAGGGTTAGGGCCAGATGTGGAGAGGGTTAGGGTTAGAGCCAGATGTGGAGAGGGTAAGGGTTAGGATTAGATGTGGAGAGGGTAAGGGACAGAGCCAGATGTGGAGAGTGTTAGGGTTAGATGTGGAGAGGGTTAGTGTTAGAGCCAGATGTGGAGAGGGTAAGGGTTAGAGCCAGATGTGGAGAGTGTCAGGGTTAGATGTGGAGAGGGTTAGGGTTAGAGCCAGATGTGGAGAGTGTCAGGGTTAGGGCCAGATATGGAGAGTGTCAGGGTTAGGGCCAGATGTGGAGAGGGTTAGGGTTAGGGTCAGATGTGGAGAGGGTTAGGGTTAGAGCCAGATGTGGAGAGGGTAAGGGTTAGGGTTAGATGTGGAGAGGGCTAGGGTTAGATCCAGATGTGGAGAGTGTCAGGGTTAGAGCCAGATGTGGAGAGGGTAAGGGTTAGGGTTAGATGTGGAGAGGGTAAGGGTAAGGGTTAGATGTGGAGAGGGTTAGGGTTAGAGCCAGATGTGGAGAGGGTAAGGGTTAGAGCCAGATGTGGAGAGTGTCAGGGTTAGAGCCAGATGTGGAGAGTGTCAGGGTTAGGGTTAGATGTGGAGAGGGTTAGGGTTAGAGCCAGATGTGGAGAGTGTCAGGGTTAGGGTTAGATGTGGAGAGGGTTAGGGTTAGAGCCAGATGTGGAGAGGGTAAGGGTTAGGGTTAGATGTGGAGAGGGTAAGGGTTAGAGCCAGATGTGGAGAGTGTCAGGGTTAGAGCCAGATGTGGAAAGTTTTAGGGTTAGATGTGGAGAGGGTAAGAGTTAGGGTTAGATGTGGACAGGGCTAGGGTTAGAGCCAGATGTGGAGAGTGTCAGGGCTAGGGTTAGATGTGGAGAGGGTAAGGGTTAGGGCCAGATGTGGAGAGTGTTAGGGTTAGATGTGGAGAGGGTTAGGGTTAGGGCCAGATGTGGAGAGGGTTAGGGTTAGGGCCAGATGTGGAGAGGGTTAGGGTTAGAGCCAGATGTGGAGAGGGTAAGGGTTAGGGTTAGATGTGGAGAGGGTACGGGTTATAGCCAGATGTGGAGAGGGTAAGGGTTAGGGTTAGATGTGGAGAGGGTAAGAGTTAGGGTTAGATAGGGACAGGGCTAGGGTTAGAGCCAGATATGGAGAGGGTAAGGGTTAGAGCCAGATGTGGAGAGGGTAAGGGTTAGAGCCAGATGTGGAGAGTGTCAGGGTTAGAGCCAGATGTGGAGAGTGTCAGGGCTAGGGTTAGATGTGGAGAGGGTAAGGGTTAGGGCCAGATGTGGAGAGTGTTAGGGTTAGATGTGGAGAGGGCTAGGGTTAGAGCCAGATGTGGAGAGGGTTAGGGTTAGGGCCAGATGTGGAGAGGGTTAGGGTTAGAGCCAGATGTGGAGAGGGTAAGGGTTAGGGTTAGATGTGGAGAGGGTACGGGTTATAGCCAGATGTGGAGAGGGTAAGGGTTAGAGCCAGATGTGGAGAGGGTTAGGGTTAGGGCCAGATGTGGAGAGTGTCAGGGTTAGAGCCAGATGTGGAGAGTGTCAGGGTTAGGGTTAGATGTGGAGAGGGTTAGGGTTAGAGCCAGATGTGGAGTGGGTAAGGGTTATGGTTAGATGTGGAGAGGGTAAGGGTTAGAGCCAGATGTGGAGAGTGTCATGGTTAGAGCCAGATGTGGAGAGGGTAAGGGTTAGGGTTAGATGTGGAGAGGGTAAGGGTTAGGGTTAGATGTGGAGAGGGCTAGGGTTAGAGCCAGATGTGGAGAGGGTAAGGGTTAGAGCCAGATGTGGAGAGTGTCAGGGTTAAAGCCAGATGTGGAGAGTGTCAGGGTTAGGGCCAGATGTGGAGAGGGTTAGGGTTAGGGCCAGATGTGGAGAGGGTTAAGGTTAGGGCCAGATATGGAGAGGGTTAGGGTTAGAGCCAGATGTGGAGAGGGTAAGGGTTAGAGCCAGATGTGGAGAGTGTCAGGGTTAGAGCCAGATTTGGAGAGTGTTAGGGTTAGATGTGGAGAGGGTTAGGGTTAGGGCCAGATGTGGAGAGGGTAAGGGTTAGAGCCAGATGTGGAGAGTGTTAGGGTTAGATGTGGAGAGGGTTAGGGTTAGAGCCAGATGTGGAGAGGGTAAGGGTTAGAGCCAGATGTGGAGAGTGTCAGGGTTAGAGCCAGATGTGGAGAGTGTTAGGGTTAGATGTGGAGAGGGTTAGGGTTAGAGCCAGATGTGGAGAGGGTAAGGGTTAAAGCCAGATGTGGAGAGGGTATGGGTTAGAGCCAGATGTGGAGAGCGTCAGGGTTAAGGCCAGATATGGAGAGGGTTAGGGTTAGGGCCAGATGTGGAGAGGGTTAGGGTTAGAGCCAGATTTGGAGAGGGTAAGGGTTAGGGTTAGATGTGGAGAGGGTAAGAGTTAGGGTTAGATGTGGACAGGGCTAGGGTTAGAGCCAGATGTGGAGAGTGTCAGGGCTAGGGTTAGATGTGGAGAGGGTAAGGGTTAGGGCCAGATGTGGAGAGTGTTAGGGTTAGATGTGGAGAGGGTTAGGGTTAGAGCCAGATGTGGAGAGGGTTAGGGTTAGGGCCAGATGTGGAGAGGGTTAGGGTTAGGGCCAGATGTGGAGAGGGTTAGGGTTAGAGCCAGATGTGGAGAGGGTAAGGGTTAGGGTTAGATGTGGAGAGGGTACGGGTTATAGCCAGATGTGGAGAGGGTAAGGGTTAGGGTTAGATGTGGAGAGGGTAAGAGTTAGGGTTAGATGTGGACAGGGCTAGGGTTAGAGCCAGATATGGAGAGGGTAAGGGTTAGAGCCAGATGTGGAGAGGGTAAGGGTTAGAGCCAGATGTGGAGAGTGTCAGGGTTAGAGCCAGATGTGGAGAGTGTCAGGGCTAGGGTTAGATGTGGAGAGGGTAAGGGTTAGGGCCAGATGTGGAGAGTGTTAGGGTTAGATGTGGAGAGGGCTAGGGTTAGAGCCAGATGTGGAGAGGGTTAGGGTTAGAGCCAGATGTGGAGAGGGTTAGGGTTAGGGCCAGATGTGGAGAGGGTTAGGGTTAGGGACAGATGTGGAGAGGGTTAGGGTTAGAGCCAGATGTGGAGAGGGTAAGGGTTAGATGTGGAGAGGGTACGGGTTATAGCCAGATGTGGAGAGGGTAAGGGTTAGAGCCAGATGTGGAGAGGGTTAGGGTTAGGGCCAGATGTGGAGAGTGTCAGGGTTAGAGCCAGATGTGGAGAGGGTTAGGGTTAGGGTTTGATGTGGAGAGGGTTAGGGTTAGAGCCAGATGTTGAGAGGGTTAGGGTTAGAGCCAAATGTGGAGAGTGTCAGGGTTAGAGCCAGATGTGGAGAGGGTTAGGGTTAGGGCCAGATGTGGAGAGGGTAAGTGTTAGAGCCAGATGTGGAGAGGGTAAGGGTTAGAGCCAGATGTGGAGGGGGTTATGGTCAGAGCCAGTTGTGGAGAGTGTCAGGGTCAGAGCCAGATGTGGAGAGGGTTAGGGTCAGAGCCAGATGTGAAAGATGTATTTCAGTTCTGAGTTTTAAGTGAATAAATTCAGAATTGTGAGATTAAATTCAGAAATTTTGACTGATGTCTTCGTCTCTGACATTAAACTCAGTTCACAGACTTTATTTCTACCTGATTCCAAAAGAAATCAACTTTTTTCAAAAGGTTTTGAGAAAGAAAATGAAAATTGATTTAATAAAATTGTGGAACAGGTTTTATATTTATGTTGTCCTGTTACAGCGTCCCATCACAGATTGAATCTAAACATCCTCCTCCAGAACCAAACCATCTTCTGCCTCCTCTGCATTCTTTATGTCATTATTCAATTATCATTTATGATGATGGAAATGTAAACAGACTTTCTATAGCTCCTTTCTAGTCTTTTGAATAATTAAAACCACACTCAACCATACTTTTTATTGATGTTCTTAAACGAGCGAGTTTGTTCAGGTGGAGCTGAAAGGTGAACACCTCAACATGGCTAAAATCTCAGAGAGCGGTAAGAAGCAAAGGAAGAACTGGACCTTGATGTGGAGCGTACTGACCTCAGACCGACTGCTGTTCTATAAAGAGAAACAACAAGAAACTAGCCTGGTAAATAGAAATACTTTATCTCTACTTTAGATCTTCTTTATCTCATCTTTATCTCTGTTTTATGAAATGAGACAACACAAGGCTGGTTACCACAATGAACATCTGAGGAGATCAGACAGTCATAGTCAAACATAGACTCCAGAGGCCTTAATGTTACAACCGCACAATGTTATTCAGAAGTTTAAAGCCCGTGGTCACTGGAACAGGACGATTGTAGCGAAGGATTGTTCGAATGGTGGAGAAAGTACAGATTCAAGCTGACTATTATGGCTTCCTTCTAATTTCTATTCTAAGCCATATTTCTTTCGCCAAGAAAACGTGTCAACAAGGCATCTACTAAATAAAGTTGCGCTCATTCATGGGTTTACTCACGGTTAGATGTCCTTTCTGTCATTGGATGCATATGATTGATTTGCAGCCTTTGTGTGTGTGTGTGCGTGTGTGTGTTAAACTACATAAACCAACCCAAACAACCCAAAACAGGATATGCCGCGGCAACCCAAAGTAAAGAAAAAAGATTAACTTAAACTTTGTCTTATTGAAATGAACAAACTATATTAAAGCCCGTTAAAAAACTATTTCAGCTCTTGGCGTCCTTAAACAGCTGCGCTCTCCACAGCTGATACTAAATCAGGATGACGGCATCAGGATGACGGCAACAGGATGACGGCATCAACTGGTGCCAAATTTATAAACAATTCAATGCTGTGGTTGGCCACATGGGGCAAAAATACCAATTACTATCAACATAATTTTTCTCTTATAATAAGGAATTCAACTACTTCTTTCTTAATATTTGGCTCCTACACTGACCTTCAGACAAACAAGGAACAACCGTCCTAATTCGCACCATCCTTCGCCAACTCAATGAAACAGGGTTGTATGGTAGGAGACACAGGAGGACCCCACTGCTGAGAGACAGACACAAGTAAGCCCAGCTGGACTTTACCAACACATAACAACAACAAGCCAAAATCCTTCTGGGACAATGTCCTGTGGACAGATGAGACCAAATTAGAGCTTTCCGGTTTCTTGCATAAACTCTATGTTTACAAAAAAAGAGAAAACCAACAGTGAAACATGGAGGAGGCCCACTGATGATCTCAGGTTGCTTTGGTTCCTCTGGTACTGACCTAACCCTAACCCTCTAGTACTGAGGTCCTTGAATCTGTGCGTGGCATCATGAAATCAGGAGATTACCAAAATATTTTGGAGCGTAATGTTCCACCCTGTGTCACAAAGCTGTGTCTCCGTTAAAAGTCACTAGTCCTCCAGCAGGACAACGACCCAAAACAAACATTAAACATGCTGGGCTGTTGTATAGTGGCCAGCAATGAGTCCACACATGAATCCCATTGAATATCCGTAGAAAAGATCTGACAGAGCTAGTTCTTAGAGAGGTGTAGGAATCTCACCGACGTCTGAAGGAAGCAGTTATTCTATATTTCACCTCTGAACTTATGTCCACCTTCTCTGTGTTCAGAAACCAGGAGGTAAGACAGACGTGGTTCAGCTGTGTGGAGCAGTTATTGAATGGACAACAGAGAAGTCCAGCAGGAAAAATGTTTTCCAGGTAACAAACAAGTACACACACTTCACACACACTTCACACACACTTCACACACACTTCCACACACTTCCACACACTTCACACACACTTCCACACACTTCACACACACTTCACACACACTTCCACATACTTCACACACACTTCCACACACTTCACACACACTTTACAAACACTTCACACACACTTCAAACTGCCATACATGTTTCTACACTGAAGCTGCTGTTTGTCTTAAACTTGGATGAGTCCTGTATCTCTCCCATGTTATGTGTCCTTATATCTGCTATACTATATATGTATAGCAGATATAAGACACATAACATATATATATATATATATATATATACTGTATCTGCACTATAGAAACAGAAACACAAAGTCTGACTCTCTTCTTTATTTGGATCTCTATAAGCCTCAAAGGCCCCATCCTTAAATAAAGGATTTATATAATAGAATAATAGAATCTCCATTGAACCTGACAGAAAGGATTTAGAGTTGCCTATCAGCTGACATGTTCACTTTGAACAGGAAGATCCAGTTTACAGATGGAAGTGAATGATTTTCTCACTGACTGGCAGAAACTGGGAGTAATTATTTATTTATTATTTGTATTCCTATTTCTCTTTTTGTTCATTTAAATGTGTATATTTTGACCTGTTACAAACACGTTTTCCTCTTTTCCAGATCACAACAAACACAGGAAGTGAGTACCTCCTTCAGGCCGACAGTTACTCCACCGCCAGTAAATGGTACGACGCCATCAGAAGGGCTGTTGACTCTTCAGTAAGAACTCACCACCTTATAATATACTTATACGACCTTAAACTGGCTATTGCTTTCAATATATGTGTCTTAATTGTTTACAAAATGTCCATCCCAGTTTCTCAGAGTCCAAAACCCAAAGATGTTCAGTTTACTGTGATCTGAAAACCTGATCCTCTTCAGATTATTAATGAAATAAAAGCCTTATTGGGATTGGTTCTAACTCTTTTTCTTTTCAGACTAAACTTCCTCTGCAGAGATCAAACAGCACAGAATACCTGCCCAGACACTGCTCCCTACCTGGATACGGCTCCGCCTCCCCCAACGCCAAGCAACGCAACCCCGTCAACAGACGCTCCCTCAGTGAGTAACTCACCAAACCCGCTATTACTAGATATTATTAATCAGCTGCTTGCAGTCCTTTAAACTGGATATGATCAAACGTACTGAAAAACACACAGAGCCTCGCTTGAAGTCCCGCCTTTTCTTCTGTAACATGGTGATGTCACCAAGTAACACATTTGAATAATACCTGCCTAGCGGCTCGTTTGGCTCGCCCTCAAACAAAGCTAGTTAGAGCAGAGCTGGAGCGGAGTCCGAAGAGTTCGGTTCGGTTGACCAATCACAACAGTGGGCCAGCTGACTAAACATAGCAGACTGAACTCAAACAGAGTGCTTCAGACAGACGGTGAAAATAGATGCTGCAGCACAGTCGGTATGAGAAAACTAATAATAATAGCATGTAAACAGGTTGTAGCAGAAACCCAAAATGAAACTATGAACCTGAAAATGAGCTTAATTGCTCCTAACTGTTAACAACTCAGCTCCTAACTGTTAACAACTCAGCTCCTCTTTAACACCTCAGCTCCTAACTGTTAACAACAACCCTGTTTAGTTTCAATCTCACAAACTTGTTTTCAGACGCAGCAGGCAGCTACCTTCACAATAAAGATTCTAAAAAACCTATTGTACACTACCTGGTCAGGTACTCTGTACACAACCTGGTCAGGTACTCCGTACACTACCTGGTCAGGTACTCTGTACACTACATGGTCAGGTACTCTGTTCACTACCTGGTCAGGTACTCCGTATACTACCTGGTCAGGTACTCTGTACACTACCTGGTCAGGTACTCCGTATACTACCTGGTCAGGTACTCTGTACACTACCTGGTCGGGTACTCTGTACACTACCTGGTCAGGTACTCTGTTCACTACCTGGTCAGGTACTCCATATACTACCTGGTCAGGTACTCCGTATACTACCTGGTCAGGTACTCTGTATATTACCTGGTCAGGTACTCTGTATACTACCTGGTCAGGTACTCTGTATACTACCTGGTCAGGTACTCTGTTCACTACCTGCTCAGGTACTCTGTTCACTACCTGCTCAGGTACAATGTTCACTACCTGCTCAGGTACTCTGTTCACTACCTGGTCAGGTACTCTGTTCACTACCTGCTCAGGTACAATGTTCACTACCTGGTCAGGTACTCTGTTCACTACCTGCTCAGGTACAATATTCACTACCTGCTCAGGTACTCTGTATACTACCTGGTCAGGTACTCTGTATATTACCTGGTCAGGTACTCTGTATACTACCTGGTCAGGTACTCTGTTCACTACCTGCTCAGGTACTCTGTTCACTACCTGCTCAGGTACAATATTCACTACCTGCTCAGGTACTCTGTTCACTACCTGCTCAGGTACTCTGTACACTACCTGCTCAGGTACCCTGTTCACTACCTGCTCAGGTACTCTGTACACTACCTGGTCAGGTACTCTGTTCACTACCTGCTCAGGTACTCTGTACACTACCTGGTCAGGTACTCTGTTCACTACCTGCTCAGGTACTCTGTACACTACCTGGTCAGGTACTCTGTTCACAACCTGCTCAGGTACAATGTTCACTACCTGCTCAGGTACTCTTTTCACTACCTGTTCAGGTACACTGTTCACTACCTGCTCAGGTACTCTGTTCACTACCTGCTCAGCAGCAAACAGCAGACAGACTCAAGTAGAAACTAGCTGGTGAAAATAGCGGAACATTTAGTAGCTAAAGAGACAGATATTTCCATCAGTAGTTGGTGAAGACCAAAAACAGAGCTAAAAGAGAGAGAATATTGGACTGACTTTCATCAGGTGGAGACAAACACAAAGCCTCTGAATGAATGATCATTTGTAGCTGCTGGATGTGGATCATTCTGCTGGAAACAAATGGACAAAATCTTAATTATTTCAGGGTTAATGTTCATGTTTTTCTGCAGGTATGTTCAGCAGCTCCAAGCTGAAACACAGCACCTCCGACAGCGCCGACAAGAATGGAGTGAAGAACAGACTGAAGAAGTTCATTACCAGACGTCCATCCATGAAGACTCTGCAGGAGAAAGGCCTCATCAAAGGTTTCCTCTTTTTCTTATATATAAACAGTTTTAAGGATGTTCCCAGCCTCCTCTTCCACTCTGTGTGACAGTATCATATTTATTATATTTTCTATATCATGTTTTTGCAGCTCTACATTGAACTTCTCGGATGTTTCCATTCAGTGAAAATGTCTTGTTTGATTTTGAAATATTCTATATTAATGTTAGCTGCATCATTTCAGACACATTTCATCAAAACAACACATCCAACTTTGAGATTACTACTAGAGTATAAATAAAGTTTTGGGGGTTTGAATAAAGTTTTCACAACAGATCAGAGAGGTTTTCAGAAGTATAAACTGGTATCTGCATTATTTTGGTTAACAATTAGTCATCAAAACTTTTGTAACATTAGTCATTAAACCTGTTGTAACAATAACGATTAGTCATTAAATATATGACAATAACAATTAGTTATCAAAACTTTTGTAACATTAGTCACTAAGCCTGTTGTAACAATAACAATTAGTCCTTAAATATATGACAATAACAATTAGTTATCAAAACTTTTGTAACATTAGTCACTAAGCCTGTTGTAACAATAACAATTAGTCCTTAAATATGTAACAATAATGATTCGTCATTAAATATGTAACAATAACAATTAGTGATAAAAACTTTTGTAACAGTCATTAAATATTTAACAATAACAATTAGTCATTAAACCTGTTGTAACATTAGTCATGAAACCTGTTGTAACAATAAAAATTAGTCATGAAACCTGTTGTAACAATAACGATTAGTCATTAAATATGTAACAATAGCAATTAGTCATTAAAACTATTTTAACATTAATCATTAAACCTGTTGTAACAATAACAATTAGTCATTAAATATGTAATAATAACAATTAGTCATTAGCAATTAGTCATTAAATATGTAACAATAACAATTAATTATTAAATATGTAACAATTAGTCATTAAATATGTAACAATAACAATTAGTCCTTAAACCTTTTGCAATATTAACTAGAGGCTATCTTGCGCGGTTCACATCCATCTTCGAACTCAGCCTACATTTTGATCTCAACTACACACCTGTAAAGTTTTCATGACTTTCATGATCTTGCACGGTTGTGACGCTATCGCATTGACAAAAGTTGTCTACAGATAGACAGACAGACATATAAACACCTGGCAAAGTACTCAAACCTAACTTTAAAAAAAAAAAAAAAAAAACTCAAAACCTCCTCTGTGGTAGTTTCTGCTACAGTAGGTGTCCACATGGTAGGACCACATTATGCCATGATGACAACATCAAGTTGAAACAAGGTGAAACAAAGTGAAACAAAGTGAAACAAGGTGAAACAAAGTGAAACAAGATGAAACAAGGTGAAAAAGGTTAAACAAGGTGAAACAAGTTGAAACGAGGTGAAACAAGTTGAAACGAGGTTAAACAAGTTGAAACAAGTTGAAACAAGGTTAAACAAGGTTAAACAAGGTGAAACAAAGTGAAACAAGGTTAAACAAGGTGAAACAAGGTTAAACAAGGTGAAACAAGTTGAAACAAGTTGAAACGAGGTTAAACAAGTTGAAACAAGTTGAAACAAGGTTAAACGAGGTTAAACAAGTTGAAACAAGTTGAAACAAGGTTAAACAAGTTGAAACAAGGTGAAACAAGTTGAAACGAGGTTAAACAAGTTGAAACAAGGTTAAACAAGTTGAAACAAGGTTAAACAAGGTGAAACAAGTTGAAACAAGTTGAAACGAGGTTAAACAAGGTGAAACAAGTTGAAACAAGTTGAAACGAGGTTAAACAAGTTGAAACAAGTTGAAACAAGGTTAAACAAGTTGAAACAAGGTGAAACAAGTTGAAACGAGGTTAAACAAGTTGAAACAAGGTTAAACAAGTTGAAACAAGTTGAAACGAGGTTAAACAAAGTGAAACAAGGTGAAACAAGGTGAAACAAGTTGAAACGAGGTTAAACAAGTTGAAACGAAGTTAAACAAAGTGAAACAAGGTGAAACAAAGTGAAACAAGGTTAAACAAGGTGAAACAAGTTGAAACAAAGTGAAACAAGTTGAAACAAGGTGAAACAAGGTGAAACAAGGTGAAATCTATACCAGTCATATGCTGTCTGTGGTACTGATTGATGTTAATGTTCTAATTTCCATCTCAGATCGGGTTTTCGGCTGCCATCTGTTGACACTCTGTGAACGTGAAGGAACCACAGTGCCGAGGTTCGCTCAGATCTGTTTGGACGCCATTGAGAAGCGAGGTAGGTTGACTAACGGCCGCTGATGAAAGGTAAAACACTTCCTACAGAGATTAGAAGATGTGTGTGGTTTGGTTTCTGTCTTTCTGAGGCCTCATCGAGCATAGTACATTAACTCTAAATGCCTTCTTTAACATTTTCTTTTAGTCCAAATAAAAAACCTTAAAGCTAGGGTTGGTATCTTGAGAAGTGTACGCTAGATTTTTAAAAATGATCCAAACTAAAAACCAGCCCAGTGTTTCCAACTCTTTTTCAATGAAAGTAGCCAGCAGCACCAGCTCCAGAAGTAGGGATGCACCGATCCTATGAGTACCGATCCGATACCATTGTTTCATTAATAAGCTGTATGCCTCACTGTGTGAAAGTGACTTGGATCATTCTGTTATATGTAAGGCAACTATTTGAGTCAGTATCGGCCCGATATCTGATCCGGTATTGGTATCGGTGCATCCCGGTCCAAAGGTCCCAAAATCTAGAGAGAAAGTCACCAAGTCATCAACACCGACAGTCCGTCCTTTCAGGCCTTCCTCCAAAGACACTCCCCCAACACTATAATTAGGTAGGTAGACAGGTAGACAGGTAGGTAGACAGGTAGATAGACAGGTAGACAGTTAGACAGGTAGGTAGACAGGTAAGTAAACAGGTAGATAAACAGGTAGACATGAAGACAGGTAGATAGACAGATAGACAGGTAGACAGGTAGGTAGACAGGTAGGTAAACCGGTAGACAGGAAGACAGGTAGGTACGCAGGTAGGTAGGCAGGTAGATAGACAGGTAGACAGTTAGACAGGTAGGTATGCAGGTAGGTAGACAGGTAGGTAGACAGGTAGACAGGAAGACAGGTAGATAGACAGATAGACAGGTAGACAGGTAGGTAGACAGGTAGGTAAACAGGTAGACAGGAAGACAGGTAGGTACGCAGGTAGGTAGACAGGTAGGTAGACAGGTAGGTATGCAGGTAGGTAGACAGGTAGGTAGGCAGGTAGACAGGAAGACAGGTAGATAGACAGGTAAACAGGTAGGTAGACAGGTAGGTAAACAGGTAGACAGGAAGACAGGTAGGTACGCAGGTAGGTAGACAGGTAGGTAGACAGGTAGGTATGCAGGTAGGTAGGCAGGTAGGTAGACAGGTAGGTAGGCAGGTAGACAGGAAGACAGGTAGATAGACAGGTAGACAGGTAGGTAGACAGGTAGGTAGTCAGGTAGGTAGACAGGTAGGTAGACAGGTAGGTAGGTAGACAGGTAGGTAGGCAGGTAGGTAGACAGGTAGGTAGGCAGGTAGGTAGGCAGGCAGGTAGGTAGACGGGTAGGTAGACAGGTAGTTAGACAGGTAGGTAGACAGGTAGGTAGGCAGGTAGGTAGACAGGTAGGTAGACAGTTAGGTAGGCAGGTAGACAGGAAGACAGGTAGATAGACAGGTAGACAGGTAGACAGGTACACAGGTAGACAGGTAGGTAGACAGGAAGACAGGTAGATAGACTGGTAGATAGACAGGTAGACAGGTAGGTAGGCAGGCAGGTAGGTAGACAGGTAGGTAGGCAGGTAGGTAGGCAGGTAGGTAGGCAGGTAGGTAGACAGGTATTTACCATCTATAAATGATGGTTATTATAAAGCTACCAACCGGAGCTTTAACCTTCTCTCTAAATAAAACGAAACCATGACAACAATCAGAAGGTCAACCTTGGCCACCTGGTGGACGAAGTAATACGGTGTTAGGGTTAAGCCCCTCCCACTCTTAGTACAGAGCACACCTGCCAGATGAGGGTTAGGGTTAGATCTTCTTTAGATCAGTATCTCTACAGACTGAAGTCCGTTTGGGTTTTGTTTCATCGACTGTGTGTTTATGGTTTCAGGTCTGGAGGTCGACGGGATCTACAGAGTTAGTGGAAATCTGGCCACAGTCCAGAAACTTCGCTTCATCGTCGATCAGGGTCAGTTCAACACAAACTGTCTCCTACAATTATTACATTTAAATTCTATTAATTTACAACAGGACATCTGTTTGAACAGAAACATAACTGCACCAGGATTCTGTTGCATCAACATAATGATGAAATATTGATAATATATCCGTTAATCTAGTTCTCACATCGTACGCTCGTATCAAACAGATCCTATAGATATATCTATAGGATCTATATAGATAGATGATGAAGGTTTTTCTAGTCACCACTCTTTGTTCAGTAAAGATGGTTAATTATTGAACTAGTCAAGCATGAGTTAATGTTTTCAACATTTAACCAAAAACACAGTATTTAGTTTTCAGAGTTTTGTAAATTCAAATTTTGATGTGATAAAAGCAAATGTAAAATACTGTAAATACTCAGAGCGATCTGAGTCCAGCTCATCAGCTAAACGATGTAAACATAATTAAATGATCCTCTGTCCCCCCAGAGGAGGACCTGGACCTGGACCACAGTCAGTGGGAGGACATCCACGTCATCACCGGAGCCCTCAAGATGTTTTTCCGGGAACTACCTGAGCCACTATTCCCCTTCAGGTTCTTCCAGCCGTTTGTTGAGGCCGTCAGTGAGTCAAACCTTCATACTCATATCTTTACTGGCTGCCTGCAGCGTATATATATATATATATATATACATATATATATATATGTATATTTATTTATAGGATCCATTTTAACACTCTCACTCTGACTTACATAGCATTACACAGTCATTACACACATTAAACCTGTTAAACTACAATACTATACACATGTAAAACTGTTGCTGTTTTTTCTCTAAACAGAGATTAAAGAAACCAAACACAAAGTTCAGGCTGTGAAGAAACTGGTCCAGGAACTGCCCAAACCCAACCAGGACACCATGAAGGTGCTCTTCAGCCACCTGCACAGGTACGCCTACGTACACCTGAACCACACCTGAAGACTCAGTAGAAAGAACACAAAGTCAACCAGCAGAAAACATTTTAGTCACATTAAGTACTATTTAAGAAATCATTAGCCGAGCCATTGGTCAATCCACAGGAAATTAAATTAGTAATTACTTAAATTTAATACACTCACATTTATGAGTCAATCTTTTATCCCATGAGGACTATTTCATGGGTTAGGGACTATTTTCATGGGTTAGGGACTATTTAATGGGTTAGGGACTATTTAATGGGTTAGGGTTAGGGACTATTTAATGGGTTAGGGACTATTTAATGGGTTAGGGACTATCTAATAGGTTAGGGTTAGGGACAATTTAATGGGTTAGGGTTAGGGACTATTTAATGGGTTAGGGTTAGGGACAATTTAATGGGTTAGGGTTAGGGACTATTTAATGGGTTAGGGACAATTTAATGGGTTAGGGTTAGGGACAATTTAATGGGTTAGGGTTAGGGACTATTTAATGGGTTAGGGACAATTTAATGGGTTAGGGTTAGGAACTATTTAATGGGTTAGGGACTATTTAATGGGTTAGGGACTATTTAATGGGTTAGGGTTAGGGACTATTTAATGAGTTAGGGACTATTTAATGGGTTAGGGTTAGGGACTATTTAATGGGTTAGGGACTATTTAATGGGTTAGGGTTAGGGACTATTTAATGGGTTAGGGTTAGGGACTATTTAATGGGTTAGGGACTATTTAATGGGTTAGGGTTAGGGACTATTTAATGGGTTAAGGTTAGGGACTATTTCATGGGTTAGGGACTATTTCATGGGTTAGGGTTAGGGACTATTTAATGGGTTAGGGTTAGGGACTATTTAATGGGTTAGGGACTATTTCATGGGTTAGGGACTATTTAATGGGTTAGGGACTATTTAATGGGTTAGGGTTAGGGACTATTTAATGGGTTAGGGACTATTTCATGGGTTAGGGTTAGGGACTATTTCATGGGTTAGGGTTAGGGACTATTTAATGGGTTAGGGTTAGGGACTATTTAATGGGTTAGGAACTATTTAATGGGTTAGGGTTAGGGACTATTTAATGGGTTAGGGTTAGGGACTATTTAATGGGTTAGGGACTATTTAATGGGTTAGGGACTATTTCATGGGTTAGGGACTATTTAATGGGTTAGGGACTATTTAATGGGTTAGGGTTAGGGACTATTTAATGGGTTAGGGTTAGGGACTATTTTCATGGGTTAGGGTTAGGGACTATTTAATGGGTTAGGGTTAGGGACTGTTTTCATGGGTTAGGGTTAGGGACTATTTAATGGGTTAGGGTTAGGGACTATTTTCATGGGTTAGGGTTAGGGTTAGGGACTATTTAATGGGTTAGGGTTAGGGACTATTTTCATGGGTTAGGGTTAGGGACTATTTAATGGGTTAGGGTTAGGGACTATTTTCATGGGTTAGGGTTAGGGACTATTTAATGGGTTAGGGTTAGGGTTAGGGACATTTCAAAGTTACAATCAGTGATAGAAGTTCTAAGAACATAGTAAACACTGGAAAACCAGCAGTAACTTCACCACCATGTATCAGTAGTTGGCTGTTAATTGTAGGGTTGCTGGTTTGATTCTCTGCACCTCCTGTCCACCCGTTAAATTGCCGTTGAGCAAGACATTGAGGCACAAACTGCTCCTCATATATAAATCACATTGTGAAGTATTTTTATATAATATATACTGTATTATGCTGTATATTGCTGTGTAGTGTACCTTAAGTAAAATTGAAAGTACAATAAAAGTACTCATTGATACTCGGTTGTTGTCAGAGACTGACATTGCCATCCATCGTGCATTTGTTAAATGACTTGTATTAATTTAAATTTACTTGTAAATTATGTTCTGTGTTTCTCTTCAGTTGTTTTTTAGGGCTGTCAATCGATTCAAATAGTAAATCGTGATTAATCGTAAATTAATCACACATTTTAATCCGTTTTAAATGAACCTTAAAGGGACAAATATGCTGCTTTATGTAAATGTATGTATATATTTATTATTGTAAATCAATTAACAACACAAATCAATAACAGATATTGATCCAGAAACCCTCACAGGTACTGCATTATGCATAAAACAATATGCTCCAATCATAACATGGCAAACTGCAGCCCAACAGGCAACAACAGCTGTCAGTGTGTCAGTGTGCTGACTTGACTATGACTTGCCCCAAACTGCATGTGATGATCATAAAGTGGGCATGTCTGTAAAGGGGAGACTCGTGGGTACCCATAGAACCCATTTACATTCACTGATCTGGAGGTCAGAGGTCAAGGGACCCCTTTGAACATGGACATGACAGTTTTACCTCGACAACATTTAGTGTAAGTTTGGAGCGTTATTTAACCTCCTTCATGACCAGCTAGTCTGACCTGGTTGGTACCGATGGATTCATCAGGTTCTCTAGTTTCATATGATACCAGGATCTATATACCTATATATATATATATGTATATATATGTATATATATATACATGATACCAGTATCTTTACTCTGGCTTTAAAACTGAGCCGTTACAACCTAAAAATCACAAGTTGCGTTAATGCTTTAAAGAAATTAGCAGCATTAAAACTAATTTGTGTGAACACATTATTGCGTTAACTTTGACAGCCCTATATAGTTTTTTTTCCCTTCTGTTGTTTTTCAGAGTTCTGGCCTTTTCCAGGAAGAACCTGATGTCCACTCAGGGCATCGGCATCGTGTTCGGCCCAACGCTGATGTGGCCTGAGCTGGACGCAGGAAATATGGCCGTCAACATGGTCTACCAGAACCAGATCATCGAGTTCATCCTCATCGAGAGCCGAGAAATCTTCAACCTGGACAGGAAGTAAAGTGTCCTGAGGTGGAACCGACCATCTGACGGGCTCATATTTAAACAGTCTTTGTTTTTGGCTGGATTGTTAACAATAAACAGATGGTTTCTGATCAATACAAAGTTTGAAGACAATAGTTTTCTAATTAACACAAACAGATCAATAATTACATTTTTGATTTGAAGATAAAACTACAGCTAGGGCTCTCTTCTTTTTTTAGTTTGGACATCTGCATTCAACACAGGATAGTCAGAGTTCTTATTGATTCAACCGCATCAGTACCGTTCATATATTACAAAGTACAGACAGTTCAATTAAATTCAACTGCACAGGGTCGATACCGCATATGGCACCCTCTGTTCTTCAACCTCAATTCAGACAATGTCAAAGGTAACTCTTTATTGTAACCCTCAATCTCACATTTATCAGCAGAACATGATCAAATCATTCATGAAAGGAGCCGCAAGTGGCGATTCCTTTTGATCTGAACCTGATCCAACGGGCTGGACGTGAAAAGGCAGTGATTTTCACAAATAGAATAAAGGTTTCGAGGTCAATAGAAAATCATTTCTACAGTCAAAATAAAACTGATACCTTGTCATATTGGAGTTAAATGTTTGGTAACATGTCATAAGATCAGTTCCCCGTAGTCAAAGTAAATTAAAGTAATCAAGTGTATTTAACCAAAAATACAGCAGATAACAAGATGTAACGACCAGCATCAATAACGTCCTGTCATTTATACATCTGGCAAAAGAGTTGTGAGACACAGACATCAGTTGATGTAGCTTTAAAACGTGTCATACTAATGATAATAATAATGATAATGATAATAATAATAATAATAATAATAATGATAATAATAATATGAATAATAATGATAATAATAATAATAATGATAATAATAATACTAATGATAATAATAATAATAATGATAATAATAATATGAATAATAATGATAATAATAATAATGATAATAATATTAATAACAATGATAACAATATTAATGATGATAATAATAATAATAATAATAATAATGATAATAATAATGATAATAATAATATTAATAATAATGATAATATTAATGATGATAATAATAATAATGATAATGATATTAATAATAATAATGATAATAATGATAATAATATTAATAATAATAATGATAATAATAATGATAACAATAATAATAATGATAATAATAATAATGATAATAATAATAATAATATTAATAATAATAATGATAATAATAATAATGATAATAATAATGATAACAATAATGATAACAATAATAATAATAATAATGATAATAATAATGATAAGAATAATGATAATGATAATAATAATAATAATAATAATGATAATAATAATAATAATAATAATGATAATGATAATAATAATAATAATAATAATGATAATAATAATAATAATAATAATAATAGTATATTTGTGATGATTGGTCAGTACAAAAGTCCAACAAGGCATTTGTAAGTGTTTAGTGTTTAGTCCTGTTCAGCTTCTTCTACACTGAGGTGTTTCTATCACCTCACTACTGTTCACAACTATCATTTTAGGATTCTGTCAATATATACACATAGATATATATGTAATATACTACAGGATACACAACAACTGCACCACAGTTTAGTAACACATAAAGCCCACAAACACGGTGGTTCAACAACAACCTGGTCTCAGAGACTGTGCTTCTTAGAATAATGTTCATGATGCTACAACAGCTTACAAGAAACACAGCAGCAGATCAACACTGTTTTACACGGTAGACATTTTACAGATAGAAACACTACAGCTGATTAATACTGAAATCCATCAAATAAATATAGAATAAATATGAATAATTAAAGAACTCAATATCAGTGTGATAAAATATTCAGTCCAGGAAAATAAAAACATCATGAAATGTTAGGAATAATAAAAATACTTTATATTATTATACGGCTTCAAAATCATGAGATAGGGTAACAAATATAACTATTTAGTAACTCAAGATAAAATTATCTGACTAACCATTCTACTGTTTTATTAGTATTTATTTTTGTATTTATTGTATTTCACTTACAAATTTGTTAAAAGATATTATCATAAATATGGCTTATAAAATCTAAATGATATATTTGACTTGTTATATAGGGCTACTGTGATGGGAAAGTCAAAATTTAAACAGTGTTAGCGTGGGTTTACTCCGGGTTCTCAGGTTTCCTCCCACAGTCTAAAGACATGCAGGTTAGTGTGGGTTTACTCCGGGTTCTCAGGTTTCCTCCCACTGTCGTGGGGGAATGTCATGTTCAGTGATGAGTCCAGGTTCTGTCTGCCAAAGTTGGATGGCAGGGTCAAAGTATGGAGACGACGTGGAGAACGCTATGCTGATTGTTGAACCGATGGAGTAACAGCTTTTGGTGGGGGCATGGTGTGGTGGGGTGGGGGGGTGAGGGAGGGGGGGGGCATCTCCCTCACTGGCAAAACAAAGCTTGTCATCATTGAAGGCCATCTCAATGCAGGGAGATATCAGGATGAGATTCTGCAGCCAGTGGCGATCCCATATCTCCACAATCTGGCACCTAACTTCATCCTCCAAGAAACAACGCCCCCCCCCACAGAGCCAGGGTTATCACAGACTACCTCCACAATGTGGGAGGAGAGAGAATGGAACGGCCTCCAAGAGTCCACACCTCAACCCAACTCAACACTTGTGGGATCAGCTTGGGCGTGCTGTACGTGTTAGAGTGACCAACACAACCACGCTGGCTGACCTGCAACCAATCCTGGTTGAGGAATGGAACGCCATCCCACAGCAACGTGTGACCAGGTTGGTGACCAGCATGAGGAGGAGGTGCCAGGCTGTTGTGGCTGCGTATGGATCTTCCACCGCTACTGAGGCTCCTGACGGTGGATTCAATCAATCAATATGTCTTGTTTGTTCCTTGTTACTGATAGAGAGTTCAATCATCCACCAAACAACTCAAAACAAGAGTCAACACCAACAGGAGAATACACTGTTTACCATCGGCCATAAACAGGCTTTCCAACCATGTAGAATACAATGACCATTAGCATTGTAACAATAGAGAAATAATCCACCAAACACAAGTTTCAGAACCTTTTTTCCCCAGTTTATATATTTATCCATACATTTTTAAGGAGAGTCACGATATTTCCAGATACATTTATAATCTTACAATAAGGTTTTATAAAATGTTGAGCTTTAATCTATTTCTATCTATAATTATTTTTAAAGAAAAGGTCATAATTGCAATATTTTTTTCTTTATTCTTAATATTATTATATATAATATATATAACATATTATCATTATTATTAACTATTATTATTATTATTATTGTAAAATTACAACCCTATCCCATCAGAATATAACTTTTTTTTTGGTAAAAATTAAACCCTTTTCTCGACGTTCGGTGTCAACATTTGACTCTTAAATTGACAGATTTTTATTTCCTAACTGGAAATACAGTAATAAATTCTTATGGTTTCTTCTCTACACTGGCTGCCTGTAAAATCCAGAATAGATTTTAAAATCGTCCTCATCACCTACAAAGCGCTAAACGGTCAGGCCCCATCATATCTTAAAGAGCTCATAGTACCCTACTACCCCACTAGAGCTCCCAGAATGCAGCAGGAGCTCATAGTACCCTACTACCCCACTACAGCTCCCAGAATGCAGCAGGAGCTCATAGTACCCTACTACCCCACTAGAGCACTGCGCTCACAGAATGCAGCAGGGTTACTTGAGGTTCCTAGAGTCTCCAAAAGTAGAATGGGAGCGAGAGCCTTCAGCTATCAAGCTCCTCTTCTCTGGAACCAGCTCCCAGTTTCAGTCCGGGAGGCAGACACCTTCTCTACATTTAAGAGTAGGCTAAAGACTGTCCTCTTTGATAACGCTGATCCTGAAGCTGCTATAGGCATAGACTGCCGGGGGACTTCCTATGACACACTGAGCTCCCCTCTCCTTCTGGATATACTCATGTCCCATGTCCATGTTGTTACTAACTTCATTCCTCCCCGGGAGTCCTTGTGCCTCCTTGTCTCGCAGCTAACCGTGGAGCGGGGTCACACCTGGAGCGGGATCACACTGGGAGCGAGGTTACACCTGGAGCGGGATCACACCTGGAGCGAGGTCATACCTGGAGCGGGATCACACCGGGAGCGAGGTTATACCTGGAGCGGGATCACACCGGGAGCGAGGTCATACCTGGAGCAGGGGTACACTTGGAGCGGGGTTTCACCTGGATCTTGGTGGTCTCCGGTATTGTGGCTGCATCTGCTGCCGCGTCCGGTGCCTGCTTGACACCAACTGCTACCATCCTTAATTAACTACGTCTGTACGAGGGACTACCAATGCTAACGAGGGATTTCCAACACTTAGTGACAATGTGGCAGCCTGGAGAATAACACTTCTCAGTCACTGCCAAAGACATCAAGAGCTCCCAGCGAGCATGCTGATGCTGCAGGAACCAACGCACGGGCATCGATCGCAGGGATGTCCCACACCAACACACATGGACGTACTGAGGACAGATGCTGGACAGTGCTGGCGAGCTAGCCAGATGTATGGTGGACTGAGACAGCTGGAAGCTCCACTTGAAAGCCCGTCTGGGGACGACCCAATGACATCAATTCCTATAGTTGTATTATCACTCTTTCCATCCACCACTATTGGTTTTGTCTTATCAGTCCTACTTGTATTAGCTATTACAGCTGCTAGGCTACTATTGTGGCTGCTTCTCTCTCTCTCTCTCTCTCTCTCTCTCTCTCTCTCTCTCTCTCTCTCTCTCTCTCTCTCTCTCTCTCTCTCTCTATCCCCCCAGCCGGTCTCGGCAGATGACCGCCCGCCCTGCGCCCGGTTCTGCTCCAGGTTTCTTCCCAGTAATCGGGGAGTTGTTCCTGGCCACAGTGCGCTTGGTGGATCCTGTTGGGTCTCTAAACTATGGTGTACGGTCATAGACCTGCTCTATAGATAAAGCGTTTTGAGATAACTTCTGTTGTGATTTGACGCTATACAAAAATAAATTGATTTGATTTGATTTGATTCATGGTACTTTTTATTTTATCATTCATAACTGTTCATGTATTTATTTTCCTGGTGGGAAACAATCTCCAGATGATTTTTGGTTTACATTATACTCATTATTTAACCTATTAAACCTGTTATTCCCTCATTAAACTCATTATTTAACTAATTAAACTGAATTAATCCAGTCAGACGAACCGACTCGGAGCACCAGAGCTGTCTGATTTTCTTTTGGAAAAAGAAAAGACAGACGAGGAGATAAGCACTTGTTGGCCGTTAAGGTGGAATGGCTGTTAAGGTGGAAAGTTGTGTAAACAAGGAGTCTGGTTCCAGTAAAGGCAGAGTGGTGAGAGCAGGAGAGTTCAGAAAATCAAAGATCCACAGGAAAGGAAAGTGATGTGGAGTTGTCTGCCACCTGTGAAGACAGGAAGTGATAAACCTTAATTTATATAATCTAGACTGATGTTATGTTTATTCAGGGTTATATATATACATACACAAACATATACTGACATCAGGAAGCATGACTCCCAAACCTCAAAAGATCTGTGCTTTCTATTTTTATTGTATATTTTTAATAAAGTTTCAACAGATTAAAAAAACGAGGCAATATTTATATTTAAATTATAATTATGGAGAGACCCTCTCTAATCCCAAAGTCTGTCACATATCCATCCTGAATTCTCCACTACCCGGGGAACCATGTCAGTAAGCCCCGTTCCTCACCTTCGACTAGTAGCCCCGTTCCTCACCTTCGACTAGTAGCCCCGTTCCTCACCTTCGACTAGTAGCCCCGTTCCTCACCTTCGACTAGTAGCCCCGTTCCTCACCTTCGACTAGTAGCCCTGTTCCTCACCTTCGACTAGTAGCCCCGTTCCTCACTTTCGACTAGTAGCCCCGTTCCTCACCTTCGACTAGTAGCCCCGTTCCTCACCTTCGACTAGTAGCCCCGTTCCTCACTTTCGACTAGTAGCCCCGTTCCTCACTTTCGACTAGTAGCCCCGTTCCTCACCTTCGACTAGTAGCCCCGTTCCTCACCTTCGACTAGTAGCCCCGTTCCTCACCTTCGACTAGTAGCCCCGTTCCTCACCTTCGACTAGTAGCCCTGTTCCTCACCCTTCCCCGGCTGATGTGGCATAATAATGGTTTCATCTTTTTTAGCAACCTATTCGTAGATGACACGTTGCTTCACTTGAAATTCTTCAACAGGACCACAATATATCAAAAGCAAACTTATTTAGATATAGGATTTTCGACGTTGTTGTTGTTGCTATGGTTGTTGTGGTTGCTGTGGTTCTTGATATGATTGTTGGGGGAGTTGAAGTGGTTGTTGTGGTTGCTGTGATTGTTGCTGTGATTGTCAGGGTTGTTGATGTGGTTAGTATGGTTGCTGTGGTTCTTGATATGATTGCTGTGATTGTTTGGGTTTTTGACGTGGTTGTTGTTGCTATGGTTGCTGTGGTTCTTGATGTGATTGCTGTGATTGTTGGGGAGTTGAAGTGGTTGTTGTTGCTGTGGTTGCTGTGGTTGCTGTGATTGCGGTAATTGTCTGGGTTGTTGATGTTGTTGCTGTGGTTGCTGTGGTTATTGATGTGATTGCTGTGATTGTTTGGGTTTTTGTTGCTATGGTTGCTGTGGTTCTTGATGTGATTGCTGTGATTGTTGGGGGAGTTGAAATGGTTGTTGTTGCTGTGGTTGCTGTGATTGTTGTAATTGTCTGGGTTTTTGACGTGGTTGTTGTTGCTATGGTTGTTGTGGTTGCTGTGGTTCTTGATGTGATTGCTGTGATTGTTGGGGGAGTTGAAGTGGTTGTTGTTGCTATGGTTGCTGTGGTTCTTGATGTGATTGTTGGGAGAGTTGAAGTGGTTGTTGTTGCTGTGGTTGCTGTAGTTATTGATGAGATTGCTGTAATTGTCTGGGTTTTTGACGTGGTTGTTGTTGCTATGGTTGTTGTGGTTGCTGTGGTTCTTGATATGATTGCTGTGATTCTTGGGGGAGTTGAAGTGGTTGTTGTTGCTGTGGTTGCTGTGATTGTTGATGTGATTGCTATGATTGTCAGGGTTGTTGATGTTGTTGCTGTGGTTATTGATGTGATTGCTGTGATTGTCTGGGTTTTTGACGTGGTTGTTGTTGCTATGGTTGCTGTGGTTCTTGATGTGATTGCTGTGAAGTGGTTTTGGAGTTGAAGTGGTTGTTGCTGTGGTTGCTGTGATTGCTGTAATTGTCTGGGTTTTTGACGTGGTTTTTGTTGCTATGGTTGTTGTGGTTGCTGTGGTTCTTGATATGATTGCTGTGATTGTTGGGGGGTTGAAGTGGTTGTTGTTGCTGTGGTTGCTGTGATTGTCGATGTGATTGCTGTGATTGTCAGGGTTGTTGATGTTGTTGCTGTGGTTGCTGTGGTTATTGATGTGATTGCTGTGATTGTTTGGGTTTTTAACGTGGTTATTGTTGCTATGTTTGCTGTGGTTCTTGATGTGATTGTTGGGGGAGTTGAAGTGGTTGTTGTTGCTGTGGTTGCTGTGGTTATTGATGAGATTGCTGTAATTGTCTGGGTTTTTGACGTGGTTGTTGATGCTATGGTTGTTGTGGTTGCTGTGGTTCTTGATATGATTGCTGTGATTCTTGGGGGAGTTGAAGTGGTTGTTGTTGCTATGGTTGCTGTGGTTCTTGATGTGATTGTTGGGAGAGTTGAAGTGGTTGTTGTTGCTGTGGTTGCTGTAGTTATTGATGAGATTGCTGTAATTGTCTGGGTTTTTGACGTGGTTGTTGTTGCTATGGTTGTTGTGGTTGCTGTGGTTCTTGATATGATTGCTGTGATTCTTGGGGGAGTTGAAGTGGTTGTTGTTGCTGTGGTTGCTGTGATTGTTGATGTGATTGCTATGATTGACAGGGTTGTTGATGTTGTTGCTGTGGTTATTGATGTGATTGCTGTGATTGTCTGGGTTTTTGACGTGGTTGTTGTTGCTATGGTTGCTGTGGTTCTTGATGTGATTGCTGTGAAGTGGTTTTGGAGTTGAAGTGGTTGTTGCTGTGGTTGCTGTGATTGCTGTAATTGTCTGGGTTTTTGACGTGGTTTTTGTTGCTATGGTTGTTGTGGTTGCTGTGGTTCTTGATATGATTGCTGTGATTGTTGGGGGGGTTGAAGTGGTTGTTGTTGCTGTGGTTGCTGTGGTTATTGATGTGATTGCTGTGATTGTTTGGGTTTTTAACGTGGTTATTGTTGCTATGTTTGCTGTGGTTCTTGATGTGATTGTTGGGGGAGTTGAAGTGGTTGTTGTTGCTGTGGTTGCTGTGGTTATTGATGAGATTGCTGTAATTGTCTGGGTTTTTGACGTGGTTGTTGATGCTATGGTTGTTGTGGTTGCTGTGGTTCTTGATATGATTGCTGTGATTCTTGGGGGAGTTGAAGTGGTTGTTGTTTCTGTGGTTGCTGTGATTGCTGTGATTGTTGATGTGATTGCTGTGATTGTCAAGGTTGTTGATGTTGTTGCTGTCGTTGCTGTGGTTATTGATGTGATTGCTGTGATTGTTTGGGTTTTTGACGTTGTTGTTGTTGTTGCTATGGTTGCTGTGGTTCTTGATGTGATTGCTGTGATTGTCTGGGTTGTTGATGTTGTTGTTGTGGTTGCTGTGGTTATTGATGTGATTGCTGTGATTGTTTGGGTTTTTGTTGCTATGGTTGCTGTGGTTCTTGATGTGATTGCTGTGATTGTTGGGGGAGTTGAAATGGTTGTTGTTGCTGTGATTGTTGTAATTGTCTGGGTTTTTGACGTGGTTGTTGTTGCTATGGTTGTTGTGGTTGCTGTGGTTCTTGATGTGATTGCTGTGATTGTTGGGGGAGTTGAAGTGGTTGTTGTTGCTATGGTTGCTGTGGTTCTTGATGTGATTGTTGGGAGAGTTGAAGTGGTTGTTGTTGCTGTGGTTGCTGTAGTTATTGATGAGATTGCTGTAATTGGCTGGGTTTTTGACGTGGTTGTTGTTGCTATGGTTGTTGTGGTTGCTGTGGTTCTTGATATGATTGCTGTGATTCTTGGGGGAGTTGAAGTGGTTGTTGTTGCTGTGGTTGCTGTGATTGTTGATGTGATTGCTATGATTGTCAGGGTTGTTGATGTTGTTGCTGTGGTTATTGATGTGATTGCTGTGATTGTCTGGGTTTTTGACGTGGTTGTTGTTGCTATAGTTGCTGTGGTTCTTAATGTGATTGCTGTGAAGTGGTTTTGGAGTTGAAGTGGTTGTTGCTGTGGTTGCTGTGATTGCTGTAATTGTCTGGGTTTTTGACGTGGTTTTTGTTGCTATGGTTGTTGTGGTTGCTGTGGTTCTTGATATGATTGCTGTGATTGTTGGGGGGGTTGAAGTGGTTGTTGTTGCTGTGGTTGCTGTGATTGTCGATGTGATTGCTGTGATTGTCAGGGTTGTTGATGTTGTTGCTGTGGTTGCTGTGGTTATTGATGTGATTGCTGTGATTGTTTGGGTTTTTAACGTGGTTATTGTTGCTATGTTTGCTGTGGTTCTTGATATGATTGCTGGGGGAGTTGAAGTGGTTGTTGTTGCTGTGGTTGCTGTGGTTATTGATGAGATTGCTGTAATTGTCTGGGTTTTTGACGTGGTTGTTGATGCTATGGTTGTTGTGGTTGCTGTGGTTCTTGATATGATTGCTGTGATTCTTGGGGGAGTTGAAGTGGTTGTTGTTTCTGTGGTTGCTGTGATTGCTGTGATTGTTGATGTGATTGCTGTGATTGTCAAGGTTGTTGATGTTGTTGCTGTCGTTGCTGTGGTTATTGATGTGATTGCTGTGATTGTTTGGGTTTTTGACGTTGTTGTTGTTGCTATGGTTGCTGTGGTTCTTGATGTGATTGCTGTAATTGTCTGGGTTTTTGACGTGGCTGTTGTTGCCATGGTTGTTGTGGTTGCTGTGGTTCTTGATGTGATATCTGTGATTGTTGATGTTGTTGATGTGGTTGCTGTGGTTGTTGATGTTGATGATGTTGTTGATGTGGTTGCTGTGGTTTCTGTGGTTATTGATGTGATTGCTGTGATTGTCTGGGTTGTTGAAGTGGTTGTTGTTGATGTGGTTATTGTGTTTGTTGTGGTTGTGACTCACCTGTAGCTTGGTTCTGATGGGGTTGTTGTTTCTGTGGTTGTTGATGTGATTGCTGTGATTGTTAGGGTTGTTGATGTTGTTGATGTGGTTTGCTGTAGTTGTTAGGATTGTTGCTGTCGTTGTTGTGACTCACCTGTAGCTTACTTGCTGTGGCTCTGATGGGGTTGCTGTTGCTGTGGTTGTTGAGGTGGTTGCTGTCGGGGTGAGTGATGACGTGGACTGGCCCTCGCCCCCCCTCCTCGGATGGTTGGTCTGATGGATGGAGAGGAGGACGGGTGCTGATGATGCTGATGTCCAGCTCTAATTGGCTTGGCTACAGGGAGACAGGTGAGTCAGCTGTTAATATTAACGTTCACATCTGCAAACTGCTGCTGGATTCTCCTCAGAAGATCAGAACAACCGATCTGGTGACCAGCGCCACCATCAGGACACAGACCCTGTACATTTGAATGACCTTTGCTGTAGCAGGGTTCAGGTTCAGGTTCAGGTTCAGGTTCAGGTTCAGGTTCAGGTTCAGGTTCAGGTTCAGGTTTGTCCTGAAGATCTGACTCATCAGCAGCTTTAGTTTGTTGTGCTGCTGTAACAATCATTTCCTCACCTATCTGAGCAGAGTGTCCTCTCCTGAAAACGTTCTTAGAGCGAACAGCCTCTTTGATGCGGTCCACTTCCTGTTGGTAGCGTTTGCGGTCCCTTGCGGCCGACTCCTTGGCATCTCTCAGGGCAGCTTCCAGAGCTTTCACTCGCTCTGCTGTGGCCCGCAGACGCTTCTCCAGCTTGGGTAGCTCACAGCGAAGGTCAGCGTTGTCCCGCACCAGCTGAAGAACACAAAGGGTTAAATTTACTGACTGTAGTTTTGTTATCAATCACCAGGCTGGAGTCACAGTTTGTGTTGTTTCATCGCGTGTTTGAGAGGACAATAGGTTGATTATGTGTTATTATGGGATGGGATTTACACTAACTAGTGATGGACACCACAACTAAAAGGGTTGTTACCAAGTAGGAAATAGAACTGCTAAATTACTACACATTGATTGATTGATTGATTGATTGATTGATTGAATACAGTATTAGTGAAAGATTGCTTGTATCAACACCAACTACTGCTGCTCTCTGAGCTGCGTCTCCATCTGGTGACTTTTATAAAACAGCAGAACTATAAATCGTATTAATCTTACTAATTAGTTCCTCTTGACGAAACATTTTGAATTCACTAGCGCTCTGACTCGCGGCTCTGATTCGCGGCTCTGATTCGCGGCTCTGACTGTCTTCTTTTCCATTGCAATGGTGCTAGAGGGTTATGGGTATTGAAGTAGATTAGTATTGAGCAGTCCGTCACGATGGACAAAACACGATTTCTCAGAAACAAAGTTGAAATAGTTTCTATGTTGAGTAACATTGGGGTTATTCTAGAGTGGGGAAACACTTCCTCTCACTTCACACCTCTATTAGCTCACCAGTTACAGCTGATAAAATCTCACAGTTACAGTTACAGTTATAGTCTTCAGCTAGAAATGAGATGCTACTTTTATCTAGTGTAAATTGAGGACCCATTTGTTTAAAGAAGGACTCTGAATGATGTTAAATCAGCCATCGTTCTTATTGTTAATGAAGTGACGGGACAGATTGACAGGTTGTGTTTCCCTGTGGTGTGATCACTGACCTGTTTGTGGACCTTGCTGAGCTGCTCCAGGTTATTTTCTAAGAAGATGATTCTCTGTCTCTGAGCCTGACTGCCGCCGGCCTCGTCGCAGTCGTTCTCTGAACTCTGTTTAAAGAAGAAACAGGAAAATTCAACACTGATCACTGAACACACAGGGACATCCAACTAACATCTCACTCTCACACAGAAACAGAAAGATCCTTTAAATCCTTTAAACTTCTCACAAATTAGTGCTGAGCAACAAAACAGAGTAACAACTGGTGCAAACAGTAGACTATCATTGAAACTGTCTGAAACCCCGACACTGAACGTCCTTGTCTAAGCATGAGACCGTTTTACCTCCCGAGGCAGTTGGAACATTATCATCTGTGTGGTCTATGTCCATATGACATGACATGACATGACATAGCAGACTGTGTCCATAATCAGCTGCCGCGTACAGCTTTCTGACCTTAACCACTCCAGCTATCCCTTCCTGGCTTTTATCAATATGTTACGTGTACAGGACAACAAGATTTTAGATAAATAGATAGCAAGATTTAACACTGATGAAGTGTTGTAGATTTTGTTATTGATAGATTTAACACTGATGAAGTGTTGTAGATTTTGTTATTGATAGATTTAAAACTGATGAAGTGTTGTAGATTTTGTTATTGAGATTTAACACTGATGATGTTTTGTAGATTTTGTTATTGATAGATTTAACACTGATGAAGTGTTGTAGATTTTGTTATTGATAGATTTAACACTGATGAAGTGTTGCAGATTTTGTTATTGATAGATTTAACACTGATGAAGTGTTGCAGATTTTGTTATTGATAGATTTAACACTGATGAAGTGTTGTAGATTTTGTTATTGATAGATTTAACACTGATGAAGTGTTGCAGATTTTGTTATTGATAGATTTAACACTGATGAAGTGTTGCAGATTTTGTTATTGATAGATTTAACACTGATGAAGTGTTGTAGATTTTGTTATTAATAGATTTAACACTGATGAAGTGTTGTAGATTTTGTTACTGATAGATTTAACACTGATGAAGTGTTGTAGATTTTGTTATTGATAGATTTAACACTGATGATGTTTTGTAGATTTTGTTATTGATAGATTTAACACTGATGATGTTTTGTAGATTTTGTTATTGATAGATTTAACACTGATGAAGTTTTGTAGGATTTTGTAATTGATAGATTTAACACTGATGATGTTTTGTAGATTTTGTTATTGATAGATTTAACACTGATGAAGTGTTGTAGATTTTGTTATTGATAGATTTAACATTGATGAAGTGTTGTAGATTTTATTGATAGATTTAAAACTGATGAAGTGTTGTAGGATTTTTGTTATTGATAGATTTAACACTGATGATGTTTTGTAGATTTTGTTATTGATAGATTTAACACTGATGAAGTGTTGTAGATTTTGTTATTGATAGATTTAACACTGATGAAGTGTTGTAGATTTTGTTATTGATAGATTTAAAACTGATGAAGTGTTGTAGATTTTGTTATTGATAGATTTAACACTGATGATGTTTTGTAGATTTTGTTATTGATAGATTTAACACTGATGAAGTTTTGTAGGATTTTGTTATTGATAGATTTAACACTGATGAAGTGTTGTAGATTTTGTTATTGATAGATTTAACATTGATGAAGTGTTGTAGATTTTGTTATTGATAGATTTAAAACTGATGAAGTGTTGTAGATTTTGTTATTGATAGATTTAACACTGATGATGTTTTGTAGATTTTGTTATTGATAGATTTAACACTGATGATGTTTTGGAGATTTTATTGATAGATTTAAAACTGATGAAGTGTTGTAGATTTTGTTATTGATAGATTTAACACTGATGAAGTGTTGTAGATTTTGTTATTGATAGATTTAACACTGATGAAGTGTTGTAGATTTTGTTATTGATAGATTTAACACTGATGAAGTGTTGTAGATTTTGTTATTGATAGATTTAACACTGATGAAGTGTTGTAGATTTTGTTATTGATAGATTTAAAACTGATGAAGTGTTGTAGATTTTGTTATTGATAGATTTAACACTGATGAAGTGTTGTAGATTTTGTTATTGATAGATTTAAAACTGATGAAGTGTTGTAGATTTTGTTATTGATAGATTTAACACTGATGAAGTTTTGTAGATTTTGTTATTGATAGATTTAACACTGATGATGTTTTGTAGATTTTGTTATTGATAGATTTAACACTGATGATGTTTTGTAGATTTTGTTATTGATAGATTTAACACTGATGAAGTTTTGTAGATTTTTGTGATTGATAGATTTGACACTGATGAAGTTTTGTAGATTTCGTTATTGATAGATTTAACACTGATGAAATTTTGGAGCGATGGACTGACTGGTGGTTTTCTTACATTTTTGACTCGAGTGCCGAGGTCCTGGATGAAGACTTTACGGAGGTTGTTGAGCATCAGCAGCTCTTTGGCCTGTTGGATGAAACACAAACGGTCAGCTGATCTCAGATATGTCACTGCTACAGATAAGAAATGATGAATGTAAAAACAATAATTCAGGTACCACAGTCTCCTCCAGACCCTTCAGGTCCTCTTTGGCTTGTTCTCTCTTCTCATTCAGGAACCTGAAACACACAAACGGAGTCAGAGTTTAATAAAACAACCTGAGTGATTGAATTTTGAGTTTGTGTAAAAAGAGGTGCCTGTTGAGTCTACGGTGAACAGGATAAACTTACAGCAGTTTCTGTAGTTTCTGGTCTTTGTTTTGATCCTCAGCCTTCAGTTTGTCAAAATCAGACTGAAGCTTCCTGTTCTCCAGTTGCAGAGCCTGATTCACACTAAAATAACACACACAACACATTTATTCATATTCCATTACTGACAGCGCATTCGTACAGCTAGAGCCTCAAAAAAGGTCCCATATCATGTTCATTTTCAGGGTCGTACTTTTTTGTTTCTACTAAAACGTGTTTACATGGTTCAAACTGTATAAAGGTCTATATATGACAGATTAGTGACATCATGTATTTAAAACTGTATAATGGTCTATATATGACAGATTAGTGACATCATGTGTTTAAAACTGTATAACGGTCTATATAAAACAGATTAGTGACATCATGTATTTAAAACTGTATAATGGTCTATATATGACAGATTAGTGACATCATGTGTTTAAAACTGTATAACGGTCTATATAAAACAGATTAGTGACATCATGTATTTAAAACTGTATAATGGTCTATATATGACAGATTAGTGACATCATGTGGTTCAAACTGTATAACGGTCTATATAAAACAGATTAGTGACATCATGTGTTTAAAACTGTATAATGGTCTATATAAAACAGATTAGTGACATCATGTGTTTAAAACTGTATAAAGGTCTATATAAAACAGATTAGTGACATCATGTGTTTAAAACTGTATAATGGTTTATATAAAACAGATTAGTGACATCATGTGTTTAAAACTGTATAAAGGTCTATATAAAACAGATTAGTGACATCATGTGTTTAAAACTGTATAAAGGTCTATATAAAACAGATTAGTGACATCATGTGTTTAAAACTGTATAACGGTCTATATAAGACAGATTAGTGACATCATGTGTTTAAAACTGTATAACGGTCTATATAAAACAGATTAGTGACATCATGTGTTTAAAACTGTATAACGGTCTATATAAGACAGATTAGTGACATCATGTGTTTAAAACTGTAAAACGGTCTATATAAGACAGATTAGTGACATCATGTGTTTAAAACTGTATAACGGTCTATATATGACAGATTAGTGACATCATGTGTTTAAAACTGTATAACGGTCTATATATGACAGATTAGTGACATCATGTGTTTAAAACTGTATAACGGTCTATATATGACAGATTAGTGACATCATGTGTTTAAAACTGTATAATGGTCTATATAAAATAGATTAGTGACATCATGTGTTTAAAACTGTATAATGGTCTATATGACAGATTAGTGACATCATGTGTTTAAAACTGTATAATGGTCTATATATGACAGATTAGTGACATCATGTGTTTAAAACTGTATAATGGTCTATATATGACAGATTAGTGACATCATGTGTTTAAAACTGTATAAAGATCTATATAAAACAGATTAGTGACATCATAAATAGACAGAAATCATGAGGGCTTGTTTCAAAGGCATAGTTTCTGAATACAGGCTATGTATTTTTCCGGTCATTGAGTGTTTCGATAATTTCATAGTATTTGAATGAATGAATGACTTTATTAAGAATATATAAATAAAAAAAATGTATACAGTATACAGCGGGTAAAATAAGTATTGAACACGTCACCATTTTTCTCAGTAAATATATTTCCAAAGGTGCTATTGACATGAATTTTTCACCAGATGTTGGTAACAACCCAAGTAATCTATACATACAAAGAAATCAAAATAAATAAGTTCAGAAATTAAGTTATGTGTAATAATGTGAAATGACACAGGGAAAAAGTAATGAACACACTTACTGATATTTATTTAATACTTTGTACAAAAGCCTTTGTTGGTAATGACAGCTTCAAGATGCCTCCTGTATGGAGAAACTAGTCGTATGCATTGCTCAGGGGTGATTTTGGCCCATTCTTCCACACAAACAGTCTTCAAATCTTGAAAGTTCCGTGGGCCTCTTCTATGAACTCTGATCTTCAGTTCTTTCCATAGATTTTCAATTGGATTCAAGTCAGGTGATTGGCTTGGCCATTCTAGCAGCTTTATTTTCTTTCTCTGAAACCAATTGAGAGTTTCCTTGGCTGTGTGTTTGGGATCATTGTCTTGCTGAAATGTCCACCCTCGTTTCATCTTCATCATCCTGGTAGATGGCAGCAGATTTTTATCAAGAATGTCTCGGTACATTTTTCCATTCATCCTTCCTTCAATTATGTGAAGTTTGCCAGTACCGTATGCTGAAAAGCAGCCCCACACCATGATGTTCCCACCTCCAGACTTCACTGTTGGTATGGTGTTTTTAGGGTGACGTGCAGTGCCATTTGTCCTCCAAACATGGTGTGTTTTATGGCATCCAAAGAGTTAAACTTTGCTCTCATCTGACCAGACTATATTCTCCCAGTATTTCACAGGCTTGTCCAAATGTTGTGCAGCAAACTTTAAACGAGCTTCAACATGCTTTTTCTTCAGCAATGGAGTCTTGCGTGGTGAGCGTGCATACAGGCCATGGCGGTTGAGTGCATTACTTATTGATTTCTTTGAAACAATTGTACCTGCTAATTCCAGGTCTTTCTGAAGCTCTCCACAAGTGGTCCTTGGCTCTTGGACAACTCTTCTGATAATTCTTTC
>JAUPFX010000014.1:33450841-33458341 GCA_036937225.1 Sebastes paucispinis | reverse complement strand
TCTCTCTCTCTCTCTCGCTCTCTCTCTCTCTCTCTCTCTCTCTCTCTCACTCACACACACACACACACACACACACACACTGTGTTTGGTTTGTTTAGTTTAGTTATTTAGTTAGATTAATATTGTGTTTTAAGCCTTTATTATCGTGTAAATAAATGTTTGTGGAATATACATGCTGGTCTCTTTAATGTTGTACAAGAGTGAATAATGCCAACCTCTGCTATGTCAAGAACTCCGATATCCTTCAACCTTTACTATCTATTTTGGTTATAGTTATTAATTTAATTATTAATCAACGTTCCAAATTGATAGTTTAGCATATATAATGAGACTATATTAACGTTTTGGTTATTGGTCCCTGATTCCAGGGTGGTGCCCCGTTTATTATTGATGTTTATTGATAATCTTTATTAATATTAATAATTAATAACTGTGACGGAGTAGCCGTCACTGACTGTGGGCAGCGCACACACATCACCTCAGGCCACACACACCAACATTTCTCCGCTGCGCCGCAGGCACACACACACACACACACACACGCCAAACATTTCTCCGCTCCCTTCCTGATTCACTCCGTAGTTAAAACACATCGCGACATATCCCTCTCCCCTAAACTGTTTATCAGTAGTGCGACCAAAGGTGCACACTTGATTGTTCTGCTGTTTCCTATACGCATATATTTACACAAACATTATTCTCACTCAGCAGCTGCTGAAACACTGCGTGTCCATCCTGTCATGTCCCATTCATGGGATTGACGAGCAAACAGGGCCGTAACAAATTCCCCCGTTATAAAGGGTGCCCTCGCGCGTATTTGAGATCATGTGATCAGTTTAAATATGTTTATTATTTGGAATTGTGATTATGTTGCAAATTAACTTGTTTTGGTTGGGGGGGAATGTTTAGACAGAGGTATATCATTTAAATGTAAAATATGCCTAGGTTAAAGGGACTATAAATATCTTCTATGATGAAAAATAATGTTAATTGTTATTTTTCTGTGTAAGGAATACGCCTATGGGAGGTCCTATTGGTTTAAAAGGGGGTCATCTTGGCCAGCTGAGGTGAGTCTGATCTTGAAGTGTTGACAGAGAAGGTCACACTCAGGAAGGTAAAATATAGATTGTATTTTTGGATTGTTTTTGCCTATTCTGGAAGAAATCATGGAGTTATTGAGGAACTCGATTTTCAGTACTATTTGATGTTTTGTACATAACTTATTTTCTATTTTCACTTTTTGTAAATAGTAAGCAATGATTGCACTTTGGGAGGCCGGCATAATAAAAAGGGATTAATACAACGTTTTCCGACTACGCCAGTGTTTTTCATGTTGCACGGAGTTTTGAAATAGAACCCCGCGACAATAACCAAATCTGTTACAGCCAAATCCCTACAATGTAGTCCTCGCAGCGCCGGTACATCCAGCACGCAGCATGCCACGAGTCCCCGCAGTGTTTATATGTTTACAACAATCAGACCGATCACTTCCAAAATGATCGAGACAATCAGTAATATCCCCCACCCTGGATGTCGTCTGAAAGGTCGTTTGAAAGGGTCCCAACGTCCTACCGTCTTAACGTCCTAACACCCTACCATCCTAACGTCCTACCATCCTACCGTCTTAACGTCCTAATACCCTACCATCCTAACGTCCTACCATCCCACCGTCTTAACGTCCTAACACCCTACCATCCTAACGTCCTACCATCCTACCGTCTTAACGTCCTAACACCCTACCACCCTAACGTCCTACCATCCCACCGTCTTAACGTCCTAACACCCTACCATCCTAACGTCCTACCGTCTTAACGTTCTACCGTCTTAACGTCCTAACACCCTACCATCCTAACGTCCTACCATCCTACCGTCTTAACGTCCTAACACCCTACCATCCTAACGTCCTACTGTCTTAACGTCCTAACGTCCTACCATCCTACCGTCTTAACGTCCTAACACCCTACCATCCTACCATCCTACCGTCTTAACGTCCTAACACCCTACCATCCTAACGTCCTATCATCCTACCGTCTTAACGTCCTAACACCCTACCATCCTAACGTCCTACCGTCTTAACGTCCTAACACCCTACCATCCTTACGTCCTAATACCCTAACGTCCTAACACCCTACCATCCTAACGTCCTACCGTCTTAACATTCTACCGTCTTAACGTCCTAACACCCTACCATCCTAACGTGCTACCATCCTACCGTCTTAACGTCCTAACACCCTACCATCCTAACGTCCTACTGTCTTAACGTCCTACCATCCTAACATCTTAACGTCCTAACACCCTACCATCCTAACGTCCTACCATCCTACCGTCTTAACGTCCTAATACCCTACCATCCTAACGTCCTACCATCCTAACGTCTTAACATCCTAACACCCTACCATCCTAACATCCTACCATCCTACCGTCTTAACGTCCTAACACCCTATCATCCTAACGTCCTAACATCCTACCGTCTTAACGTCCAAACACCCTGCCATCCTAACGTCCTACCGTCTTAGCGTCCTAACACCCTACCATCCTAACGTCTTAACATCCTAACACCCTACTATCATAACGTCCTACCGTCTTAACGTCCTAACACCCTACCATCCTAACGTCCTACCGTCTTAACGTCCTAACACCCTACCATCCTTACGTCCTAATACCCTAACGTCCTAACACCCTACCATCCTAACGTCCTACCATCCCACCGTCTTAACGTCCTAACACCCTACCATCCTAACGTCCTACCGTCTTAACGTTCTACCGTCTTAACGTCCTAACACCCTACCATCCTAACGTCCTACCATCCTACCGTCTTAACGTCCTAACACCCTACCATCCTAACGTCCTACTGTCTTAACGTCCTAACGTCCTACCATCCTACCGTCTTAACGTCCTAACACCCTACCATCCTACCATCCTACCGTCTTAACGTCCTAACACCCTACCATCATAACGTCCTACCATGTTAACGTCCTAACACCCTACCATCCTAACGTTCTACCGTCTTAACATCCTACCATCCTAACGTCCTACCATGTTAACGTCCTAACACCCTACCATCCTAACGTCCTACCGTCTTAACGTCCTAACACCCTACCATCCTAACGTCCTACCGTCTTAACGTCCTAACACCCTACCATCATAATGTCCTACCGTCTTACGGTCCTAACACCCTACCATCCTAACGTCCTACCGTCTTAACGTCCTAACACCCTACCATCATAACGTCCTACCATGTTAACGTCCTAACACCCTACCATCCTAACGTCCTACCGTCTTAACGTCCTAACACCCTACCATCCTAACGTTCTACCGTCTTAACGTCTTGACACCCTACCATCCTAACGTCCTACCATGTTAACGTCCTAACACCCTACCATCCTAACGTCCTACCGTCTTAACGTCCTAACACCCTACCATCATAACGTCCTACCATGTTAACGTCCTAACACCCTACCATCCTAACGTTCTACCGTCTTAACGTCTTAACACCCTACCATCATAACGTCTTAACACCCTACCATCATAACGTCCTAACATGTTAACGTCCTAACACCCTACCATCCTAACGTTCTACCATCTTAACATCCTAACATTGTCCTAACACCCTACCATCCTAACGTCCTACCGTCTTAACGTCCTAACACCCTACCATCCTAACGTTCTACCGTCTTAACGTCTTAACACCCTACCATCATAAAGTTCTACCATGTTAACGTCCTAACACCCTACCATCCTAACGTTCTACCGTCTTAACGTCCTAACACCCTACCATCCTAACGTCCTACCGTCTTAACGTCCTAACACCCTACCATCATAACGTCCTACCATGTTAACGTCCTAACACCCTACCATCCTAACGTCCTACCGTCTTAACGTCCTAACACCCTACCATCCTAACGTCCTACCGTATTAACGTCCTAACACCCTACCATCCTAACGTCCTATCGTCTTAACGTCCTAACGTCCTAACACCCTACCATCCTAACGTCCTACCGTCTTAACGTCCTAACACCCTACCATCCTAACGTGCTACCGTCTTAACGTCCTAACACCCTACCATCATAACGTCCTACCATGTTAACGTCCTAACACCCTACCATCCTAACGTTCTACCGTCTTAACGTCTTAACACCCTACCATCCTAACGTCCTACCATGTTAACGTCCTAACACCCTACCATCATAATGTACTACCGTCTTACGGTCCTAACACCCTGCCATCCTAACGTCCTACCGTCTTAACGTCCTAACACCCTACCATCATAACGTCCTACCATGTTAACGTCCTAACACCCTACCATCCTAACGTCCTACCGTCTTAACGTCCTAACACCCTACCATCCTAACGTCCTACCGTCTTAACATCCTAACACCCTACCATCATAAAATCCTACCATGTTAACGTCCTAACACCCTACCATCCTAATGTTCTACCGTCTTAACGTCCTAACGTCCTAACACCCTACCATCCTAACGTCCTACCGTCTTAACGTCCTAACACCCTACCATCCTAACGTCCTACCGTCTTAACATCCTAACACCCTACCATCATAACGTCCTACCATGTTAACGTCCTAACACCCTACCATCCTAATGTTCTACCGTCTTAACGTCCTAACGTCCTAACACCCTACCATCCTAACGTCCTACCGTCTTAACGTCCTAACACCCTACCATCCTAACGTCCTACCGTCTTAACGTCCTAACACCCTACCATCATAACGTCCTACCATGTTAACGTCCTAACACCCTACCATCCTAACGTTCTACCGTCTTAACGTCTTAACACCCTACCATCCTAACGTCCTACCATGTTAACGTCCTAACACCCTACCATCCTAACGTCCTACCGTCTTAACGTCCTAACACCCTACCATCATAACGTCCTACCATGTTAACGTCCTAACACCCTACCATCCTAACGTTCTACCGTCTTAATGTCTTAACACCCTACCATCATAACGTCCTACCATGTTAACGTCCTAACACCCTACCATCCTAACGTCCTACCGTCTTAACGTCCTAACACCCTACCATCCTAACGTTCTACCGTCTTAACGTCCTAACACCCTATCATCATAACGTCCTACCATGTTAACGTCCTAACACCCTACCATCCTAACGTTCTACCGTCTTAACGTCTTAACACCCTACCATCCTAACGTTCTACCGTCTTAACGTCCTAACACCCTACCATCATAACGTCCTACCATGTTAACGTCCTAACACCCTACCATCCTAACGTTCTACCGTCTTAACGTCCTAACACCCTACCATCCTAACGTTCTACTGTCTTAACGTCCTAACACCCTACCATCCTACCGTCTTAACGTCCTAACACCCTACCATCCTAACGTCCTACCATCTTAACATCCTAACATTGTCCTAACACCCTACCATCCTAACGTGCTACCGTCTTAATGTCCTAACACCCTACCATCCTAACGTCCTACCATCTTAACATCCTACCGTCTTAACATCCTAACACCCTACCATCCTAACGTCCTACCGTCTTAACGTCCTAACACTCTACCATCCTACCGTCTTAACGTCCTAACACCCTACCATCCTACCGTCTTAACGTCCTAACACCCTACCATCCTAACGTTCTACCGTCTTAACGTCTTAACACCCTACCATCATAACGTCCTACCATGTTAACGTCCTAACACCCTACCATCATAACGTTCTACCGTCTTAACGTCCTAACACCCTACCATCCTAACGTTCTACCATCTTAACGTCCTAACACCCTACCATCGTAACGTCCTACCGTCTTAACATCCTAACACCCTACCATCCTAACGTCCTACCATCTTAACGTCCTCCTGTCCTACCGTCTTAACGTCCTAACACCCTACCGTCCTACCGTCTTAACGTCCTAACACCCTACCATCCTACCGTCTTAACGTCCTAACACCCTACCATCCTAACGTCCTACCATCTTAACATCCTAACATTGTCCTAACACCCTACCATCCTAACATCCTACCGTCTTAACGTCCTAACACCCTACCATCCTAACGTCCTACCATCTTAACGTCCTACCGTCTTAACGTCCTAACACCCTACCATCCTAACGTCCTAACGTCCTAACACCCTACCATGCTAACGTCCTACCATCTTAACATCCTAACATTGTCCTAACACCTTACCATCCTAACGTCCTACCGTCTTAACGTCCTAACACCCTACCATCCTAACGTTCTACCGTCTTAACGTCCTAACACCCTAACATAATAACGTCCTACCGTCTTACGGTCCTAACACCCTACCATCCTAACGTCCTATCGTCTTTACGTCCTAACACCCTACCATCCTTACGTCCTACCGTCTTAACGTCCTAACACCCTACCATCATAACGTCCTACCATGTTAACGTCCAAACACCCTACCATCCTAACGTCCTACCGTCTTAACATCCTAACACCCTACCATCATAACGTCCTACCATGTTAACGTCCTAACACCCTACCATCCTAACGTTCTACCGTCTTAACGTCCTAACACCCTACCATCCTAACATCTTAACATCCTAACATTGTCCTAACACCCTACCATCGTAACGTCCTACCGTCTTAACGTCCTAACACCCTACCATCTTAACGTCCTACCGTCTTAACGTCCTAACACCCTACCATCCTAACGTCCTACCGTCTTAACGTCCTAACACCCTACCATCCTAATGTCCTACCATCTTAACGTCCTAACACCCTACCATCCTAACGTCCTACCGTCTTAACGTCCTAACACCATACCATCCTAACGTCCTACAATCCTAACGTCCTAACACCCTACCATCCTAACGTCCTACTGTCTTAACGTCCTAAGACCCTACCATCCTAACGTCCTACCGTCTTAACGTCCTAACACCCTACCATCCTAACGTCCTACCGTCTTAACGTCCTAACACCCTACCATCCTAACGTCCTACCATGTTAACGTCCTAACATTGTCCTAACATCCTAACGTCCTACCATCCTGACCCTGGTTTGTTAATGTGGACTCACAGTTTTGTGTGCTAGCTCCTCGTTCAGCTGTTCGTTACAGCGGTTCTTGCTCTCCACTTCTTGGCTCTTGTGGTCGTAGTTGACGGCGAGCTCCTCCAGCGCCTGCAGCACCTCCTTCACCTCGTCTTTGGCCGAGTCGCTGTCCCTGTGCAGCCGCGACAGCTCCTCCTGCACACGCTCGTAGTCCTGCCGGTTCGACACCAGCAGCTGGATGAAGGGATGATGAAGATGTGGAGGGATGATGGTTACATAGACACATTGTGGAGGTGTATACAGGTGAGGTTGTAACGCTCAGGTGAGACTCACCTCGTCCTGATCAATCAGCTGCTGTTTGAGTTTCTCCACCGTCTGACTGTGATGGTTGATCTCATCGTCCTAAAACATGAATCAGCAGATCTTTAATCACACACTCAGAACAGAACTAAAGCGTCCAAGCTGGTAAGACTCACCTTGTCATCCAGCTGCTGGTACAGGTAAGACTCACC
>JAUPFX010000014.1:33325841-33445841 GCA_036937225.1 Sebastes paucispinis | reverse complement strand
CTAGTACTAGTTGTAGTAGTAGTAGTAGTAGACTCACTGGTGACGGCGACGTGTCTGTTGGCTTTCCCCTCATCGATGACGTCCATGACCTCATCAGGACTAGAAACGAAGCGCTCCGTACAGCCCTGACAGGAAACACACATCAGTAAAGCACCGTTACTGTAATACTGGTAAAGTAAAGCACCGTTACTGTAATACTGGTAAAGTAAAGTACCGTTACTGTAGTACTGGTAAAGTAAAGCACCGTTACTGTAATACTGGTAAAGTAAAGTACCGTTACTGTAGTACTGGTAAAGTAAAGCACCGTTACTGTAATACTGGTAAAGTAAAGTACCGTTACAGTAGTACTGGTAAAGTAAAGCACCGTTACTGTAGTACTGGTAAAGTAAAGCACCGTTACTGTAATACTGGTAAAGTAAAGCACCGTTACTGTAGTACTGGTAAAGTAAAGCACCGTTACTGTAATACTGGTAAAGTAAAGTACCGTTACTGTAGTACTGGTAAAGTAAAGCACCGTTACTGTAGTACTGGTAAAGGAAAGTACCGTTACTGTAGTACTGGTAAAGTAAAGTACTGTTACTATAGTACTGGTAAAGTAAAGTACTGTTACTGTAATACTGGTAAAGTAAAGTACTGTTACTGTAGTACTGGTAAAGTAAGGTACTGTTACTGTAGTACTGGTAAAGTAAAGTACTTTTACTGTAGTACTGGTAAAGTAAAGTACTGTTACTGTAATACTGGTAAAGTAAAGTACTGTTACTGTAGTACTGGTAAAGTAAGGTACCGTTACTGTAGTACTGGTAAAGTAAAGTACTGTTACTGTAGTACTGGTAAAGTACTGTTACTGTAGTACTGGTAAAATAAAGTACTGTTACTGTAGTACTGGTAAAGTAAGATACTGTTACTGTAGTACTGGTAAAGTAAAGTACTGTTACTGTAGTACTGGTAAAGTAAAGTATCTCTCTCAGCCTGAGAGAGATACTTTAGTAAATAAGTAATAAAATAATAATAACATAAATAACAGATATTAAAGAGTCGGTACCTTGACAAAGGGAACCCTGTTCTTGTCCTCGTGAACAGCCAGGTTGGTCTTTGACACTGAAACATCAATCACGTCAGTCAGCAGCTGATTTCATTCATCAACACTCAGTTTAAAATGAAGTAATTAATTCATTTATTAAATTAAATTAATCAGATATGATCCTCACCGTCCAGTAAGTCTCTGATTTTATCCAGATAGATTTCAAAATAAGAGACCTGCAGGGAGAAACAGACACGTTTGATGTATTAATACAAGTTATTATTACACTATACTACAATACTCGATTCTGTTTGGTCAATCACGGCGTTCTGCAGTCTGTAATTTCTCTATAACAGACCGTTGCTATGTATAACAGACCGTTGCTACGTCTAACAGACCGTTGCTACGTCTAACAGACCGTTGCTACATATAACAGACCGTTGCTACGTATAACAGACCGTTGCTACGTATAACAGACCGTTGCTACGTCTAGCAGACCGTTGCTACGTATAACAGACCGTTGCTACGTCTAGCAGACCGTTGCTACGTATAACAGACCGTTGCTACGTATCACAGACCGTTGCTACGTATAACAGACCGTTGCTACGCTATGGGCACTGTACAGATGTCGGACTCTGGCGGTCCGTTTTTATGTCAAATGATTGATTTCTCCTGCCCCTTTGGGGATTCCACTACGATGACCGGCTCGCTGTACATTATATGTTAGTATAATATTTACAGTATGTTCATCATACGTGTTACTACAGGCCGAAGAGGACTCAACAGGATTCACTCCAGAGTCCAACGAGAGGATTTTAACCCTTTTAATATATATTTTAATTAAATCAGTTACGATAAATATATATATATATATATATATATACATACACATATATATACAGACGTAGGCAAAATTGTTGGTACTCTTCCGTTAAAGAAAGAAAAACCCACAAAGGTGACTGAAATAACTTGAAACTGACAAAAGTAATAATAAATAAAAATTCACTGAAAATTAACTAATGAAAATCAGCTGTTGCTTTTGAATTGCAGTTCAACAGAATCATTTTAAAAAACAAACTGATGAAACTGGCCTATACAAAAATGATGGTACTCTTAACTTAATATTTTGTTGCACAACCTTTTGAGGCAATCACTGCAATCAAGCGATTTCTGTAACTCTCAATGAGACTTCTGCACCTGTCGACAGGTATGTTGGCCCACTCCTCGTGAGCAAACTGCTCCAGCTGTCTCAGGTTTTAAGGGTGCCTTCTCCAGACTGCATGTTTCAGCTCCTTCCACAGATGTTCAATAGGATTTAGATCCGGGCTCATAGAAGGCCACTTCAGAATAGTTCAATGTTTTGTTCTTAGCCATTCTTGGGTGTTTTTAGCTGTGTTTTGGGTCATTATCCTGTTTGAGGACCCATGACCTGCAACTGAGACCAAGCTTTCTGACACTGGGCAGCACATTTCGCTCCAGAATGCCTTGATAGTCTTGAGATTTCATTGCACCCTGCACAGATTCAAGACACCCTGTGCCAGATGCAACAAAGCAGCCCCATAACATAACCGAGCCTCCTCCATGTTTCACATTAGGTACAGTGTTCTTTTCTTTGGATGCTTCATTTTTGCGTCTGTGAACATAGAGCTGATGTGACTTGCCAAAAAGCTCCAGTTTTGTCTCATCTGTCCAAAGGACATTCTCCCAGAAGCTTTGTGGCTTGTCAATATGCATTTTGGAAAATTCCAGTCTCGCTTTTTTATGATTTGGTGTCCTCCTCGGTTGTCTTCCATTAAGTCCACTTTGGCTCAAACAGTGACGGATGGTGCGATCTGACACTGATGTACCTTGACCTTGGAGTTCACCTCTAATCTCTTTGGAAGTTGTTCTGGGCTCTTTGGTTACCATTCGTATTATCCGTCTCTTCAATATGTCATCAATTTTCCTCTTGCGGCCACGTCCAGGGAGGTTGGCTACAGTCCCATGGACCTTAAACTTCTGAATAATATGTGCAGCTGTAGTCACAGGAACATCAGGCTGCTTGGAGATGGTCTTATAGCCTTTACCTTTAACATGAAGGTCTATAATGTTCTTTCTGATCTCCTGAGACAACTCTCTCCTTAGCTTTCTGTGGTCCATGTTCAGTGTGGTACACACCATGATACCAAACAGCACAGTGACTACTTTTCACCCTTTAAATAGGCAGACTGACTGATTACAAGTTTGAAGACACCTGTGATGCTAATTACAGGACACACCTTAGTTTAACATGTCCCTATGGTCAAATTATTTTCAATCTTTTCTAGGGCTACCATCATTTTTGTCTAGGGCTACCATCATTTTTGTCTAGGCCAGTTTCATCAGTTTGTTTTTTAAAATGATTCTGTTGAACCACAATTCAAAAGCAACAGCTGATTTTCATTAGTTAATTTTCAGTAAATTTTTATTTATTATTACTTTTGTCAGTTTCAAGTTATTTCAGTGACCATTGTGGGGTTTTCTTTCTTTAACGGAAGAGTACCAACAATTTTGCCTACGATTTTGCCTACGTCTGTATATACAGACGTAGGCACAATTGTTGGTACCCTTTTGTTAAAGAAAGAAAACCCCACAATAGTCACTGAAATAACTTGAAACTGACAAAAGTAATAATAAATAAAAATTTACTGAAAATTAACTAATGAAAATCAGACATTGTTTTTGAATTGTGGTTCAACAGAATCATTTTAAAAAACAAACTAATGAAACTGGCCTGGACAAAAATGATGGTACCCCTAGAAAAGATGTAAAATAATGTGACCATAGGGACATATTAAACTAAGGTGTGTCCTGTAATTAGCATCACAGGTGTCTTCAAACTTGTAATCAGTCAGTCTGCCTATTTAAAGGGTGAAAAGTAGTCACTGTGCTGTTTGGTATCATGGTGTGTACCACACTGAACATGGACCACAGAAAGCTAAGGAGAGAGTTGTCTCAGGAGATCAGAAAGAACATTATAGACCTTCATGTTAAAGGTAAAGGCTATAAGACCATCTCCAAGCAGCCTGATGTTCCTGTGACTACAGCTGCACATATTATTCAGAAGTTTAAGGTCCATGGGACTGTAGCCAACCTCCCTGGACGTGGCCGCAAGAGGAAAATTGATGACATATTGAAGAGACGGATAATACGAATGGTAACCAAAGAGCCCAGAACAACTTCCAAAGAGATTAGAGGTGAACTCCAAGGTCAAGGTACATCAGTGTCAGATCGCACCATCCGTCACTGTTTGAGCCAAAGTGGACTTAATGGAAGACAACCGAGGAGGACACCAAATCATAAAAAAGCGAGACTGGAATTTTCCAAAATGCATATTGACAAGCCACAAAGCTTCTGGGAGAATGTCCTTTGGACAGATGAGACAAAACTGGAGCTTTTTGGCAAGTCACATCAGCTCTATGTTCACAGACGCAAAAATGAAGCATCCAAAGAAAAGAACACTGTACCTAATGTGAAACATGGAGGAGGCTCGGTTATGTTATGGGGCTGCTTTGCTGCATCTGGCACAGGGTGTCTTGAATCTGTGCAGGGTGCAATGAAATCTGAAGACTATCAAGGCATTCTGGAGCGAAATGTGCTGCCCAGTGTCAGAAAGCTTGGTCTCAGTCGCAGGTCATGGGTCCTCAAACAGGATAATGACCCAAAACACAGCTAAAAACACCCAAGAATGGCTAAGAACAAAACATTGGACTATTCTGAAGTGGCCTTCTATGAGCCCTGATCTAAATCCTATTGAACATCTGTGGAAGGAGCTGAAACATGCAGTCTGGAGAAGGCACCCTTCAAACCTGAGACAGCTGGAGCAGTTTGCTCACGAGGAGTGGGCCAACATACCTGTCGACAGGTGCAGAAGTCTCATTGAGAGTTACAGAAATCACTTGATTGCAGTGATTGCCTCAAAAGGTTGTGCAACAAAATATTAAGTTAAGGGTACCATCATTTTTGTCTAGGCCAGTTTCAATAGTTTGTTTTTTTAAATGATTCTGCTGAACCACAATTCAAAAGCAATATCTGATTTTCATTAGTTCATTTTCAGTGAATTTTTATTTATTATTACTTTTGTCAGTTTCAAGTTATTTCAGTGACCATTGTTGGTTTTTCTTTCTTTAACGGAAGGGTACCAACGATTTTGCCTACGTCTGTATATATATATATAATTTTAACAGCTAAAATGATGAAAATTAAACACAAATTCTAAACGTTATATTTCTAGTCTTTGTTAAATTTAATAATCAGATTTTTAACTCCATTGTTTTTTCTATGAATCCATATGCTGTAAATGATTAATACTAACGATAATAATAATAATATATTATATATTATATATATATATATACAGTATACTAATATCACTGCTACTCAGAGTGTTGTATTTATACTAGAAGTGAAGAGCAGCTGGTGGACAGACGGAGAGCCGGCGGGTCAGAGAACGCATCACTGATCTCTGACGCTGAGTCTCTGCAGGGCGGCAGATATACAGTGGAGGAAATAAGTATTTGATCCCTTGCCGATTTTGTAAGTTTGCCCACTGACAAAGAAAAGAACGCTCTATAATTTTAATGGTAGGTTTATTTTAACAGTGAGAGACAGAATATGAAAAAAAAATCCAGAAAATCACATCATATAAAAGTTAAAAATTGATTTGCATTTGATTGTGGGAAATAAGTATTTGATCCCCTAGCAAAACATGACTCAGTACTTGGTGGAGAAACCGTTGTTGGCAAGCACAGAGGTCAGATGTGCTGGGTCCTGTTGGGTCTCTAAACTATGGTGTACGGTCATAGACCTGCTCTATATATAAAGCGTCTTGAGATAACTTCTGTTGTGATTTGACGCTATACAAAAATAAATTGATTTGATTTGATTTGAGATGTTTCTTGTAGTTGGTCACCAGGTTTGCACACATCTCAGGAGGGATTTTGGTCCACTCTTCTTCGCAGATCATCTCGAAATCCTTTAGGTTTCGTGGCTGTCGCTTTGCAACTTGAAGCTTCAGCTCCCACCACAGATTTTCTATGGAATTAAAGTCCAGAGACTGGCTAGACCACTCCATGACCTTAATATGCTTCTTCTTGAGCCACTCCTTTGCTGCCTTGGCCGTATGTTTTGGGTCATTGTCGTGCTGGAAGACCCATCCACGTCCCATTTTCAGTGTGAGGGAAGGAGGTTGTCGCCCAACATTTCACGGTACATGGCCCCGTCCATCCTCCCTTCGATGCGGTGAAGTCGTCCTGTCCCCTTAGCAGAGAAACACCCCCAAAACAATGTTTCCACCTCCATGTTTGACGGTGGGGATGGTGTTCTTGGGGTTATAGTCAGCAATTCTCTTCCTCCAAACACGGCGAGTTGAGTTGATGCCAGAGAGCTTAATTTTGGTCTCATCTGACCACATCACCTTCTCCCAGGCCTTCTCTGAATCATTCAGGTGTTCATTGGCAAACAGACGGGCCTGTACATGTGCCTTCTTGAGCAGGGGGACATTGCGGGCGCTGCAGGATTTTAATCCATTACGGCGTAGTGTGTTACCAATGGTTTTCTTGGTGATTGTGGTCCCAGCTGTCTTGAGATCATTAAGAAGTTCCTCCCATGTAGTTCTGGGCTGATCCCTTACCTTTCTCATGATCATCGATACCCCACGAGACGAGATCTTGCGTGGAGCCCCAGACAGAGGGTGATTGATGGTCATTTTGTGTTTCTTCCATTTCCGAATAATGGCACCAACAGTTGTCTCCTTCTCACCAAGCTGCTTGCCGATGGTCTTGTAACCCATTCCAGTCTTGTGCAGGTCTACAATCTTGTCCCTGACATCCTTAGACAGCTCTTTGGTCTTGCCCATGGTGGAGAGGTTGGAATCTGATTGTGGACAGGTGTCTTTTATACAGGTAATGAATTGAGACAGTTGTCTTTTATACAAGTCACGAGTTGAGATTCAAAGTACTTTCTTAAAGCGAGAGGACTAATCTAACTGGTCTGTGGGGGACAGAATTCTTGTTGGTTGCTAGGGGATCAAATACTTATTTCCCACAATAAAATGCAAATAAATGTATAACTTTTATATGATGTGATTTTCTGGATTTTTTTTTTTATATTTTGTCTCTCACTGTTAAAATAAACCTACCATTAAAATTATAGACCGTTCTTTTCTTTGTAAGTGGGCAAACTTACAAAATCGGCAAGGGATCAAATACTTATTTCCTCCACTGTATATATATATAATATATATATATATATTATATATTATTATATACTATATACAGATTGTATATATATTATTAGATATTATAAACAGACTGTGTTGTAAATATAATCTATATCATATTAGTGTATATAAATATAAATATGTGTAATAAAAGAGAGGAGTTTAAAAAGGATCTTAAATATTTAGTGAGTTCATTTCTGACACATTCATAATATTTATTCATTTTATATTTTTATTCATAATTTAATAATTTAACAGTTTGAATGAGACGTTATGTTATTTACATATTTATTATTATATTGTTTATTATTGCAGGTTACAGCAGACGAAGTGATTCTCAAGTCGGCAGCAGAGATAAACTGGAACTGGAAAATAAAAAAATCTGAAGTAAAACGCAGAATTAAAAATTATATTTTATATATATATATTATATATAGATAAATTATTATCTAAGAGAGTAAGAGAGATAGAGAGATAGAGATAGAGATAGAGAGAGAGAGATAGAGAGAGAGAGAGAGAGAGAGAGAGACAGACAGGAGGAGCCGGGGATGGAACCGCCAGTTACACTGATGATGTCATCAGTGTAACGATGACCTCATCACCTTGATGTGGAACTCCAGGTTCTCGTCCATGGCGTAGATATGGTCGAAGATGTCTCTGGAGATACGAGGTATGATTCCCATCAGACACGGGTCGTGGAGATTCCCCTGGAAAATAACAGAAATATAGAATATAGAATATATATAATAAAAATAATAATAACAATAACAATAATAATAATATATAATAAATAATAAATAAATTACATATATATATAAATAAATGTATACGTACATAAACATTTATTTATATATTATTTATATATATATATATATGTATATATATATACATATATATATACATATACAGACGTAGGCACAATTGTTGGTACCCTTCCGTTAAAGAAAGAAAAACCAACAATGGTCACTGAAATAACTTGAAACTGACAAAAGTAATAATAAATAAAAATTCACTGAAAATGAACTAATGAAAATCAGATATTGTTTTTGAATAATGGTTCAGCAGAATCATTTAAAAAAACAAACTAATGAAACTGGCCTAGACAAAAATGATGGTACCCTTAACTTAATATTTTGTTGCACAACCTTTTGAGGCAATCACTGCAATCAAGTGATTTCTGTAACTCTCAATGAGACTTCTGCACCTGTCGACAGGTATGTTGGCCCACTCCTCGTGAGCAAACTGCTCCAGCTGTCTCAGGTTTGAAGGGTGCCTTCTCCAGACTGCATGTTTCAGCTCCTTCCACAGATGTTCAATAGGATTTAGATCAGGGCTCATAGAAGGCCACTTCAGAATAATCCAATGTTTTGTTCTTAGCCATTCTTGGGTGTTTTTAGATGTGTTTTGGGTCATTATCCTGTTTGAGGACCCATGACCTGCGACTGAGACCAAGCTTTCTGACACTGGGCAACACATTTCGCTCCAGAATGCCTTGATAGTCTTGAGATTTCATTGCACCCTGCACAGATTCAAGACACCCTGTGCCAGATGCAACAAAGCAGCCCCATAACATAACCGAGCCTCCTCCATGTTTCACATTAGGTACAGTGTTCTTTTCTTTGGATGCTTCATTTTTGCGTCTGTGAACATAGAGCTGATGTGACTTGCCAAAAAGCTCCAGTTTTGTCTCATCTGTCCAAAGGACATTCTCCCAGAAGCTTTGTGGCTTGTCAATATGCATTTTGGAAAATTCCAGTCTCGCTTTTTTATGATTTGGTGTCATCCTCGGTTGTCTTCCATTAAGTCCACTTTGGCTCAAACAGTGACGGATGGTGCGATCTGACACTGATGTACCTTGACCTTGGAGTTCACCTCTAATCTCTTTGGAAGTTGTTCTGGGCTCTTTGGTTACCATTCGTATTATCCGTCTCTTCAATATGTCATAAATTTTCCTCTTGCGGCCACGTCCAGGGAGGTTGGCTACAGTCCCATGGACCTTAAACTTCTGAATAATATGTGCAGCTGTAGTCACAGGAACATCAAGCTGCTTGGAGATGGTCTTATAGCCTTTACCTTTAACATGAAGGTCTATAATGTTCTTTCTGATCTCCTGAGACAACTCTCTCCTTAGCTTTCTGTGGTCCATGTTCAGTGTGGTACACACCATGATACCAAACAGCACAGTGACTACTTTTCACCCTTTAAATAGGCAGACTGACTGATTACAAGTTTGAAGACACCTGTGATGCTAATTACAGGACACACCTTAGTTTAATATGTCCCTATGGTCCAACTATTTTACATCTTTTCTAGGGGTACCATCATTTTTGTCCAGGCCAGTTTCATTAGTTTGTTTTTTAAAATGATTCTGCTGAACCACAATTCAAAAACAATGTCTGATTTTCATTAGTTAATTTTCAGTAAATTTTTATTTATTATTACTTTTGTCAGTTTCAAGTTATTTCAGTGACTATTGTGGGGTTTTTCTTTCTTTAACGGAAGGGTACCAACAATTGTGCCTACGTCTGTATATACATAAGACTGCATGTGTTAATATTTATGGATGGATGGATGGATAGATAGATATCAGACTGACCTCCATGGTGTGGGTCTTTCCTGATGCTGTCTGGCCGTAAGCAAAGATGGTCCCGTTATAACCTCCCAACACATCTGAAACACACACAACATACAATCAACACACATACAACACACATACAAGATACAATCAACATACAATCACCACACAATCAACATGGAATCAACATACAATCAACACACATACAACACACAATCAACATATAGTCAACGTACAGACAACATACGATCAACATATAATCAACAACCAGTCAACATACGATCAACATACAATCAACAACCAGTCAACATACGATCAACATACAATCAACATAGTCAACATACAGACAACATACAATCAACATATAATCAACAACCAGTCAACATACGATCAACATACAATCAAAATACAGTCAACATACAGACAACATACAATCAACATATAATCAACAACCAGTCAACATACGATCAACATACAATCAACCAGTCAACATACGATCAACATACAATCAACATACAGTCAACATACAATCAACATACAGTCAACATACGATTAACATACAATTAACATACAATCAACATACAGTCAACATACAGTCAACATACAGTCAACATACAATCAACATACAATCAACATACAGTCAAAATACAATCAACATACAGTCAACATACAATCAACATACAGTCAACATACAATCAACATATAGTCAACATACAGTCAACATACAGTCAACATACAATCAACATACAGTCAATATACAGTCAACATACAATCAACATAAAGTCAAAATACAATCAACATACAATTAACATACAATCAACATACAGTCAACATACAGTCAACATACGATTAACATGCAATTAACATACAGTCAACATACAGTCAACATACAGTCAACATACGATTAACATACAATTAACATACAGTCAACATAAAATCCACATACAGTCAACATACAGTCAACATACAGTCAACATACAATCAACATACAGTCAACATACAGTCAACATACGATTAACATGCAATTAACATACAGTCAACATACAGTCAACATAGTCAACATACAGTCAACATACGATTAACATACAATCAACATACAGTCAACGTACAGTCAACATAAGATTAACATACAATCAACATACAGTCAACACACAGTAAACATACAGTCAACATACAATCAACATACAGTCAACATACACTCAAAATACAATCAACATACAGTCAACATACAGTCAACATAAGATTAACATACAATCAACATACAGTCAACACACAGTAAACATACAGTCAGTCAACATACAGTTAACATACAATCAACATACAGTCAACATACAATCAACATACAGTCAACATATGATTAACATACAATTAACATACAATCAACATACAGTCAACATAAGATTAACATAAAATCAACATACAGTTAACACACAGTAAACATACAGTCAACATACAGTCAACATACAGTCAACATACAATTAACATACAATCAACATACAGTCAACGTACAGTCAACATAAGATTAACATACAATCAACATACAGTCAACACACAGTAAACATACAGTCAACATACAATCAACATACAGTCAACATACACTCAAAATACAATCAACATACAGTCAACATACAGTCAACATAAGATTAACATACAATCAACATACAGTCAACACACAGTAAACATACAGTCAGTCAACATACAGTTAACATACAATCAACATACAGTCAACATACAATCAACATACAGTCAACATATGATTAACATACAATTAACATACAATCAACATACAGTCAACATAAGATTAACATAAAATCAACATACAGTTAACACACAGTAAACATACAGTCAACATACGATTAACATACAGTCAACATACAGTCAACATACGATCAACATACAATTAACATACAGTCAACATACAGTCAACATAAAATCAACATACAGTCAACATACAATCAACGTACAGTCAACATACAATCAACATACAGTCAACTAACGATCAACATACAATAAACACAGTCAACATACAATCAATAAACATACAGTCAACATACAATCAACATACAGTCAACTAACAATCAACATACAATAAACATACAGTCAACATACAATCAATCAACATACAATCAATCAACATACAATCAACATACAGTCAAAATAGAATCAACATACAGTCAACATACAGTCAAAATACAATCAACATACAGTCAACATACAATCAACATACAATCAACATACAGTCAACATACAGTCAACATACAATCAACATACAGTCAACATACAGTCAACATACAGTAAACATACAGTCGGTCAACATACAGTTAACATACAATCAACATACAGTCAACATACAATCAACATACAGTCAACATATGATTAACATACAATTAACATACAATCAACATACAGTCAACATAAGATTAACATAAAATCAACATACAGTTAACACAGTAAACATACAGTCAACATACAGTCAACATACAGTCAACATACAGTCAACATACGATTAACATACAGTCAACATACAGTCAACATACGATCAACATACAATTAACATACAGTCAACATACAGTCAACATACGATTAACATGCAATTAACATACAGTCAACATAAAATCCACATACAGTCAACATACAGTCAAAATACAATCAACATACAATCAACATACAGTCAACATACAGTCAAAATAGAATCAACATACAGTCAACATACAGTCAAAATACAATCAACATACAGTCAACATACAATCAACATACAATCAACATACAGTCAACATACAGTCAACATACAATCAACATACAGTCAACATACAGTCAACATACGATCAACATACAGTCAACATACAATCAACATACAGTCAACATACAATCAATCAACATACAATCAACATACAGTCAAAATACAATCAACATACAGTCAACATTCAATCAACATACAGTCATCTAACGATCAACATACAATAAACATACAGTCAACATACAATCAATCAACATATAATCAACATACAATTAACATACAATCAACATACAGTCAACATACGATTAACATGCAATTAACATACAGTCAACATAAAATCCACATACAGTCAACATACAGTCAACATACGATTAACATACAATTAACATACAGTCAACATACAGTCAACATACGATTAACATACAATCAACATACAGTCAACATACAGTCAACATACGATCAACATACAGTCAACATACAGTCAACATACAATCAACATATAATCAACATACAGTCAACATACAGAAAACATACGATCAACATACAATCAACATACGATCAACATACAATCAACATACAGTCAACATACGATCAACATACAATCAACATACAATCAATCAACATACAATCAACATACAGTCAACTAACGATCAACATACAATAAACATAGTCAACATACAGTCAATCAACATACAATCAACATACAGTCAAAATACAATCAACATACAGTCAACATACAATCAACATACAATCAACATACAGTCAACATACAATTAACATACAGTCAACATACAATCAACATACAGTCAACATACAGTCAAGATGCAGTCAACATACGATTAACATACAATTAACATACAGTCAACATACGATCAACATACAGTCAACATACTATCAACATACAGTCAACATACAGTCAACATACAGTCAACATACAATCAACATACAGTCAACATACAGTCAACATACGATTAACATGCAATTAACATACAATCAACATAAAGTCAACATACAGTCAACATACAGTCAACATACGATTAACATACAATCAACATACAGTCAACATACGATTAACATACAATCAACATACAGTCAACATACAGTCAACATACAATCAACATACAGTCAACATACGATCAATATACAATCAACATACAGTCAACATTTAGTCAACATACGATCAACATACACTCAACATACAATCAACATACGATCAACATACAGTCAACATACAGTCAACATAAGATTAATATACAATCAACATACAATCAACATACAGTCAACATACAGTCAACATACAGTCAACATACAATCAACACACAATCAACATACAATTAACCCTAACCCTATGTAGGGTTAATAATGAGGTGAACGGACCTTTAACGATCTGTCTGGCGACGGTGTCGTAGACCTGAACCTGTTCGGTGTTCGGAGGGAGAACTCTGTCAAACACGTACGGCTTCCCCTGAAACACAGGAAACACACCGTCAAAATAAAATACCAGTCTGTCTTAAAAACCTATACCCTGTGACATCACTGTATACCCTGTGACATCACTGTTTAACCTGTGACATTACCGTATACCCTGTAACATTACTGTATACCCTATGACATCACTGTATATCCCTGTGACATCACTGTATACCCTATGACATCACTGTATACCCTATGACATCACTGTATATCCCTGTGACATCACTGTTTACCCTGTGACATCACCGTATACCCTGTGACATCACTGTTTACCCTGTGACATCACTGTATACCCTGTGACATCACTGTATACCCTGTGACATCACTGTATACCCTGTGACATCACCGTATACCCTGTAACATTACTGTATACCCTATGACATCACTGTATATCCCTGTGACATCGCTGTATACCCTATGACATCACTGTATACCCTGTGACATCACTGTATACCCTGTGACATCGCTGTATACCCTGTGACATCGCTGTATACCCTGTGACATCACTGTATACCCTGTGACATCACTGTATACCCTGTGACGTCGCTGTATACCCTGTGACGTCGCTGTATACCCTGTGACATCACTGTATATCCTATGACATCACTGTATACCCTCTGTGCCATCACTGTTTACCCTGTGACATCACTGTATACCATGTGACGTCACCATATACCCTGTGACATCGCTGTATACCCTGTGACATCGCTGTATACCCTGTGACATCGCTGTATACCCTGTGACATCACTGTATACCCTGTGACATCACTGTATACCCTGTGACGTCGCTGTATACCCTGTGACGTCGCTGTATACCCTGTGACGTCGCTGTATACCCTGTGACATCACTGTATATCCTATGACATCACTGTATACCCTCTGTGCCATCACTGTTTACCCTGTGACATCACTGTATACCATGTGACGTCACCATATACCCTGTGACATCACTGTATACCCTGTGACATCACTGTTTACCCTGTCACATCACTGTTCACTCTGTGACATTACTTTATACCCTATGACATCACTGTATACCCTGTGGCATCACTGTATACCCTGTGACATCACTGTTTACCCTATGACATCACTGTATACCCTGTGACATCACTATATACCCTATGACATCACTGTATACCCTGTGACATCACTGTTTACCCTATGACATCACTGTATACCCTGTGACATCACTGTATACCCTATGACATCACTGTATACCCTATGACATCACTGTATACCCTACCCTGTATAGTTGATGATATATTAATATTATAGACTCAGGTAGACATTACTCCTCTATATCTATATATAGACAATAGTTGATGATATATTAATGTTATAGACTCAGGTAGACATTAGTCATCTATATCTATACATAGACAATAGTTGATGATATATTAATGTTATAGACTCAGGTAGACATTACTCCTCTATATCTATATATAGACAATAGTTGATGATGATATATTAATGTTATAGACTCAGGTATACATTATTCCTCTATATCTATATATAGACAATAGTTGATGATGATATATTAATGTTACAGACTCAGAAAGACATTACTCCTCTATATCTATATATAGACAATAGTTGATGATATATTAATGCTATAGACTCAGGTAGACATTTCTCCTCTATATCTTTATATAGACAATAGTTGATGATGATATATTAATGTTATAGACTCAGGTAGACATTACTCCTCTATATCTATATATAGACAATAGTTGATGATATATTAATGTTATAGACTCGGGTAGACATTACTCCTCTATATCTTTATATAGACAATAGTTGATGATATATTAATGTTATAGACTCAGGTAGACATTACTCCTCTATATCTTTATATAGACAATAGTTGATGATGATATATTAATGTTATAGACTCAGGTAGACATTACTCCTCTATATCTATATATAGACAATAGTTGATGATATATTAATGTTATAGACTCAGGTAGACATTACTCCTCTATATCTATATATAGACAATAGTTGATGATGATATATTAATGTTATAGACTCAGGTAGACATTACTCCTCTATATCTATATATAGACAATAGTTGATGATGATATATTAATGTTATAGACTCAGGTAGACATTACTCCTCTATATCTATATATAGACAATAGTTGATGATGATATATTAATGTTATAGACTCAGAAAGACATTACTACTCTATATCTATATATAGACAATAGTTGATGATATATTAATGTTATAGACTCGGGTAGACATTACTCCTCTATATCTATATATAGACAATAGTTGATGATATATTAATGTTATAGACTGAGGTAGACATTACTCCTCTATATCTATACATAGACAATAGTTGATGATATATTAATGTTATAGACTCAGGCAGACATTACTCTTCTATATCTATATATAGACAATAGTTGATTATGATATATTAATGTTATAGACTCAGAAAAACATTACTCCTCTATATCTATATATAGACAATAGTTGATGATGATATATTAATGTTATACACTCGGGTAGATATTACTCCTCTATATCTATATGTAGACAATAGTTGATGATATATTAATGTTATAGACTCAGGTAGACATTATTCCTCTATATCTATACATAGACAATAGTTGATGATATATTAATATTATAGACTCAGGTAGACATTACTCCTCTATATCTATATATAGACAATAGTTGATGATGATATATTAATGTTATAGACTCAGAAAGACATTACTCCTCTATATCTATATATAGACAATAGTTGATGATGATATATTAATGTTATAGACTCGGGTAGACATTATTCCTCTATATCTATACATAGACAATAGTTGATGATATATTAATATTATAGACTCAGGTAGACATTACTCCTCTATATCTTTATATAGACAATAGTTGATGATGATATATTAATGTTATAGACTCAGGTAGACATTACTCCTCTATATCTATATATAGACAATAGTTGATGATATATTAATGTTATAGACTCAGGTAGACATTACTCCTCTATATCTATATATAGACAATAGTTGATGATGATATATTAATGTTATAGACTCAGGTAGACATTACTCCTCTATATCTATATATAGACAATAGTTGATGATGATATATTAATGTTATAGACTCAGAAAGACATTACTCCTCTATATCTATATATAGACAATAGTTGATGATGATATATTAATGTTATACACTCGGGTAGACATTACTCCTCTATATCTATACATAGACAATAATTGATGATATATTAATGTTATAGACTCAGGTAGACATTATTCCTCAATATCTATATATAGACAATAGTTGATGATATATTAATGTTATAGACTCGGGTAGACATTACTCTTCTATATTATAGACTTCATTTCTATTTTACAGGTGAAGTTAATTGTTTTAATTGGTTTTAATTGGTTTTCCGGGTTGGTGCTCTGATTGTGTTTCTATTGTGTTTCTATTGTTGCTGCAGACAAACGGACAGACAGGCGGTCAGGCGGTTGGAGGGTGTGCCGGTAACGGACCGTGTTTACCGGATTCTCTGGTTTAAACACACAGACAGAGACAGAGAGCACTAACCGGGTCCTCTCTGGTAGAGATCATCAGTATTAACGGGAGAACTCACCGCCACCACCACCGTGTCCTCTCCGTTGAATTTGGGGACGTATTTGTCTCCTCGGTTTCGCTCCGCGTCGTTCAGCGGCCTGAAGCGGCACATCACCTTCACTCCGCACACCCCGCACTCCCCCGCGTTCTCCATCACACAGCCGAGACAAAGACACACCGGGACACACCGGAGACACACCGGAGACACACCGGGACAATCCACCGGCAGCTTCAGACCACGTTGACACGGTTCAGACCGAAACGAGTCTCCTCCAGCGGACAGAGAACCGATCAGATCTCCGGTGTGTTAATCGGGATGCTGACTGACTGAACACTCCCACCTGGACCACCGAGCCGCAGGGAACTCTGGGACATGGAGTCCTGCCTGCTTCTATAGGCCTACAGATTAACTCATTGATTAGTTAATCCGCTCTGGAGCATAAAAAGAAAAACAAACTGAAATGAGCAGAAGAAGAAAACTAGAAAATAGTTCCCAAATAAATAAATCAATAAAAAACAGGAAACGCTCATCTGGAAGAAAGATTAGAAGAAAATGAAACAAAAACTGATTTATGAGCGAACAAACAGAAGAAGAGGAGGAGGAGTGGTTTTTCCAGCAGGACAATGCTCCATGCCACACAGCCAGGTCAGTGAAGGTGTGGATGAAGGACCCCCAGATCAGGACCCTGTCATGGCCAGCCCAACCTCCAGACCTGAATCCCATTGAAAACCTCTGGAATGTGATCAAGAGGAAGATGGATGGTCACAAACCCTCAAACAAAGCCCAGCTGAGGAGTGGCATAAAGTCCCCCAACAGCAATGTGAAAGACTGGTGGAGAGCATGCCAAGACGCATGAAAGCTGTGATTGTAAATCAAGGTTATTCCACCAGATATTGATTTCTGAACTCTTCCTAAATTAAAACATTAGTATTGTGTTGTTTAAACATTAATACGAACTTGTTTTCTTTCCATTATTCCAGATCTGAAAACACTGACTCTTTGTTGTTATTTTGACCAGTTGTCATTTTCTGATAATAAATGCTCAAAATGACAATATTTAGATTTAGATTTGAAATTTTATAAAGTTTATAGAACATAACAAAAAATGTCATTTTACTCAAACACATACCAATAAATAGTAAAACCAGAGAAACTGATCATTTTGAAGTGGTCTCTTAATTTTTTCCAGAGCTATATACATATATATGTATATCCATCCATCCATCCATCTTCAACCGCTTATCCGGGATCGGGTCGCGGGGGCAACAGCTCCAACAGGGGACCCCAAACTTCCCTTTCCCGAGCCACATTAACCAGCTCTGACTGGGGGATCCTGAGGCGTTCCCAGGCCAGAGTAGAGATATAATCTCCCCCCCTAGTCCTAGGTCTTCCCCGTGGTCTCCTCCCAGCTGGTCGTGCCTGGAACATCTCCCAAGGGAGGCGCCCAGGAGGCATCCGTGCTAGATGCCCGAACCACCTCAACTGGCTCCTTTCGACACAAAGGAGCAAGGACTCTACTCCGAGTCCCTCACGGATGACTGAGCTTCTTACCCTATCTCTAAGGGAGACGCCAGCCACCCTCCTGAGGAAACCCATTTCGGCCGCTTGCACCCGCGACCTCGTTCTTTCGGTCATGACCCAGCCCTCATGACCATAGGTGAGAGTAGGAACGAAGATTGAACGGTAGATCGAGAGCTTTGCCTTCCATCTCAGCTCTCTTTTCATCACAACGGTGCGGTAAAGCGAATGCAATACCGCCCCTGCTACTCCGATTCTCCGACCAATCTCACGTTCCATCGTCCCCTCACTCGCGAACAAGACCCCGAGATACTTAAACTCCTTCACTTAGGGTAAGGACTCATTCCCTACCCGGAGTAGGCAATCCACCGGTTTCCTGCTGAGAACCATGGCCTCAGATTTAGAGGTGCTGATTCTCATCCTGACTGCGTCACACTCGGCTGCGAACCGATCCAGTGAGTGCTGGAGGTCGCAGACCGATGATGCCAACAGGACCACATCATCTGCAAAAAGCAGCGATGTGATCCTCAGCACATCGAACTGCAAATCCTCCTCCCCCCGACTACGCCTCGATATCCTGTCCATGAATATCACGAAGAAGGATTGGTGACAAAGCGCAGTCCTGGCGTAGGCCAACCCCCACCGGAAACGAGTCCGACTTACTGCCGAGGATCTGAACACAGCTCTCGCTTTGGGCGTACAGGGATTGGATGGCCCTGAGAAGTGCCCCCCTCACCCCATACTCCCGCAGCACCCCCCACAGTATCTACCGGGGGACACGGTCATATGCCTTCTCCAAGTCTACAAAACACATGTAGACTGGATTGGCATACTCCCAGGCCCCCTCCAGGATCCTTGCGAGAGCGAAGAGCTGGTCCGTTGTTCCACGGCCAGGACGGAATCCGCATTGTTCCTCTTCGATCTGAGGTTCGACTATCGGCCGAACCCTCCTTTCCAGCACCTTGGAGTAGACTTTACCAGGGAGGCTGAGCAGTGTGATACCCCTGTAATTGGCACACACTCTCTGGTCCCCCTTTTTGAAAAGGGGAACCACCACCCCGGTCTGCCACTCCTTAGGCACTGTCACCGACTTCCACGCGGTGTTGAAGAGACGTGTCATCCAAGACAGCCCCTCCCCACCCAGAGCCTTCAGCATTTCTGGGCGGATCTCATCAACCCCCGGGGCTTTGCCACTGTGGAGTTGTTTGACTACCTCAGTGACTTCCACCAGGGTAATTGATGATGGTCCCCCATCAGCTTCCAGCTCTGCCTCTACCATAGAGGGCGTATTGGTCGGATTCAGAAGTTCCTCAAAGTGCTCCTTCCACCGCCCGATTACCTCCTCAGTTGAGGTCAACAGTGTCCCATCCTTACTGTACACAGCTTGGATGGTTCCCCGTTTCCCCCTCCTGAGGTGCCGGATGGTTTTCCAGAAGCACTTTGGTGCCGACCGAAAGTCCTTCTCCATGGCTGCTCCGAACTCCTCCCACACCCGCTGCTTTGCATATATCATATATATCTCACGAAATCACTTCATATGTAATCCACGTAAAGATAGAGAGGTGAATGGCGTGTAGCGAGAAGGTTGGGGTGGATGGTTCGGTCTAAAACCACCAGACTTTCACCAGGAGACCATTATTGGTGCCCCGTGTGAGGCCAGACCTGAAGTTACAAAATTTCTGGAGTAATTTTAACCATAACCACCATCTTTAAACCTAACTGAGTAGTTTTTATCACAGAACTCCCGTATTAAGTTACACCACCATCTTTTCCTCACCTTAACTAAGAGGTTTTGTTGCCTGATCCTAACTAAATTGTTTCCTGTGAAGAGCAGAAGTCTGTTTTGAAAAGACTGGAGGGGAAATTGATGTTGGACATTCGTTTGGTCAGTTATCATACGAACCGTTGTATGAGGACGCGCTGCATTATAGCACACACTGGGAGGTTATATATGTAGATTACCATGGATAGTTTATATATAATATATAATAATAGAAGTTCAAGAGTCGCAGGAGCCGTGGTTACACTGAACATGGTGACGTGTTGTTACATCGTCCAACAAGCAGCCAGCTGAACGTGGAGCAACGCACTGGGACCGCCGTGATGCTGGAGTACCTCATAATGTACTTAAACACAGTACTTGAGTTCATATATTTAAACACAGCACTTGAGTTCATGTATTTAAACACAGCTTGTGTTTATTAAAGTATAATCTGAAGTTCTTCTGTAGTTTTTTATTGATAATGAATCATTTTAGTTTATTTCTTTACAACAAAAACAAACGTCAGTCTGTCGATGAAGTTTAATTTCTCAGAAACACAAACAGGGTGTGAACCGGTCGACCCCCACACACACACACACACACACACACACACACACACACACACACACACACACACACACACACACACACACACACACACACACACACACACACACACACACACACACACACACACACACACACACACACACACACACACACACACACACACACACACACACACACACACACACACACACACACACACCTTACATGATTCATACTGGAGCTTCAGTTCACACCTCTGAACATCTGACTTCACCTCCAACAAGTTTATAAATATGAAAGACCACATATCTTTTACAGGATGCATTTTTCTGTTTTAATGATCAGAAGGTGTGAAGAGAGTCTTTAACAATAAAAACGTCTTTAAATCAGTTTTTCATCTTAGGAGGAAAAACAAAACAAAAAACTAATTCAAGTTCTGATTTATAAAGAAATACAAAATGTAAACATGAGAAATAAATAACCAATCAGAGCGCAGATACAGACTCTTCATGGACCAATCAGAGTGATGATACAGGACATGTTATGGACCAATCAGAGTTGCTTCTGCAGTCACATGATCATAATCTGCTTCAGAAAATAAACTGATGAAACAAAAAATATTTTATATCAAAGACATTTACAGACTGTACAACAATAACAACAATAACAATAACAACAACAACAACAATAATAATAATCATAATAATAATAATATCCACACTAATTCTGACGCCATTTTCTTCTTCTGGAGGTCACGGCGTGTCACATTCAGGAGAAAGAAGAGGAAGAGGAGGAAGAGGAGGAAGAGGAGGAGGAGTTGATGATGGGATGCTATGTGACCTCCATGGGCAGCGTGTTCTCTGACAGTCCGTTCAGAAGTCTCTCCGACTCGTGAGAGTCTCTGTCACGAAAAAAACAGAGTTAAACGTCAGTGATGACATCACTTCCTCCATAAGCACTTCAAAAGTTATACAGGTACTCCAGGTAGATTCATCTCTACAGGTAGATTCATCTCTACAGGTAGATTCATCTCTACAGGTAGATTCACCTTTACAGGTAGATTCACCTTTACAGGTAGATTCATCTTTACAGGTAGATTATTGCAGAGTGACGAGTCCTCGGATTTAAAATAAAAAAGAAAAGTTTCATCGAGAAGTATGAATGAGTGTGTGTAGGTGGTGTTTACCTGGACAGGTGTGTGTAGGTGGTGTTAACCTGGACAGGTGTGTGTAGGTGGTGTTAACCTGGACAGGTGTGTGTAGGTGGTGTTTACCTGGAAAGGTGTGTGTAGGTGGTGTTAACCTGGACAGGTGTGTGTAGGTAGTGTTTACCTGGACAGGTGTGTGTAGGTGGTGTTTACCTGGACAGGTGTGTGTAGGTGGTGTTTACCTGGACAGGTGTGTGTAGGTGGTGTTTACCTGGCGGTGGAGACTTTGGGTACTCGGTCGAGGCTGGAGGCGACGGTGGCGAGCTTTAAGGCAGACATTGGAGGGGCGGAGGGGCGAGCAGCGTGGGGGTGGGCGGGGGAGACGACTCCCACCTGGCTCCTCTGGTTGGGGAGGGACTGACGGGAGGAGGAGGAGGGGCGCGACCCCCGAGCTGAAAGTCCCAACCTGCTGAGAGGTGAAGAGGAAGAGTACGGAGGCCTGCAGGGACCTGAGGAGGAGGAAGAAGAGGAGGAGGAAGAAGAAGAACAGGAGGAGGAGGAGGAAGAAGAACAGGAGGAGGAGGAGGAGGAGGATGAGGAAGAAGAAAAAGAGGAGGAAGAAGAGGAGGAAGAACAGGAGGAGGAGGAAGAAGAAAAACATGCTGAAATGATTCTAGATATATAAAGTGACATGTTAGAATGCTGAATGAGGTGTGATGTCATCACGGCGCTGTGTTTTAGGTGATTATCCGTCCAGATGTTGGTGCTACTAGACGCATCACTATGAGGAGTCAGCAGAAAGTCTAATATCAGCCATCCCAAATCACGAGGAGAATTATTTATATATTTATATAATATATATATATATATATTATATTTATATATATATAAATATAATATATATATTAATGACGTTGTCCTCAGCAGCATCAGTTAACCCCGGGAGGCTCAGACAGGTTAGTCCCCTCAGAGAGACGAGGACTAACCTGAAGGGGGGGGAGGACTAACCTGAAGAGAGGAGGACTAACCTGAAGGGGGGGAGGACTAACCTGAAGAGAGGAGGACTAACCTGAAGAGAGGAGGACTAACCTGAAGGGGGGAGGACTAACCTGAAGAGAGGAGGACTAACCTGAAGGGGGGGAGGACTAACCTGAAGAGAGGAGGACTAACCTGAAGGGGGGGAGGACTAACCTGAAGAGAGGAGGACTAACCTAAAGAGAGGAGGACTAACCTGAAGGGGGGGAGGACTAACCTGAAGGGGGGAGGACTAACCTGAAGGGGGGTAGGATTAACCTGAAGAGGGGAGGACTAACCTGAAGGGGGGTAGGATTAACCTGAAGGGGGGAGGACTAACCTGAAGAGAGGCGGACTAACCTGAAGGGGGGAGGACTAACCTGAAGAGAGGAGGACTAACCTGAAGGGGGGAGGACTAACCTGAAGGGGGGAGGACTAATCTGAAGAGAGGAGGACTAACCTGAAGAGAGGAGGACTAACCTGAAGGGGGGAGGACTAACCTGAAGAGAGGCGGACTAACCTGAAGGGGGAGGACTAACCTGAAGAGAGGAGGACTAACCTGAAGAGAGGAGGACTAACCTGAAGGGGGGAGGACTAACCTGAAGAGAGGCGGACTAACCTGAAGGGGGGAGGACTAACCTGAAGGGGGGAGGACTAACCTGAAGAGAGGAGGACTAACCTGAAGGGGGGAGGACTCCGTTGACGCTGGTCTTGTAGGGTCTGGTCTCTCCGTTGATGAGACCAGGAGGAGGACGAGGAGCGCTGATCACAGCTGAGGCTGCAAACTGAGCTCTGGCCGAGTCCAGAGTCTTCGAACTGGACTCACCGGACCTGGTGGACTACAGACAGACCAGGGGAGACCAGGGGAGACCAGGGGAGACCAGGGGAGACCAGGGGAGACCAGGGGAAACCAGGGGAGACCAGGAGAGACAAGGAGAGACCAGGGGAGACCAGGACAGGTTGTTACTCAGAAAAACAGCCAGCAGAGACATCAACTAATCAAAGATCAGACTAACAACTAATGTTGCATCAAAACTAATCTAATAAAGAACTTTTATATACATATATATATATACATGTAAAACAGTGTTGTTATATATTATATATATATGTTACCTGTGTTTGGTGCAGTGCCGTGTGTCTATATAAAACAGTGATGTTATATATATATATATATATGTTACCTGTGTTTGATGCAGTGCTGTGTGTCTATATAAAACAGTGATGTTATATATATATATATATATATATATGTTACCTGTGTTTGGTGCAGTGCTGTGTGTCTATATAAAACAGTGATGTTATATAAATATATATATATATATATGTTACCTGTGTTTGGTGCAGTGCTGTGCGTCTATATAAAACAGTGATGTTATATATATATGTTACCTGTGTTTGGTGCAGTGCTGTGTGTCTATATAAAACAGTGATGTTATATAAATATATATATATATATATGTTACCTGTGTTTGGTGCAGTGCTGTGTGTCTATATAAAACAGTGATGTTATATATACAGACGTAGGCAAAATTGTTGGTACCCTTCCGTTAAAGAAAGAAAAACCAACAATGGTCACTGAAATAACTTGAAACTGACAAAAGTAATAATAAATAATAATTCACTGAAAATTAACTAATGAAAATCAGACATTGTTTTTGAATTGTGGTTCAGCAGAATCATTTAAAAAAACAAACTAATGAAACTGGCCTGGACAAAAATGATGGTACCCCTAGAAAAGATGTAAAATAATGTGACCATAGGGACATATTAAACTAAGGTGTGTCCTGTAAATAGCATCACAGGTGTCTTCAAACTTGTAATCAGTCAGTCTGCCTATTTAAAGGGTGAAAAGTAGTCACTGTGCTGTTTGGTATCATGGTGTGTACCACACTGAACATGGACCACAGAAAGCTAAGGAGAGAGTTGTCTCAGGAGATCAGAAAGAACATTATAGACCTTCATGTTAAAGGTAAAGGCTATAAGACCATCTCCAAGCAGCTTGACGTTCCTGTGACTACAGCTGCACATATTATTCAGAAGTTTAAGGTCCATGGGACTGTAGCCTACCTCCCTGGACGTGGCCGCAAGAGGAAAATTGATGACATATTGAAGAGACGGATAATACGAATGGTAACCAAAGAGCCCAGAACAACTTCCAAAGAGATTAGAGGTGAACTCCAAGGTCAAGGTACATCAGTGTCAGATCGCACCATCCGTCACTGTTTGAGCCAAAGTGGACTTAATGGAAGACGACCCAGGAGGACACCAAATCATAAAAAAGCGAGACTGGAATTTTCCAAAATGCATATTGACAAGCCACAAAGCTTCTGGGAGAATGTCCTTTGGACAGATGAGACAAAACTGGAGCTTTTTGGCAAGTCACATCAGCTCTATGTTCACAGACGAAGAGATGAAGCATCCAAAGAAAAGAACACTGTACCTAATGTGAAACATGGAGGAGGCTCGGTTATGTTACGGGGCTGCTTTGTTGCATCTGGCACAGGGTGTCTTGAATCTGTGCAGGGTGCAATGAAATCTCAAGACTATCAAGGCATTCTGGAGCGAAATGTGCTGCCCAGTGTCAGAAAGCTTGGTCTCAGTCGCAGGTCGTGGGTCCTCAAACAGGATAATGACCCAAAACACATCTAAAAACACCCAAGAATGGCTAAGAACAAAACATTGGACTATTCTGAAGTGGCCTTCTATGAGCCTTGATCTAAATCCTATTGAACATCTGTGGAAGGAGCTGAAACATGCAGTCTGGAGAAGGCACCCTTCAAACCTGAGACAGCTGGAGCAGTTTGCTCACGAGGAGTGGGCCAACATACCTGTCGACAGGTGCAGAAGTCTCATTGAGAGTTACAGAAATCACTTGATTGCAGTGATTGCCTCAAAAGGTTGTGCAACAAAATATTAAGTTAAGGGTACCATCATTTTTGTCTAGGCCAGTTTCATTAGTTTGTTTTTTTAAATGATTCTGCTGAACCATAATTCAAAAACAATATCTGATTTTCATTAGTTAATTTTCAGTGAATTTTTATTTATTATTACTTTTGTCAGTTTCAAGTTATTTCAGTGACCATTGTGGGTTTTTCTTTCTTTAACGGAAGGGTACCAACAATTTTGCCTACGTCTGTATATATATGTTACCTGTGTTTGGTGCAGTGCTGTGTGTCTATATAAAACAGTGATGTTATATATATATATATATATATATATATGTTACCTGTGTTTGGTGCAGTGCTGTGTGTCTATATAAAACAGTGATGTTATATATATATATATATATATATGTTACCTGTGTTTGGTGCAGTGCTGTGTGTCTATATAAAACAGTGATGTTATATATATATATATGTTACCTGTGTTTGGTGCAGTGCTGTGTGTCTATATAAAACAGTGATATTATATATATATATGTTTCCTGTGTTTGGTGCAGTGGTGTGTGTCTATATAAAACAGTGATGTTATATATATATATATATATATATATGTTACCTGTGTTTGGTGCAGTGCTGTGTGTCTATATAAAACAGTGATGTTATATATATATATATATATATATATGTTACCTGTGTTTGGTGCAGTGCTGTGTGTCTATATAAAACAGTGATGTTATATATATATATATGTTACCTGTGTTTGGTGCAGTGCTGTGTGTCTATATAAAACAGTGATATTATATATATATATGTTTCCTGTGTTTGGTGCAGTGGTGTGTGTCTATATAAAACAGTGATGTTATATATATATATATGTTACCTGTGTTTGGTGCAGTGCTGTGTGTCTATATAAAACAGTGATGTTATATATATATATATGTTACCTGTGTTTGGTGCAGTGCTGTGTGTCTATATAAAACAGTGATGTTATATATATACAGACGTAGGCACAATTGTTGGTACCCTTCCGTTAAAGAAAGAAAAACCCACAATAGTCACTGAAATAACTTGAAACTGACAAAAGTAATAATAAATAAAAATTTACTGAAAATGAACTAATGAAAATCAGACATTGTTTTTGAATTGTCGTTCAGCAGAATCATTTTAAAAAACAAACTAATGAAACTGGCCTGGACAAAAATGATGGTACCCCTAGAAAAGATGTAAAATAGTTTGACCATAGGGACATATTAAACTAAGGTGTGTCCTGTAAATAGCATCACAGGTGTCTTCAAACTTGTAATCAGTCAGTCTGCCTATTTAAAAGGTGAAAAGTAGTCACTGTGCTGTTTGGTGTCATGGTGTGTACCACACTGAACATGGACCACAGAAAGCTAAGGAGAGAGTTGTCTCAGGAGATCAGAAAGAACATTATAGACCTTCATGTTAAAGGTAAAGGCTATAAGACCATCTCCAAGCAGCCTGATGTTCCTGTGACTACAGCTGCACATATTATTCAGAAGTTTAAGGTCCATGGGACTGTAGCCAACCTCCCTGGACGTGGCCGCAAGAGGAAAATTGATGACATATTGAAGAGACGGATAAAACGAATGGTAACCAAAGAGCCCAGAACAACTTCCAAAGAGATTAGAGGTGAACTCCAAGGTCAAGGTACATCAGTGTCAGATCGCACCATCCGTCACTGTTTGAGCCAAAGTGGACTTAATGGAAGACAACCGAGGAGGACACCAAATCATAAAAAAGCGAGACTGGAATTTTCCAAAATGCATATTGACAAGCCACAAAGCTTCTGGGAGAATGTCCTTTGGACAGATGAGACAAAACTGGAGCTTTTTGGCAAGTCACATCAGCTCTATGTTCACAGACGCAAAAATGAAGCATCCAAAGAAAAGAACACTGTACCTAATGTAAAACATGGAGGAGGCTCGGTTATGTTATGGGGCTGCTTTGTTGCATCTGGCACAGGGTGTCTTGAATCTGTGCAGGGTGCAATGAAATCTCAAGACTATCAAGGCATTCTGGAGCGAAATGTGCTGCCCAGTGTCAGAAAGCTTGGTCTCAGTTGCAGGTCATGGGTCCTCAAACAGGATAATGACCCAAAACACAGCTAAAAACACCCAAGAATGGCTAAGAACAAAACATTGGACTGTTCTGAAGTGGCCTTCTATGAGCCCGGATCTAAATCCTATTGAACATCTGTGGAAGGAGCTGAAACATGCAGTCTGGAGAAGGCACCCTTCAAACCTGAGACAGCTGGAGCAGTTTGCTCACGAGGAGTGGGCCAAAATACCTGTCGACAGGTGCAGAAGTCTCATTGAGAGTTACAGAAATCACTTGATTGCAGTGATTGCCTCAAAAGGTTGTGCAACAAAATATTAAGTTAAGGGTACCATCATTTTTGTCTAGGCCAGTTTCATTAGTTTGTTTTTTTAAATGATTCTGCTGAACCATAATTCAAAAACAATATCTGATTTTCATTAGTTAATTTTCAGTGAATTTTTATTTATTATTACTTTTGTCAGTTTCAAGTTATTTCAGTGACCATTGTTGGTTTTTCTTTCTTTAACGGAAGGGTACCAACAATTTTGCCTACGTCTGTATATATATATATATATGTTACCTGTGTTTGGTGCAGTGCTATGTGTCTATATAAAACAGTGATGTTATATATATATATGTTACCTGTGTTTGGTGCAGTGCTGTGTGTCTATATAAAACAGTGATGTTATATATATATATATATATATGTTACCTGTGTTTGGTGCAGTGCTGTGTGTCTATATAAAACAGTGATGTTATATATATATATATATATATATATATATATATATATATATGTTACCTGTGTTTGGTGCAGTGCCATGTGTCTATATAAAACAGTGATGTTATATATATATATATATATATGTTACCTGTGTTTGGTGCAGTGCTGTGTGTCTATATAAAACAGTGATGTTATATATATATATATATATATATATATATATATATATATGTTACCTGTGTTTGGTCCAGTGCTGTGTGTCTATATAAAACAGTGATGTTTTATATATATATATATATGTTACCTGTGTTTGGTGCAGTGCTGTGTGTCTATATAAAACAGTGATGTTATATATATGTTACCTGTGTTTGGTGCAGTGCTGTGTGTCTATATAAAACAGTGATGTTATATATATATATATATATATATGTTACCTGTGTTTGGTGCAGTGCTGTGTGTCTATATAAAACAGTGATGTTATATATATATATATATATATATATATATATATATATATATATATGTATATATGTTACCTGTGTTTGGTGCAGTGCCGTGTGTCTATATAAAACAGTGATGTTATATATTATATATGTTACCTGTGTTTGGTGCAGTGCTGTGTGTCTATATAAAACAGTGATGTTATATATATATATATGTTACCTGTGTTTGGTGCAGTGCTGTGTGTCTATATAAAACAGTGATGTTATATATTATATATGTTACCTGTGTTTGGTGCAGTGCTGTGTGTCTATATAAAACAGTGATGTTATATATATATATATGTTACCTGTGTTTGGTGCAGTGCTGTGTGTCTATATAAAACAGTGATGTTATATATATATATATGTTACCTGTGTTTGGTGCAGTGCTGTGTGTCTATATAAAACAGTGATGTTATATATATATATATATGTTACCTGTGTTTGGTGCAGTGCTGTGTGTCTATATAAAACAGTGATGTTATATATATATATATGTTACCTGTGTTTGGTGCAGTGCTGTGTGTCTATATAAAACAGTGATGTTATATATATATATATATATATATGTTACCTGTGTTTGGTGCAGTGCTGTGTGTCTATATAAAACAGTGATGTTATATATATATATATATATGTTACCTGTGTTTGGTGCAGTGCTGTGTGTCTATATAAAACAGTGATGTTATATATTATATATGTTACCTGTGTTTGGTGCAGTGCTGTGTGTCTATATAAAACAGTGTTGTTCTGTAGTTCCAGCTGTTCCAGCTGTTGCTTCTGCATCTGGATCAGCTGCTGTTGATGACTGTGGTACTGCTCCTCAGTGATGCCCCCTGCTGGCACACACAGACAACACACGTTAACATACATATACACACACTGTATACACTATATATACACTATACACACACTGTATACACACTATACACACACTATGTATACACTATATACACTCTATATACACACTATATACACACTATACACACTGTATACACTATATACACACTATACACACCGTATACACTATATACACACTATATACACACTATATACACACTATACACACACTATACATACACTATACACACTCACCGGACACTTTATTAGGTACACCTTGCTAGTACTGGGTGGTATTCACTTTATTAGGTACACCTTGCTAGTACCGGGTGGTCTTCATCTGCTTCCAGGTTGGACGTGTTGTGCGTTCAGAGATGGTATTCTGCATACCTTGGTTGTAACGGTTATTTGAGTTACTGTTGTCTTTCTATCATCTCCAACCACTCTGCCCATTCTCCTCTGACCTCTGACATCAACAAGGCATTTCCGTCCACACAACCCCCGCTCACTGCATATGTTCTCTTGTTGGGACCATTCTCTGTAAACCCTAGAGATGGTTGTGCGTGAAAATCCCAGTAGATCAGCAGTTTAATACTCAGACCAGCCCGTCTGGCACCAACAACCATGCCACGTTCAAAGTCACTTGAATCCCCTTTCTTTCCCATTCTGATGCTCGGTTTGAACTTCAGCAAGTCGTCTTCACCACGTCTAGATGACGTAATGCATTGAGTTGCTGCCATGTGATTGGATGATTAGCTATTTGTGTTAACAAGCAATTGAACAGGTGTGCCTAATAAAGTGGCCGGTGAGTGTATATATAGTAAATATCTATATATACACTATATATAGATATCTATATATAGTGTACAGTTAGCAGATTGTCCACATGGGGGGGCTGTTCAGTTAAACCTGTGTGGAGTATCTATATAAACACAGGGCACCAGGACCGGGACCAGAACTAGGACCGGGACCGGGACCGGAACCAGGACCAGGACCAGGACCGGGACCAGGACCGGGACCGGGACCAGGAAAAGGACCGGGACCAGGACCAGGAAAAGGACCGGGACCAGGACTGGGACCGGCCTCGTAGCTCACCTGAGTTGTTGTCTGGAGACAGACAACAGGTCAGTCTGTTGTCCTCTATAGAGGACTCTATGGTCCTTCTGACGACTTCCCTCTGGACCTGAACCGATCTGGGTCTGAAGCAGAACTTCCTCAGGGTCTGGATGTTGTTCAGGACTTCAGTCAAAGAGGGGGCGGTGGTTCCTGAGGTCAGGGGGGGTTTCTGCTCCAGTGTGTCTAGGTCATTACAGGTCCTGGTTCTGGTCCTGCAGACTGGATGTGATAAAGAGTCCAGCTGCTTCAGTACTGGATCCAGACCTGAGGAGGCTCGGTCCAGGAGGATCCTGTTCCGAGAGAGACTGGGTCAGGTCTGCCGCTTTATTATTATTATCAATAATAATAATAATGTGTTAACGAGGTACCTGCCCCCCCGTCCTATCCTGCGCCGGCTCAGTCCCGTCCAATGACGAGGCAGCGTCAGCTCAGCCAAAGAGTGACGGAGACACTGAGGACGATTAACTCCACCCGCCTTCTGAGTACCAGGCTGCAGAAACAAACAATAGCAGTTGTACTACTATTACTACTACTACTATATAGTAGTAGTACTACTAGTAGTAGCAGTAGTAGCAGTAGCAGTAGTAGTAGTAGTAGTAGTAGCAATAGTAGTACTAGTAGTAGTGGTAGTAGCAGTAGTAATAGTAGTAGTAGTAGTAGTAATAGTAATAGTAGTAGTAGTAGTAGTAGTACTAGTAGTAGTAGTAGTAGTAGCAGTAGTAATAGTAATAGTAGTAGTAGTAGTACTAGTAGTAGTGTTAGTAGTGGTAGTAGTAGTAGCAGTAGTAGTAGTAGCAGTAGTAATAGTAATAGTAGTAGTAGTACTAGTAGTAGCAGTAGTAGTAGTAGCAGTAGTAATAGTAATAGTAGTAGTAGTAGTACTAGTAGTACTAGTAGTAGTGGTAGTAGTAGCAGTAGTAATAGTAATAGTAGTAGTAGTACTAGTAGTAGTGGTAGTAGTGGTAGTAGTAGTAGCAGTAGCACTAGCAGTAGTAATAGTAGCAGTAGTAGTAGTACTAGTAGTAGTGGTAGTAGTAGTAGCAGTGGTAATAGTAATAGTAATAGTAGTAGTAGTAGCAGTAGTAGTGGTAGTAGTAGTAGTGGTAGTTGTAGTAGCAGTAGTAATAGTAGTAATAGTAGTAGTAGTAGCATTAGTAGTACTAGTAGTAGTGGTAGTAGTAGTAGCAGTAGTAATAGTAATAGTAGTAATAGTAGTAGCAGTAGTAGTACTAGTAGTAGTAGTAGCAGTAGTAATAGTAGTAGTAGCAGTAGTAATAGTAATAGTAGTAGTAGTAGTAGTAGTACTAGTACTAGTAGTAGCAGTAGTAATAGTAATAGTAGTAGTGGTAGTAGTGGTAGTAGTAGTAGCAGTAGTAATAGTAGTAGTAATAGTAATAGTAGTAGTAGTAGTAGTAGCAGTAGCAGTAGTAGTATTAGTGGTAGTAGTGGTAGTAGTAGTAGCAGTAGCAGTAGTAATAGTAATAGTAGTAGTAGTAGCAGTAGTAATAGTAGTAATAGTAATAGTAGTAGTAGTAGTAGCAGTAGTAGTACTAGTAGTAGTGGTAGTAGTAGAAGAAGCAGCAGTAGTAGTAATAGTAATAGCAGTAGTAGTAGTACTAGTAGTAGTGGTAGTAGTAGTAGCAGTAGTAATAGTAATAGTAGTAATAGTAGTAGCAGTAGTAGTACTAGTAGTAGTGGTAGTAGTAGTAGCAGTAGTAATAGTAGTAGTAGCAGTAGTAATAGTAATAGTAGTAGTAGTAGTAGCAGTAGTAGTAATAGTAGTAGTGGTAGTAGTGGTAGCAGTAGTAATAGTAGTAGTAGTAGTAGCAGTAGTAATAGTAGTAGTAGTAGTAGTAGTAGTAGTAGTAGTGGCAGTAGTAGTAGTAGCAGCAGTAGCAGTAGTAGTACTAGTAGTAGTAGTAGCAGTAGTAGTAGTAGCAGTAGTAATAGTAATAGTAGTAGTAGTAGCAGTAGTAATAGTAGTAATAGTAATAGTAGTAGTAGCAGTAGTAGTACTAGTAGTAGTGGTAGTAGTAGAAGAAGCAGTAGTAGTAGTAATAGTAATAGTAGTAGTAGCAGCAGTAGTAGTACTAGTAGTAGTGGTAGTAGTAGTAGTAGCAGTAGTAATAGTAGTAGTATTAGTAGCAGTAGTAGTAGTACTAGTAGTAGTGGTAGTAGTGGTAGTAGTAGTAATAGTAGTAGTAGTAATAGTAATAGTAGTAGTAGTACTAGTAGTAGCAGTAGCAGTGGTAGTAGTGGTAGTAGTAGTAGTAGTAGTAGTGGTAGTAGTGGTAGTAGTAGTGGTAGCAGTAGTAGTAGTAGTAGCAGTAGTGGTAGTAGTAGTAGTAGTAGCAGTGGCAGTAGTGGTAGTAGTAGTGGTAGTAGTAGTAGTAGTAGTAGCAGTAGTGGTGGTAGTGGTAGTGGTAGTAGTGGTAGTAGTAGTAGTAGTAGTAGTGGTAGTAGTAGCAGTAGCAGTAGTAGTGGTAGTAGTGGTAGTAGTAGTAGTGGTAGTAGCAGTAGTAGTGGTAGTAGTAGTAGTGGTAGTAGTGGTAGTAGTAGTAGTAGTAGTGGTAGTAGTAGTGGTAGTAGTAGTAGTGGTAGTAGTAGTAGTAGTAGCAGCAGTAGCAGTAGCAGTAGCAGTAGTAGTAGAACATTTTAAAATGAAAGAGGAAACTCACAGAGAGATATTGACATCCAGTTTTTCTCTTGAAGACAAAAACACCATCAGGATTATTTTCTTCATCAGGTGAAGACGGAGGAGACTGAAGAGAAATCAACACACTCAGATTAGATTATAATTTATATTATATCATATTATTTATTGTATTATTATTATGCAACTTTTTTGAATACTCGATTCTGGTTGGTCAATCACAGCATTCTATAGTTTATGATTTCTTTATAACACACCGTTGCTACGCATAACACACCGACACTACGTATAACAGACTGTCGCTACGTATAGCAGACCGACGCTACGTATAACAGACTGTCGCTACGTATAACAGACTGTTGCTTGTATAACAGACCGTTGCTTGTATAACAGACCGTCGCTACGTATAGCAGACCGTCGCTACGTATAACAGACCGTCGCTACATATAACAGACCGTTGCTATGTATAACAGACTGTTGCTTGTATAACCCTCTCAAAAACCTCCTCACACTCAAATAACTCCTGCTTGTGCTTAGATTAGCTCTGAGTTTGCTCAAACTGTATGCTTGTACTCAGATATATTGTTGCTTGTACTCATATATATTGTTGCTTGTACTCATATATATTGTTGCTTCCACCCAGATATATTGGTGCTTGTACTTAGATGTATTGTTGCTTGTGCTCAGAGTTATTGTTGCTTGTGCTCAGATATATTGTTGCTTGTGCTCAGAGTTATTGTTGCTTGTGCTCAGAGTTATTGTTGCTGGTGCTCAGATATATTGTTGCTTGTGCTCAGATATATTGTTGCTTGTGCTCAGATATATTGTTGCTTGTGCTCATATACAGACGTAGGCACAATTGTTGGTACCCTTCCGTTAAAGAAAGAAAAACCCACAATGGTCACTGAAATAACTTGAAACTGACAAAAGTAATAATAAATAAAAAATTACTGAAAATTAACTAATGAAAATCAGACATTGTTTTTGAATTGTGGTTCAGCAGAATCATTTTAAAAAACAAACTAATGAAACTGGCCTGGACAAAAATGATGGTACCCCTAGAAAAGATGTAAAATAATGTGACCATAGGGACATATTAAACTAAGGTGTGTCCTGTAAATAGCATCACAGGTGTCTTCAAACTTGTAATCAGTCAGTCTGCCTATTTAAAAGGTGAAAAGTAGTCACTGTGCTGTTTGGTATCATGGTGTGTACCACACTGAACATGGACCACAGAAAGCTAAGGAGAGAGTTGTCTCAGGAGATCAGAAAGAACATTATAGACCTTCATGTTAAAGGTAAAGGCTATAAGACCATCTCCAAACAGCTTGATGTTCCTGTGACTACAGCTGCACATATTATTCAGAAGTTTAAGGTCCATGGGACTGTAGCCAACCTCCCTGGACGTGGCCGCAAGAGGAAAATTGATGACATATTGAAGAGACGGATAATACGAATGGTAACCAAAGAGCCCAGAACAACTTCCAAAGAGATTAGAGGTGAACTCCAAGGTCAAGGTACATCAGTGTCAGATCGCACCATCCGTCACTGTTTGAGCCAAAGTGGACTTAATGGAAGACGACCCAGGAGGACACCAAATCATAAAAAAGCGAGACTGGAATTTTCCAAAATGCATATTGACAAGCCACAAAGCTTCTGGGAGAATGTCCTTTGGACAGATGAGACAAAACTGGAGCTTTTTGGCAAGTCACATCAGCTCTATGTTCACAGACGCAAAAATGAAGCATCCAAAGAAAAGAACACTGTACCTAATGTGAAACATGGAGGAGGCTCGGTTATGTTATGGGGCTGCTTTGTTGCATCTGGCACAGGGTGTCTTGAATCTGTGCAGGGTGCAATGAAATCTCAAGACTATCAAGGCATTCTGGAGCGAAATGTGCTGCCCAGTGTCAGAAAGCTTGGTCTCAGTCGCAGGTCATGGGTCCTCAAACAGGATAATGACCCAAAACACAGCTAAAAACACCCAAGAATGGCTAAGAACAAAACATTGGACTATTCTGAAGTGGCCTTCTATGAGCCCTGATCTAAATCCTATTGAACATCTGTGGAAGGAGCTGAAACATGCTGTCTGGAGAAGGCACCCTTCAAACCTGAGACAGCTGGAGCAGTTTGCTCACGAGGAGTGGGCCAAAATACCTGTCGACAGGTGCAGAAGTCTCATTGAGAGTTACAGAAATCACTTGATTGCAGTGATTGCCTCAAAAGGTTGTGCAACAAAATATTAAGTTAAGGGTACCATCATTTTTGTCTAGGCCAGTTTCATTAGTTTGTTTTTTTAAATGATTCTGCTGAACCATAATTCAAAAACAATATCTGATTTTCATTAGTTAATTTTCAGTGAATTTTTATTTATTATTACTTTTGTCAGTTTCAAGTTATTTCAGTGACCATTGTTGGTTTTTCTTTCTTTAACGGAAGGGTACCAACAATTTTGCCTACGTCTGTATATTGTTGCTTCCGCCCAGATATATTGGTGCTTGTGCTTAGATGTATTGTTGCTTGTGCTCAGAGTTATTGTTGCTTGTGCTCAGATATATTGTTGCTTGTGCTCAGAGTTATTGTTGCTTGTGCTCAGATATATTGTTGCTTGTGCTCAGAGTTATTGTTGCTTGTGCTCAGAGTTATTGTTGCTGGTGCTCAGAGTTATTGTTGCTTGTACTCAGATATATTGTTGCTTGTGCTCAGATATATTGTTGCTTGTGCTCAGATATATTGTTGCTTGTACTCAGACATATAATGTTGCTTGTACTCAGATATATTGTTGCTTGTTACTCTCCGATATATTGTTGCTTGTACTCTGATATACTGTTGCTTGTACTGATATATTGTTGCTTGTACTCAAATAGATTGTTGCTTGTACTCAGATATATTGTTGCTTGTACTCAGATATATTGTTGCTTGTTACTCTCAGATATATTGTTGCTTGTTACTCTCAGATATATTTTTGCTTGTACTCAGATATATTGTTGCTTGTACTCAGATATATTGTTGCTTGTTACTCTCTGATATATTGTTGCTTGTACTCTGATATATTGTTGCTCGTATTCTGATATATTGTTGCTCGTACTCTGATATATTGTTGCTTGTACTCAGATATATTGTTGCTTGTACTTAGATGTATTGTTGCTTGTTACTCTGATATATTGTTGCTTGTACTGATATATTGTTGCTTGTACTCTGATATATTGTTGCTTGTACTTAGATATATTGTTGCTTGTTACTCTGATATATTGTTGCTTGTACTCAGATATATTGTTGCTTGTACTTAGATGTATTGTTGCTTGTTACTCTGATATATTGTTGCTTGTACTCAAGAGTTATTGTTGCTGGTGCTCAGAGTTATTGTTGCTTGTGCTCAGATATATTGTTGCTTGTGCTCAGATATATTGTTGCTTGTACTCAGATATATTGTTGCTTGTACTCAGTCATTGTTGCTTGTTACTGATATATTGTTGCTTGTACTGATATATTGTTGCTTGTACTCTGATATATTGTTGCTTGTACTCTGATATATTGTTGCTTGTACTTAGATATATTGTTGCTTGTACTCAGAGTCATTGTTGCTTGTTACTCTGATATATTGTTGCTTGTACTTAGATGTATTGTTGCTTGTTACTCTGATATATTGCTGCTTGTACTCTGATATATTGTTGCTTGTACTCTGATATATTGTTGCTTGTACTGATATATTTTTGCTTGTACTCTGATATATTGTTGCTTGTACTTAGATATATTGTTGCTTGTACTCGGAGTCATTGTTGCTTGTACTCATATATATTGTTGCTTGTACTCAGATATATTGTTGCTTGTACTCAGATATATTGTTGCTTGTTACTCTCAGATATATTGTTGCTTGTTACTCTCAGATATATTGTTGCTTGTACTGATATATTGTTGCTTGTACTCTGATATATTGTTGCTTGTACTGATATATTGTTGCTTGTACTCTGATATATTGTTGCTTGTACTTAGATATATTGTTGCTTGTTACTCTGATATATTGTTGCTTGTACTCAGATATATTGTTGCTTGTACTTAGATGTATTGTTGCTTGTTACTCTGATATATTGTTGCTTGTACTCAAGAGTTATTGTTGCTGGTGCTCAGAGTTATTGTTGCTTGTGCTCAGATATATTGTTGCTTGTGCTCAGATATATTGTTGCTTGTACTCAGATATATTGTTGCTTGTACTCTGATATATTGTTGCTTGTACTCATATATATTGTTGCTTGTACTCAGTCATTGTTGCTTGTTACTGATATATTGTTGCTTGTACTGATATATTGTTGCTTGTACTCTGATATATTGTTGCTTGTACTCTGATATATTGTTGCTTGTACTTAGATATATTGTTGCTTGTACTCAGAGTCATTGTTGCTTGTTACTCTGATATATTGTTGCTTGTACTTAGATGTATTGTTGCTTGTTACTCTGATATATTGCTGCTTGTACTCTGATATATTGTTGCTTGTACTCTGATATATTGTTGCTTGTACTGATATATTTTTGCTTGTACTCTGATATATTGTTGCTTGTACTTAGATATATTGTTGCTTGTACTCAGAGTCATTGTTGCTTGTACTTAGATGTATTGTTGCTTGTTACTCTGATATATTGTTGCTTGTACTCAGATATATTGTTGCTTGTACTCAGAGTCATTGTTGCTTGTTACTCTGATATATTGTTGCTTGTACTTAGATGTATTGTTGCTTGTTACTCTGATATATTGCTGCTTGTACTCTGATATATTGTTGCTTGTACTCTGATATATTGTTGCTTGTACTGATATATTTTTGCTTGTACTCTGATATATTGTTGCTTGTACTCTGATATATTGTTGCTTGTACTCAGATATATTGTTGTCTGTACTCTGATATATTGTTGCTTGTACTCTGATATATTGTTGCTTGTACTCTGATATATTGTTGCTTGTACTCAGATATATTGTTGCTTGTTACTCTCAGATTGAAAGACCAGGCTGTTGTATAAGGAGCGGGAAACAGCTGGATAGATGAAGAGGTGCTGACCAGCGGCGGTGGAGGGCTGTCGTCGTCTCCGGAGCTGTGGAAGTCGTACTGTTTGATGTCGGCCTTGTTGACGGTGAAGGGACCGTAGGGTCGAACCGGACGTCTCTGTGGAGGATACAATCGGTCGCGTCTGATGTTCTTCTTCTTTGGTCTGATCAGGTCGAAGGGAAGCTCGTCCCTGACGGAGACCAGCTTCTTCTGCATCTGAAACACAGACGGACGTAGGGCTGGGTATATCGTTGGACTTTTATTGATTCTGATTGTTTGAGAGAGTCCGAACAAATCACAGACTTTTTTCACATAAAAAACAGATTTATAAAATTCATATTCATATTCACAGAGCACTTCATCAGAGGTATCCAGCCTGTACGTTCACTTCATTCATATTCACAGAGCACTTCATCAAAGGTATCCAACCTGTACATTCACTTCATTCATATTCACAGAGCACTTCATCAGAGGTATCCAGCCTGTACATTCACTTCATTCAGCTGCTATTATTAAATAATATGCTTCAATAATAATCTGTTGTTCTGTCAGTACCTTGACGTCAGCTCTGTGTCTGTTGTTCAGTACCTTGACGTCAGCTCTGTGTCTGTTGTTCAGAGGAACGCTGGAGCAGAACGCTGCTTTCTCCACCAGAGGAACACAAACGTCTCTCAGAGTGTCTCCACTAAAGTCCTCCATCTGATACCTGAACACACAACGAGACTCGTCAACACACAACAACACACAACAACATCAACACACATCGACACACAACGACACACGTCAACACATGTCAACACACAACGACACACGTCAACACATGTCAACACGCAACGACACACGTCAACACACAACGACACACGTCAACACACAACAACACACAACGACACACGTCAACACACAACGAGACTCGTCAACACACAACACACAACAACAACATCAACACACAACAACATCAACACACATCAACACACGACACACGTCGACACACAACGACACAACGACACACATCAACGACACACGTCAACACACAACAACACACAACGACACAACAACACAACAACACACGTCAATACACAACGACACACATCAACAGTTTAAAGGGCCTGTTAGTGAGAATCATAATGTCTTGTTAACAGCTTCACCTGTGGCCGTTAAGTCAACTAAAGTCAGCGTCCTGTTGCTGGCGCTTGTGCTCGCTCTACATAGACATAAAGGAGCATCGCTCAACACAGTGAGGAGACACACGTCAGCTAAAAGCACAATATCACTCTATATTTCAGCTGCTTGGCAGTAATGTTAGCTGACCAGACCAAGGTACTCCTCTCCGTCACCTCCAGGTGGAGGATCTATATCTATATGTCCTCACCTCCTCTCCGTCACCTCCAGGTGGAGGATCTATATCTATATGTCCTCACCTCCTCTCCGTCACCTCCAGGTGGAGGATCTATATCTATATGTCCTCACCTCCTCTCCGTCACCTCCAGGTGGAGGTGCAGCAGCTCTCTCTTGGACATCTCTCTCCTCTTGATCATCTCCAGGACGGAGACGGTCCGGCTGAACTCTCGTCTCAGTCTCAACATCTTCTGGTACGAAGCTTCGTCGTTCTTTCGGTTCTGAAATAGATTCATCAAATGTCATCAACCCCACCTCTCCACACAGAGCTAGTTACTACCTCTATTTATTATTTACATTGTTGTTGTTGTGATTATTATTATAGTTATTATTATTATTATAGTTATTATTATCATAGTTATTATCATAGTTATTATCATAGTTATTATTATTATAGTTATTATCATTGTTGTGATTATTGCTATTGTTTTTATTATTATTATAGTTATTATTATCATTGTTGTTGTTGTGATTATTTTTGTTGTTGTTGTTGTGATTATTGTTGTTGTTGTTATTGTTGTGATTATTGCTATTGTTTTTATTATTATTATTATCATTGTTGTGATTATTTTTGTTGTTGTTGTGATTATTGTTGTGATTATTGTTGTTGTTATTATATCTATTGTTTTTATTATTATAGTTATTATTATTATTATTGTTGTTGTTGTTATTGTTGTGATTATTGTTGTTGTGATTATTGCTATTGTTTTTATTATTATTATAGTTATTATTATTATTGTTGTAGTGATTATTGTTGTTGTTGTTGTTGTTGTTGTTATTGTTGTAGTGATTATTGTTGTTGTTGTTGTTGTTGTTATTGTTGTAGTGATTATTGTTGTTGTTGTTGTTGTTATTGTTGTAGTGATTATTGTTGTTGTTATTATTATTTCTGAAGGCAGACCCAGCAGGGCAGGATGAAGCCCGGTGGGGGACAGGGAGGACGACTCACCTTCCTGGTCTGCATCTTCTCGGTTCTGCGTCTGAAGGCTACGTAGGCGTCTCCGCTGGATCCGTCTCGTCTCTCCGGTCTGATGATGGGAACCAGAGACGGACCCCGACAGCTCCTCCTCTTCCTCACCCAGTACTCATACACCGCCTTCAGCAGGGAGTCATCCTCACTGAGCAGAACCTTCGCCTCCGACAGGGACACCAGCTGAGGACAGACACAGATCCAGAGACAAGCTGAGGACAGAACCACAACCAGAGAGACCAGCTGAGGACAGAACCACAACCAGAGAGACAAGCTGAGGACAGAACCACAACCAGAGAGACCAGCTGAGTACAGAACTACAACCAGAGAGACCAGCTGAGTACAGAACCACAACCAGAGAGACCAGCTGAGTACAGAACCACAACCAGAGACAAGCTGAGTACAGAACCACAACCAGAGAGACCAGCTGAGTACAGAACCACAACCAGAGACAAGCTGAGTACAGAACTACAACCAGAGACAAGCTGAGGACAGAACCACAACCAGAGACCAGCTGAGTACAGAACTACAACCAGAGACCAGCTGAGGACAGAACCACAACCAGAGAGACCAGCTGAGTACAGAACCACAACCAGAGGACAGAACCACAACCAGAGAGACAAGCTGAGGACAGAACAACAACCAGAGAGACAAGCTGAGGACAGAACCACAACCAGAGAGACCAGCTGAGGACAGAACCACAACCAGAGAGACCAGCTGAGGACAGAACCACAACCAGAGACAAGCTGAGGACAGAACCACAACCAGAGACAAGCTGAGGACAGAACCACAACCAGAGAGACCAGCTGAGGACAGAACCACAACCAGAGACCAGCTGAGGACAGAACCACAACCAGAGAGACAAGCTGAGGACAGAACCACAACCAGAGACAAGCTGAGGACAGAACCACAACCAGAGAGACCAGCTGAGGACAGAACCACAACCAGAGAGACAAGCTGAGGACAGAACAACAACCAGAGAGACAAGCTGAGGACAGAACCACAACCAGAGACAAGCTGAGGACAGAACCACAACCAGAGACAAGCTGAGGACAGAACCACAACCAGAGAGACCAGTTGAGGACAGAACCACAACCAGAGACAAGCTGAGGACAGCACCACAACCAGAGAGACCAGCTGAGGACAGAACCACAACCAGAGACCAGCTGAGGACAGAACCACAACCAGAGACAAGCTGAGGACAGAACCACAACCAGAGAGACAAGCTGAGGACAGAACCACAACCAGAGACCAGCTGAGGACAGAACCACAACCAGAGAGACCAGCTGAGGACAGAACCACAACCAGAGACAAGCTGAGGACAGAACCACAACCAGAGAGACCAGCTGAGGACAGAACCACAACCAGAGAGACCAGCTGAGGACAGAACCACAACCAGAGACAAGCTGAGGACAGAAGCACAACCAGAGACAAGCTGAGTACAGAACCACAACCAGAGAGACCAGCTGAGTACAGAACCACAACCAGAGACAAGCTGAGTACAGAACTACAACCAGAGACAAGCTGAGTACAGAACTACAACCAGAGACAAGCTGAGGACAGAACCACAACCAGAGACCAGCTGAGGACAGAACCACAACCAGAGACCAGCTGAGGACAGAACCACAACCAGAGACAAGCTGAGGACAGAACCACAACCAGAGAGACAAGCTGAGGACAGAACCACAACCAGAGACCAGCTGAGGACAGAACCACAACCAGAGAGACCAGCTGAGGACAGAACCACAACCAGAGAGACCAGCTGAGGACAGAACCACAACCAGAGACAAGCTGAGGACAGAATCACAACCAGAGAGACCAGCTGAGTACAGAAGCACAACCAGAGACAAGCTGAGTACAGAACCACAACCAGAGAGACCAGCTGAGTACAGAACCACAACCAGAGACAAGCTGAGTACAGAACTACAACCAGAGACAAGCTGAGGACAGAACCACAACCAGAGACCAGCTGAGGACAGAACCACAACCAGAGAGACAAGCTGAGGACAGAACCACAACCAGAGAGACCAGCTGAGGACAGAACCACAACCAGAGAGACCAGCTGAGGACAGAACCACAACCAGAGACAAGCTGAGGACAGAACCACAACCAGAGACAAGCTGAGGACAGAACCACAACCAGAGAGACCAGCTGAGGACAGAACCACAACCAGAGACCAGCTGAGGACAGAACCACAACCAGAGACCAGCTGAGGACAGAACCACAACCAGAGACCAGCTGAGGACAGAACTACAACCAGAGACAAGCTGAGGACAGAACCACAACCAGAGACAAGCTGAGGACAGAACCACAACCAGAGAGACCAGCTGAGGACAGAACCACAACCAGAGACCAGCTGAGGACAGAACCACAACCAGAGAGACAAGCTGAGGACAGAACAACAACCAGAGAGACAAGCTGAGGACAGAACCACAACCAGAGACAAGCTGAGGACAGAACCACAACCAGAGAGACCAGTTGAGGACAGAACCACAACCAGAGACCAGCTGAGGACAGAACCACAACCAGAGAGACCAGCTGAGGACAGAACCACAACCAGAGACCAGCTGAGGACAGAACCACAACCAGAGACAAGCTGAGGACAGAACCACAACCAGAGACCAGCTGAGGACAGAACCACAACCAGAGAGACCAGCTGAGGACAGAACCACAACCAGAGAGACCAGCTGAGGACAGAACCACAACCAGAGACAAGCTGAGGACAGAATCACAACCAGAGACAAGCTGAGTACAGAACCACAGAAACCAGCTGAGGACAGTGAGGTACACCCCTCTGTCTGGTGTGGTACACCCCTCTGTCTGGTGTGGTACACCCCTCTGTCTGGTGTGGTTCAGCCCTCGGTCTGGTGTGGTACACCCCTCTGTCTGGTGTGGTACAGCCCTCTGTCTGGTGTGGTACAGCCCTCTGTCTGGTGTGGTACAGCCCTCAGGTGAGTGGTCCATGTTACCTGCCGTGTGCTGCTCTTCTCCAGTCGGTCCACCATGGTCTCAAACTGCAAAGGTCTGATCTCCGTCTTTCTGTTGAGTCTGTTGAGCAGCGTCTCGTCCTCTGAGTCCATGTCGTAGTCCGGCTGCTCCGGATCCAGACCTAGAGCTGCAGGACCACAAAGAGTCCACATAAACAACTGATGAACCTGAACACAGTGTGGATTAAAACATCATGAACTGGTATAGTCCTGATTCAGGTAGAGTCCCCTCAGTGGCAACAGGTGGGTTACAGAGGTAAACTGGTACTGCCCTACCTCTGTAATACACGACTGACTAGTATAACAGAGGTAGGTCTGTGTGGAGGAGGACTAGTGCTAGTATACTGTAGTGAACTACTCACACTGGATGTGGATGAGCTGTTTGGGAACGTTGACGTCTCCTTTGTACAGACGGTAATAGTAGGTGGTGTTACTGTCTGCTTCAGGTACGGGGATCACCATGTTCTCCTTCTTCTCCCGGAACACCTGCTGGGCTGAGATCGCCCTCTGCAGGTGATGCTCCTGAAACACAACCACAGAAACACACAGGTAACTCTACTGAAACACACAGGTAACTCTACTGAAACACACAGGTAACTCTACTGAAACACACAGGTAACTACTGAAACACACAGGTAACTCTACTGAAACACACAGGTAACTCTACTGAAACACAGGTAACTCTACTGAAACACACAGGTAACTCTACTGAAACACAGGTAAGTCTACTGTAACACACAGGTAAGTCTACTGAAACACACAGGTAAGTCTACTGTAACACACAGGTAAGTCTACTGTAACACACAGGTAAGTCTACTGAAACACACAGGTAAGTCTACTGAAACACACAGGTAAGTCTACTGAAACACACAGGTAACTCTACTGAAACACAGGTAACTCTACTGTAACACACAGGTAACTACTGAAACACACAGGTAACTCTACTGAATCACACAGATAACTCTACTGAAACACACAGGTAACTCTACTGAAACACAGGTAACTCTACTGAAACACACAGGTAACTCTACTGAAACACAGGTAACTCTACTGAAACACACAGGTAACTCTACTGAAACACAGTTAACTCTACTGAACCACACAGGTAACTCTACTGAAACACAGTTAACTCTACTGAACCACACAGGTAACTCTACTGAAACACACAGGTAACTCTAATGAAACACACAGGTAACTCTACTGAAACACACAGGTAACTCTACTGTAACACAAAGGTAACTCTATTGAAACACACAGGTAACTCTATTGAAACACACAGGTAACTCTACTGAAACAAACAGGTAACTCTACTGAAACACAGGTAACTCTACTGAAACACAAAGGTAAATCTATTGAAACACACAGGTAACTCTACTGAAACACACCGGTAACTCTACTGTAACACACAGGTAACTACTGAAACACACAGGTAACTCTACTGTAACACACAGGTAACTCTACTGAAACACACCGGTAACTCTACTGTAACACACAGGTAACTCTACTGAAACACAGGTAACTACTGAAACACAGGTAACTACTGTAACACACAGGTAACTACTGAAACACACAGGTAACTCTACTGTAACACAAAGGTAACTCTATTGAAACACACAGGTAACTCTATTGAAACACACAGGTAACTCTACTGAAACAAACAGGTAACTCTACTGAAACACAGGTAACTCTACTGAAACACAAAGGTAACTCTATTGAAACACACAGGAAACTCTACTGAAACAAACAGGTAACTCTAACTACTGAAAAACACAGGTAACTACTGAAACACACAGGTAACTCTACTGTAACACACAGGTAACTCTACTGAAACACACAGGTAACTACTGAAACACACAGGTAACTCTACTGTAACACACAGGTAACTCTACTGAAACACACAGGTAACTCTACTGAAACACAGGTAACTACTGAAACACAGGTAACTCTACTGAACCACACAGGTAACTCTACTGAAACACACAGGTAACTCTACTGAAACACAGGTAACTACTGAAACACACAGGTAACTCTACTGAAACACAGGTAACTCTACTGAAACACACAGGTAACTCTACTGAAACACAGGTAACTCTACTGAAACACACAGGTAACTCTACTGAAACACAGGTAACTACTGAAACACACAGGTAACTCTACTGAAACACACCGGTAACTCTACTGTAACACACAGGTAACTCTACTGTAACACACAGGTAACTCTACTGAAACACACCGGTAACTCTACTGTAACACACAGGTAACTCTACTGAAACACACCGGTAACTCTACTGTAACACACAGGTAACTCTACTGTAACACACAGGTAACTCTACTGAAACACACCGGTAACTCTACTGTAACACACAGGTAACTATACTGTAACACACCGGTAACTCTACTGTAACACACAGGTAACTCTACTGTAACACACAAGTAACTCTACTGAAACACACCGGTAACTCTACTGTAACACACCAGTAACTCTACTGTAACACACAGGTAACTCTACTGAAACACAAAGGTAACTCTACTGAAACAAACCGGTAACTCTACTGTAACACACAGGTAACTCTACTGAACCACACAGGTAACTCTACTGAAACACACAGGTAACTCTACTGAAACACACAGGTAACTCTACTGAAACACACCGGTAACTCTACTGTAACACACAGGTAACTCTACTGAAACACACCGGTAACTCTACTGAAACACACAGGTAACTCTACTGTAACACACCGGTAACTCTACTGTAACAGACAGGTAACTCTACTGTAACACACAGGTAACTCTACTGAACAACACAGGTAACTCTACTGTAACACACAGGTAACTCTACTGAAACACAGGTAACTCTACTGAACCACACAGGTAACTCTACGGAAACACAGGTAACTCTACTGAAACACAGGTAACTCTACTGAAACACACAGGTAACTCTACTGAAACACAGAGGTAACTCTACTGAAACACAGAGGTAACTCTACTGAAACACACAGGTAACTCTACTGAAACACACAGGTAACTCTACTGAAACACAGGTAACTCTACTGAACCACACAGGTAACTCTACTGAACCACACAGGTAACTCTACTGAACCACACAGGTAACTCTACTGAAACACAGGTAACTCTACTGAAACACACAGGTAACTCTACTGAAACACAGGTAACTCTACTGAAATACAGTTAACTCTACTGAACCACACAGGTAACTCTACTGAAACACAGTTAACTACTGAAACACACAGGTAACTCTACTGAAACACAGGTAACTCTACTGAAACACACAGGTAACTCTACTGAAACACAGGTAACTCTACTGAAACACAGTTAACTCTACTGAACCACACAGGTAACTCTACTGAAACACAGGTAACTCTACTGAACCACACAGGTAATTCTACTGAAACACAGGTAACTCTACTGAACCACACAGGTAACTCTACTGAAACACACAGGTAACTCTACTGAAACACACAGGTAACTCTACTGTAACACAAAGGTAACTCTATTGAAACACACAGGTAACTCTACTGAAACACACCGGTAACTCTACTGTAACACACAGGTAACTCTACTGTAACACACAGGTAACTCTACTGAAACACACAGGTAACTCTACTGAAACACAGGTAACTCCACTGAAACACACAGGTAACTCTACTGAAACACACAGGTAACTCTACTGAAACACACAGGTAACTCTACTGAAACACAGGTAACTCTACTGAAACACACAGGTAACTCTACTGTAACACACAGGTAACTCTACTGAAACACAGGTAACTACTGAAACACAGGTAACTCTACTGTAACACAAAGGTAACTACTGAAACACACAGGTAACTCTACTGAACCACACAGGTAACTCTACTGAACCACACAGGTAACTCTACTGAAACACACAGGTAACTCTACTGAAACACACAGGTAACTCTACTGAAACACAGGTAACTCTACTGAACCACAGTTAACTCTACTGAACCACACAGGTAACTCTACTGAAACACAGGTAACTACTGAAACACACAGGTAACTCTACTGAAACACACAGGTAACTCTACTGAAACACAGGTAACTCTACTGAAACACACAGGTAACTCTACTGAAACACAGGTAACTCTACTGAAACACAGTTAACTCTACTGAACCACACAGGTAACTCTACTGAAACACAGGTAACTACTGAAACACACAGGTAATTCTACTGAAACACAGGTAACTCTACTGAAACACAGGTAACTCTACTGAAACACAGTTAACTCTACTGAACCACACAGGTAACTCTACTGTAACACACAGGTAACTCTACTGTAACACACAGGTAACTCTACTGAAACACACAGGTAACTCTACTGAAACACACCGGTAACTCTACTGTAACACACAGGTAACTCTACTGTAACACACCGGTAACTCTACTGTAACACACAGGTAACTCTACTGAAACACACCGGTAACTCTACTGTAACACACAGGTAACTCTACTGAAACACACCGGTAACTCTACTGTAACACACAGGTAACTCTACTGTAACACACAGGTAACTCTACTGAAACACACCGGTAACTCTACTGAACCACACAGGTAACTCTACTGAAACACAGGTAACTACTGAAACACACAGGTAACTCTACTGAAACACACAGGTAACTCTACTGAAACACAGGTAACTCTACTGAAACACAGGTAACTCTACTGAACCACACAGGTAACTCTACTGAAACACAGGTAACTCTACTGAAACACACAGGTAACTCTACTGAAACACAGTTAACTCTACTGAACCACACAGGTAACTCTACTGAAACACAGGTAACTACTGAAACACACAGGTAACTCTACTGAAACACACAGGTAACTCTACTGAAACACACAGGTAACTCTACTGAAACACAGGTAACTCTACTGAAACACAGGTAACTCTACTGAAACACAGTTAACTCTACTGAACCACACAGGTAACTCTACTGAAACACAGGTAACTACTGAAACACACAGGTAATTCTACTGAAACACAGGTAACTCTACTGAAACACAGTTAACTCTACTGAACCACACAGGTAACTCTACTGTAACACACAGGTAACTCTACTGTAACACACAGGTAACTCTACTGAAACACACCGGTAACTCTACTGTAACACACAGGTAACTCTACTGTAACACACAGGTAACTCTACTGAAACACACCGGTAACTCTACTGTAACACACAGGTAACTCTACTGTAACACACAGGTAACTCTACTGTAACACACAGGTAACTCTACTGTAACACACAGGTAACTCTACTGAAACACACCGGTAACTCTACTGAAACACACCGGTAACTCTACTGTAACACACAGGTAACTCTACTGAAACACACCGGTAACTCTACTGAAACACAGGTAACTACTGAAACACACAGGTAACTCTACTGAAACACACAGGTAACTCTACTGAAACACAGGTAACTCTACTGAAACACAGTTAACTCTACTGAACCACACCGGTAACTCTACTGTAACACACAGGTAACTCTACTGTAACACACAGGTAACTCTACTGAAACACACCGGTAACTCTACTGTAACACACAGGTAACTCTACTGAAACACACCGGTAACTCTACTGTAACACACAGGTAACTCTACTGAAACACACAGGTAACTCTACTGAACCACACAGGTAACTCTACTGAAACACAGGTAACTACTGAAACACACAGGTAACTCTACTGAAACACACAGGTAACTCTACTGAAACACAGGTAACTCTACTGAAACACAGGTAACTCTACTGAAACACAGGTAACTCTACTGAAACACAGTTAACTCTACTGAACCACACAGGTAACTCTACTGAAACACAGGTAACTACTGAAACACACAGGTAACTCTACTGTAACACACAGGTAACTCTACTGAAACACACCGGTAACTCTACTGTAACACACAGGTAACTCTACTGTAACACACAGGTAACTCTACTGAAACACACCGGTAACTCTACTGTAACACACAGGTAACTCTACTGTAACACACAGTTAACTCTACTGAAACACACCGGTAACTCTACTGTAACACACAGGTAACTCTACTGAAACACACCGGTAACTCTACTGTAACACACAGGTAACTCTACTGTAACACACAGGTAACTCTACTGAAACACACCGGTAACTCTACTGAACCACACAGGTAACTCTACTGAAACACAGGTAACTACTGAAACACACAGGTAACTCTACTGAAACACACAGGTAACTCTACTGAAACACAGGTAACTCTACTGAAACACAGTTAACTCTACTGAACCACACAGGTAACTCTACTGAAACACAGGTAACTACTGAAACACACAGGTAACTCTACTGTAACACACAGGTAACTCTACTGAAACACACCGGTAACTCTACTGTAACACACAGGTAACTCTACTGAAACACACCGGTAACTCTACTGTAACACACAGGTAACTCTACTGTAACACACAGGTAACTCTACTGTAACACACAGGTAACTCTACTGTAACACACAGGTAACTCTACTGTAACACACAGGTAACTCTACTGAAACACACCGGTAACTCTACTGAAACACACCGGTAACTCTACTGTAACACACAGGTAACTCTACTGAAACACACCGGTAACTCTACTGTAACACACAGGTAACTCTACTGTAACACACAGGTAACTCTACTGAAACACACCGGTAACTCTACTGAACCACACAGGTAACTCTACTGAAACACACAGGTAACTCTACTGAAACACAGGTAACTCTACTGAAACACAGTTAACTCTACTGAACCACACCGGTAACTCTACTGTAACACACAGGTAACTCTACTGTAACACACAGGTAACTCTACTGAAACACACCGGTAACTCTACTGTAACACAGAGGTAACTCTACTGAAACACACCGGTAACTCTACTGTAACACACAGGTAACTCTACTGAAACACACCGGTAACTCTACTGAACCACACAGGTAACTCTACTGAAACACAGGTAACTACTGAAACACACAGGTAACTCTACTGAAACACACAGGTAACTCTACTGAAACACAGGTAACTCTACTGAAACACAGGTAACTCTACTGAAACACAGTTAACTCTACTGAACCACACAGGTAACTCTACTGAAACACAGGTAACTACTGAAACACACAGGTAACTCTACTGTAACACACAGGTAACTCTACTGAAACACACCGGTAACTCTACTGTAACACACAGGTAACTCTACTGTAACACACAGGTAACTCTACTGAAACACACCGGTAACTCTACTGTAACACACAGGTAACTCTACTGTAACACACAGGTAACTCTACTGAAACACACCGGTAACTCTACTGTAACACACAGGTAACTCTACTGAAACACACCGGTAACTCTACTGTAACACACAGGTAACTCTACTGAAACACACCGGTAACTCTACTGTAACACACAGGTAACTCTACTGTAACACACAGGTAACTCTACTGAAACACACCGGTAACTCTACTGAACCACACAGGTAACTCTACTGAAACACAGGTAACTACTGAAACACACAGGTAACTCTACTGAAACACACAGGTAACTCTACTGAAACACAGGTAACTCTACTGAAACACAGTTAACTCTACTGAACCACACAGGTAACTCTACTGAAACACAGGTAACTACTGAAACACACAGGTAACTCTACTGTAACACACAGGTAACTCTACTGAAACACACCGGTAACTCTACTGTAACACACAGGTAACTCTACTGAAACACACCGGTAACTCTACTGTAACACACAGGTAACTCTACTGTAACACACAGGTAACTCTACTGAAACACACCGGTAACTCTACTGAACCACACAGGTAACTCTACTGAAACACAGGTAACTACTGAAACACACAGGTAACTCTACTGAAACACACAGGTAACTATACTGAAACACAGGTAACTCTACTGAAACACAGTTAACTCTACTGAACCACACAGGTAACTCTACTGAAACACAGGTAACTACTGAAACACACAGGTAACTCTACTGTAACACACAGGTAACTCTACTGAAACACACCGGTAACTCTACTGTAACACACAGGTAACTCTACTGAAACACACCGGTAACTCTACTGTAACACACAGGTAACTCTACTGAAACACACCGGTAACTCTACTGAAACACACCGGTAACTCTACTGAACCACACAGGTAACTCTACTGAAACACAGGTAACTACTGAAACACACAGGTAACTCTACTGAAACACAGGTAACTCTACTGAAACACAGGTAACTCTACTGAAACACAGTTAACTCTACTGAACCACACAGGTAACTACTGAAACACACAGGTAACTCTACTGTAACACACAGGTAACTCTACTGAAACACACCGGTAACTCTACTGTAACACACAGGTAACTCTACTGTAACACACAGGTAACTCTACTGAAACACACCGGTAACTCTACTGAAACACACCGGTAACTCTACTGTAACACACAGGTAACTCTACTGTAACACACAGGTAACTCTACTGAAACACACCGGTAACTCTACTGTAACACACAGGTAACTCTACTGAACCACACAGGTAACTCTACTGTAACACACAGGTAACTCTACTGTAACACACCGGTAACTCTACTGTAACACACAGGTAACTCTACTGTAACACACAGGTAACTCTACTGAAACACACCGGTAACTCTACTGTAACACACAGGTAACTCTACTGTAACACACAGGTAACTCTACTGTAACACACAGGTAACTCTACTGAACCACACAGGTAACTCTACTGAAACACAGGTAACTACTGAAACACACAGGTAACTCTACTGAAACACACAGGTAACTCTACTGAAACACAGGTAACTCTACTGAAACACAGTTAACTCTACTGAACCACACAGGTAACTCTACTGAAACACAGGTAACTACTGAAACACACAGGTAACTCTACTGTAACACACAGGTAACTCTACTGAAACACACCGGTAACTCTACTGTAACACACAGGTAACTCTACTGAAACACACCGGTAACTCTACTGTAACACACAGGTAACTCTACTGTAACACACAGGTAACTCTACTGAAACACACCGGTAACTCTACTGAACCACACAGGTAACTCTACTGAAACACAGGTAACTACTGAAACACACAGGTAACTCTACTGAAACACACAGGTAACTCTACTGAAACACAGGTAACTCTACTGAAACACAGTTAACTCTACTGAACCACACAGGTAACTCTACTGAAACACAGGTAACTACTGAAACACACAGGTAACTCTACTGTAACACACAGGTAACTCTACTGAAACACACCGGTAACTCTACTGTAACACACAGGTAACTCTACTGAAACACACCGGTAACTCTACTGTAACACACAGGTAACTCTACTGAAACACACCGGTAACTCTACTGAAACACACCGGTAACTCTACTGAACCACACAGGTAACTCTACTGAAACACAGGTAACTACTGAAACACACAGGTAACTCTACTGAAACACAGGTAACTCTACTGAAACACAGGTAACTCTACTGAAACACAGTTAACTCTACTGAACCACACAGGTAACTACTGAAACACACAGGTAACTCTACTGTAACACACAGGTAACTCTACTGAAACACACCGGTAACTCTACTGTAACACACCGGTAACTCTACTGTAACACACAGGTAACTCTACTGAAACACACCGGTAACTCTACTGAAACACACCGGTAACTCTACTGTAACACACAGGTAACTCTACTGTAACACACAGGTAACTCTACTGAAACACACCGGTAACTCTACTGTAACACACAGGTAACTCTACTGAACCACACAGGTAACTCTACTGTAACACACAGGTAACTCTACTGTAACACACCGGTAACTCTACTGTAACACACAGGTAACTCTACTGTAACACACAGGTAACTCTACTGAAACACACCGGTAACTCTACTGAAACACACCGGTAACTCTACTGTAACACACAGGTAACTCTACTGTAACACACAGGTAACTCTACTGTAACACACAGGTAACTCTACTGAAACACACAGGTAACTCTACTGAAACACAGGTAACTCTACTGAAACACAGTTAACTCTACTGAACCACACAGGTAACTCTACTGAAACACAGGTAACTACTGAAACACACAGGTAACTCTACTGTAACACACAGGTAACTCTACTGAAACACACCGGTAACTCTACTGTAACACACAGGTAACTCTACTGAAACACACCGGTAACTCTACTGTAACACACAGGTAACTCTACTGAAACACACCGGTAACTCTACTGAAACACACCGGTAACTCTACTGAACCACACAGGTAACTCTACTGAAACACAGGTAACTACTGAAACACACAGGTAACTCTACTGAAACACAGGTAACTCTACTGAAACACAGGTAACTCTACTGAAACACAGTTAACTCTACTGAACCACACAGGTAACTACTGAAACACACAGGTAACTCTACTGTAACACACAGGTAACTCTACTGAAACACACCGGTAACTCTACTGTAACACACCGGTAACTCTACTGTAACACACAGGTAACTCTACTGAAACACACCGGTAACTCTACTGAAACACACCGGTAACTCTACTGTAACACACAGGTAACTCTACTGTAACACACAGGTAACTCTACTGAAACACACCGGTAACTCTACTGTAACACACAGGTAACTCTACTGAAACATAGTTAACTCTACTGAACCACACAGGTAACTACTGAAACACACAGGTAACTCTACTGTAACACACAGGTAACTCTACTGAAACACACCGGTAACTCTACTGTAACACACAGGTAACTCTACTGTAACACACAGGTAACTCTACTGTAACACACAGGTAACTCTACTGTAACACACCGGTAACTCTACTGTAACACACAGGTAACTCTACTGTAACACACCGGTAACTCTACTGAAACACAGGTAACTCTACTGAAACACACAGGTAACTCTACTGTAACACACAGGTAACTCTACTGTAACACACCGGTAACTCTACTGAAACACAGGTAACTCTACTGAAACACACAGGTAACTCTACTGTAACACACCGGTAACTCTACTGAAACACAGGTAACTCTACTGAAACACACCGGTAACTCTACTGTAACACACAGGTACACATATACACTGCGTAATATATGTATATATGAACACAGTGTGTGTGTATATATACATATATATATGTATATATATATATATATATATATATATATATACAGTTAATGTAGCAGTGGTTAGCTCCTCCTGACGCACAGAACGTCAACACGTCATGAATCCCGCCGTAGCACTAAGCTAACAGCTAATGCTAACCCTACTAACAGGTCGTGTTGGACCTACCAGCTCCTCCTCTCGCTCCATGCCGCTGGGCATCCTCGGGACGGTTCTGTTGATGGAGACGCAGTCCTTCAGGTCCGGGAGGTCCGTGTTCCGGTACACCGGGAGCGGTTTAGAGGCGTCCAGCGCTCGAGCCCGGAACGACAGTTTACTCATCCTTTAACTCTCTAAACCTACAATAACCTGTAATACCACTATAACCACTATAACCACCACCACCCTCCACTAACCCAGCGACAGACCCAGCGCTCCGGGACTACTACCGGAGGAGAGCCCGGTGATCTCCCCCCTCTCTAACCTCTATAACACCCAGCAGAGCTCACCGGTCTCCGCGACTCCGGTAACCGGCTCTAGAGGCCCGTAGAGGCCGTTACACCGGGCTGCTCCGGAGACAACATGGTGGACATGTCTCCATGTCTCTAGGTCCACACAGCGGAGACATCCCCCATCAGCCACCGCGGCACCACTCACACAAACACACGCGAGACTAGAAGCTGCGCGCGCAGCTCCGGAAGGCAACATTACCAGAATCTAATAAAGTTACATTCTAGAACTCTAATAGAACTCTGATAGAACTCTGACAGAACTCTGACAGAACTCTGACAGAACTCTGACAGAACTCTGACAGAACTCTGATAGAACTCTGACAGAACTCTGATAGAACTCTGACAGAACTCTGACAGAACTCTGACAGAACTCTGACAGAACTCTGACAGAACTCTGACAGAACTCTGATAGAACTCTAATAGAACTCTGATAGAACTCTAATAGAACTCTGATAGAACTCTGACAGAACTCTGATAGAACTCTGACAGAACTCTGACAGAACTCTGACAGAACTCTGACAGAATTCTGACAGAACTCTGACAGAACTCTGACAGAACTCTGACAGAACTCTAATAGAACTCTGATAGAACTCTGACAGAACTCTGACAGAACTCTGACAGAACTCTGACAGAACTCTGACAGAACTCTGACAGAACTCTGACAGAACTCTAATAGAACTCTAATAGAACTCTGACAGAACTCTGACAGAACTCTGACAGAACTCTGACAGAACTCTAATAGAACTCTGATAGAACTCTAATAGAACTCTGACAGAACTCTGACAGAACTCTGACAGAACTCTGACAGAACTCTAATAGAACTCTAATAGAACTCTGACAGAACTCTGACAGAACTCTAATAGAACTCTAATAGAACTCTGACAGAACTCTGACAGAACTCTAATAGAACTCTGACAGAACTCTAATAGAACTCTGACAGAACTCTAATAGAACTCTGACAGAACTCTAATAGAACTCTGACAGAACTCTAATAGAACTCTAATAGAACTCTGACAGAACTCTGACAGAACTCTAATAGAACTCTGACAGAACTCTAATAGAACTCTGACAGAACTCTGATAGAACTCTGACAGAACTCTGACAGAACTCTGATAGAACTCTGACAGAACTCTAATAGAACTCTGACAGAACTCTGACAGAACTCTAATAGAACTCTAATAGAACTCTGACAGAACTCTAATAGAACTCTGACAGAACTCTAATAGAACTCTGACAGAACTCTGACAGAACTCTAATAGAACTCTGACAGAACTCTGACAGAACTCTGACAGAACTCTAATAGAACTCTGACAGAACTCTAATAGAACTCTGACAGAACTCTAATAGAACTCTGACAGAACTCTGACAGAACTCACCAGTGTCCTTAACAACCACACGTCTTCTGACAGAAAACAAACCACCAATAACCTCATTATTAAACTATATAACAATATAACTAACTATAACTATATACATATATATACACATATATATGTGTATATATATGTATATATACGTATATAATTTTGACAAATTTTTCCCGGGGCCCCCCACATAATCAGCTGTGCTGCTCATCCCACAAAGATCTTTACAAGTGTGACATCATTGTGAAGGTCAATAAACAGGCTTTCCAACCATGTAGAATACAATGACCATTAGCATTGATACAACAGAGAAATAATCCACCAAACACAAGTTTAACTACTGTTTTTTACCCAGTTTATATATTTATATATATATATATATATATATATACACACACACTGTACATATATGTATAGTGTATATATTTATATATATACACACACACACATATATACAGTATATATGTATATATATTTATACATAAATTAAGTGTATATGTATACATATATACTGTACACATACATAATATAGTTCTTATATATATATATATATATAAATAAATGTATTATCTCTTTAACATATATAATAATACTAATATATATATATATATATGTATTCTCCCTTCAACATATATATAATAATAATATATATAAATGTATATATTGATGGAGACATTCAGGAGCTGCTTGTTGGCATCACATCATTCACAGTCACCCTTTTATACTGAAATCAAACGTCACTTTATCCTAGAAATACTCTGTCCAGGAAGTCTTTTATTTTGTAATACAAAACAGGAACTGATGTCAGAGATCAGTTTGGCTCATCCTGTGGACAAGAGACTCTCCGCCATGTTGTCCTCATCAGTCTGAGGCTCACCTGTCCACCCGGCGGGTCACCTGACCACCCGGCGGGTCACCTGACCACCCGACGGGTCACCTGTCCACCCGGCTGGTCACCAGTCCACCCGGCGGGTCACCAGTCCACCCGGAGGGTCACCTGACCACCCGGCGGGTCGCCTGACCACCCGGCAGGTCGCCTGACCACCCGGCGGGTCACCAGTCCACCCGTCGAGTCACCTGTCCACCCGGCGGGTCACCTGACCACCCGGCGGGTCACCAGTCCACCCAGCGGGTCACCTGAGTCTGCATCAGAGACAGAACCGCTCACTGAGGGAGTCCCTGCTCTGTCCTGATTGGTCTTCGCGCCTCATCATAGACTTGACTCTTTAGGCGGGTAGTCCACGTTGGTTACCATGGTGACAACCGTGACGACCTCCTCGGGCCCCGTGACGCTCGTCTGCCGCTGCATCTGCACGACGCGCTCCTCCACGCAGCCGGCCGACAGCCGAGCTTCAGACTCGTGATCCCAACACTCCTCAACGGTCTCACAGAGCACCGCCAGACCCTGAGGGGGGACGCCAAGAGAGACACAACACCCGTCAGGACATCACACAGAGACAAAGACACACACAACACCCGTCAGGACATCACACAGAGACCAAGACACACACAACACCAGTCAGGACATCACACAGAGACCAAGACACACACAACACCCGTCAGGACATCACACAGAGACCAAGACACACACAACACCAGTCAGGACATCACACAGAGACCAAGACACACACAACACCAGTCAGGACATCACACAGAGACCAAGACACACACAACACCAGTCAGGACATCACACAGAGACCAAGACACACACAACACCAGTCAGGAACTCACACAGAGACAAAGACACACACAACACCAGTCAGGACATCACACAGAGACCAAGACACACACAACACCAGTCAGGAACTCACACAGAGACAAAGACACACACAACACCAGTCAGGACATCACACAGAGACCAAGACACACACAACACCAGTCAGGACATCACACAGAGACCAAGACACACACAACACCAGTCAGGACATCACACAGAGACCAAGACACACACAACACCAGTCAGGACATCACACAGAGACCAAGACACACACAACACCCGTCAGGACATCACACAGAGACCAAGACACACACAACACCAGTCAGGACATCACACAGAGACCAAGACACACACAACACCAGTCAGGACATCACACAGAGACCAAGACACACACAACACCAGTCAGGACATCACACAGAGACCAAGACACACACAACACCAGTCAGGACATCACACAGAGACCAAGACACACACAACACCAGTCAGGACATCACACAGAGACCAAGACACACACAACACCCGTCAGGACATCACACAGAGACCAAGACACACACAACACCAGTCAGGACATCACACAGAGACCAAGACACACACAACACCAGTCAGGACATCACACAGAGACCAAGACACACACAACACCAGTCAGGAACTCACACAGAGACAAAGACACACACAACACCAGTCAGGACATCACACAGAGACCAAGACACACACAACACTAGTCAGGACATCACACAGAGACCAAGACACACACAACACCAGTCAGGACATCACACAGAGACCAAGACACACACAACACTAGTCAGGACATCACACAGAGACCAAGACACACACAACACCAGTCAGGACATCACACAGAGACCAAGACACACACAACACCAGTCAGGACATCACACAGAGACCAAGACACACACAACACTGTACGGAGGGTATCAGGGGTAAGGTAACCGTGGTGTATGATGGGTAATGTAGTCATCGGGACTACGGGGAAGGTAACCGTGGTGTATGATGGGTAATGTAGTCAGACTCACAGTGTGTTTTTGCCAGGTCTCTCTGAGAGTCGGTCTCAGCTTCTTGTGGACCACCACGTCCTGCATGTCCTCCAGAGACGGATGCTGACCCACCTCCTCCTCAAACGGCAGCATGTACTCATCCAACGGACCTGGACCAGAGACAAGGGGGGCCGTCAGAGACCACTACACACACAGAGACCACTGGACCTGGACCAGAGACAAGGGGGGCCGTCAGAGACCACCAGTTAGTAGGTTATGTTGAGTCCAGAGAGGGTGGAGGGGGGGGCGGTCTGGACCCGGTGGGGGGGGTCTTACCGTCAGCAGCCTTGCAGCGTGAGGCCAGCTCCCACAGAACCAGCCCCACGGCGTACATGTCGATCCTCAGGAAGGCGTCTCTCTGGAAGTTGATGGCCCCCTCCAGGACCTCTGGGGCCATGTACCTCCTGGTCCCCACCTGACACACACATGGGGACACGTTCACACCTGCTTTAATATGTGTCAGAGTGGGAGAGACATCCTCCATCATCTCTCTCAGGTGGACTCACCTGTCCATGTGTGTCTCCAGGAGATTTTCCCGCCTCAAACCTGAGAGCGAGGCCGAAGTCAGCGATGCAGGCGGTCAGGTTGGACTTCAGCAGCACGTTCTTACTCTTAAAGTCCCTGAAAGAACACACAGAGTGAGACCTCCTAATAAAACACACAGAGTGAGACCTCCTGATAAAACACACAGAGTGAGACCTCCTGATAAAACCCAGAGTGAGACCTCCTAATAAAACACAGGGTGAGACCTCCTGATAAAACACACAGAGTGAGATCTCCTAAAAACACACAGAGTGAGACCTCCTGATAAAACACACAGAGTGAGACCTCCTGATAAAACACAGGGTGAGTGTGTGTGAGTGTGTGTGTGAGTGTGTGTGTGTGTGTGAGTGTGTGTGTGTGTACCTGTGTGCGACGGCAGGTTTGTGTCCGTCCTTGTGTCCAGGTATGTCTTCATGCAGGTAGGCCAGACCTCGAGACATGGACTGAGCGATGAGACACAGTTCAGACCAGGACAGGATGTTGGCCTTCAGGTAGTCCATCAGAGAACCCTGAGGACATCAGAGGACATAGGACATCAGAGGACAGAGAACAGAGGACGTCAGAGGACATCAGAGGACGTCAGAGGACGCCAGAGGACGTCAGAGGACATCAGAGGACATCAGAGGACATCAGAGGACACAGCGCGTCAGAGCGCGCCACGTCACGGTGTTTGATTTGAACACAGCGTCACACGTAGGGATGCACCGATACCACTTTATATCAGACCGAGTACCAGTACTTCCATCTGGGTACTCTCCGATACCGAGTACCGATACGAGTACCGATACGAGTACCGATACGAGTCCTGCTCTGAGCCTACAGACCCTCGTTAACAGCCAGCTAGAGGGTGTGAGCGACACACGGCAGGCTGGGGAGTCCCGCATACGAGGCGGTGCGCCGCCACCGGCTCTAGGTCGGCTTGGAAAGGCTCGGGGCGAAGGTGGCTCGCGGCCGCAGCTTTACAGTGCTCCCCGCCCGGACCTCGCCGCACCATGACGGGGCTCCCTGCTCCAGGTGCGACTGTCCACCGGGGCGGACTGTCGTCAGTGCGCCCCGACCGCGTCGTGTTCCACGTAAAAGGCGCCAGGGGTCTGCGGCAATGTCGGCAACCCACCCGACCCGTCATGAAACATGGACCAAGGAGTCTAACGCACGCGTGAGTCAGAGGGTGACAGCAAAACCTCGTGGTGCAATGAAAGTGAGGGCCGGCGCGCGCCGGCTGAGGTTACCACCGTAAAGGGGTATCGGTGCTGTTGTATCGGAGCCATTTTGCGAGTACGTGTACGAGTACGTGAGCACAGTATCGGTATCGGTGTATCCCTCGTCACATGTGACACTAAATGAAGCTGAGAGAAAGTGATCAGAGATCAGATGTGGATCAGTCTATAGATTATTATGGTCTGTATTCATCTAAGATTAGAATTATTCTGTTACTGATTCAACCAGTATTGACTGAATATGGTTGTCATGGAGACGATGACAACGAGACGGCACACCGACGGTGACGATATCAAAGAGCAGATTAAAATGTAGTTTAAAGAATCTAAGAAATCTCTCTGTATTTCTGTGTGTGTGTGTGTGTGTTGCAGTAGTCGGTGCGTCCAGCAGCCGGCGCCGGCGTCGGTGGCGGCGGCGGCAGCGGCAGTACCTTGTCGTGGTAGGCGGTGACCAGCCACAGCTCCAGCTCCAGGTTACTTCCTCTCTTCTCCGCTCCGAGGAACTGCAGCAGGTTCTCGTGGTTCATCCCGTTCAGGCTGAAGATCTCAAACTCGTTCTGCCACGACTGTTTGTCCTGAATACACACACACACAAAGGTCAGAGGTCATGACCTCTGTGACCTACGACACACTGTGGTGGGTGACGTTGGACGGCGTCGGAGGACAGCTGGAACAGGACAGACCTGGATGGGGATGATCTTGACGGCGACGTGTTCACTGAGCAGCTGAGCCTTCCACACGCAGCCGAAGCGTCCTCTGGCTTTGACCTCCAGCAGCTGCAGAGGCTTCTGGCCCAGGACGGGGGACGGGGGCAGAGGACCCGGGTCCTGGAACAACAACACAGACCCAACATGAGCACTAAGGGGTTAACAGGAACCAGGTGAGCAGCTGATGATGGGAGCAGTCAGGACTGATGATGTCATGTGCATCCAGAGTGGACTTGTGACCTCAGCGACTGAACTCAGAGACGCCGCAGGACGATGTAAACACAGAAGCTCAACCTGTTTCTAACAGATTCCTATCAATCATCATCTACTGATCATCTACTGATCATCTACTGATCATCTATTGATCATCTACTGATCATCTACTGATCATCTATTGATTATCCACTGATCATCAATTGATCATCTACTGATCATCTACTGATCATCTACTGATCATCAATTGATCATCTACTGATCATCTACTGATCACCTACTGATCATCAATTGATCACCTACTGATCACCTACTGATGAATACGTAGAGACAACATCTGTGAAAAACAACAACATCCGACTAGGGATGCACCGATACCACTTTATATCAGACCGAGTACAAGTACTTATATTTGTGTACTCTCCGATACCAAGTACCGATACGAGTACCGATACGAGTACCGATACCGATACGAATACCGATACAAATACCGATACCGAGTACCGAGTACCGATACGAGTACCGATACGAGTACCGATACCGAGTACCGATACGAGTACCGATACGAGTACTGTTACCGAGTACTTCTCTGTGTCTAAAGAGCCTCGTTAACAGCCAGCTGGAGGGTGTGAGCGACACACGGCAGGCTGGGGAGTCCCGCATACGAGGCGGTGCGCCGCCACCGGCTCTAGGTCGGCTTGGAAAGGCTCGGGGTGAAGGTGGTTCGTGGCCGCAGCTTTACAGCGCTCCCCGCCCGGACCTCGCCGCACCGTGACGGGGCTCCCTCTCTCCCCACCGCACCGTGACGGAGCTCGTTGCTCCCTCTCTCCCCGCCGCACCGTGACGGGGCTCCCTGCTCCCTCTCTCCCCGCCGCACCGTGACGGGGCTCCCTGCTCCCTCTCTCCCCGCCGCACCGTGACGGGGCTCGTTGCTCCCTCTCTCCCCGCCGCACCGTGACGGGGCTCCCTGCTCCCTCTCTCCCCGCCGCACCGTGACGGGGCTCCCTGCCGCACTGTGACGGAGCTCCCTGCTCCCTCTCTCCCCGCCGCACCGTGACGGGGCTCCCTGCCGCACTGTGATGGGGCTCCCTGCTCCCTCTCTCCCCGCCGCACCGTGACTGGGCTCCCTGCTCCCTCTCTCCCCGCCGCACTGTGACGGGGCTCCCTGCTCCCTCTCTCCCCGCCGCACTGTGACGGGGCTCCCTGCTCCCGGGGCAGACTGTCTCTCTCAGTGCGCCCAAACCGCATCGTGCCGCCAGATCAGGGCTCGGCCCACGTAAAAGGCGCCAGGGGTCAGCTGCGATGTCGGCGACCCACCCGACCCATCTTGAAACACAGACCAAGGAGTCTAACGCACGCGTGAGTCAGAGGGTGACAGCAAAACCCCGTGGAGCAATGAAAGTGAGGGCCGGCACGCGCCGGCTGAGAAGGGCTCCCAGCCCCGCGGGGTCGTTCGCACCACCCTATGAGTACGAGTACATGAGCACAGTATTGGACCCGATACCTGATACTGGTACCGGTATCGGTGTATCGGTGCATCCCTACATCCAACACAGAGAGTCAACAGAAAGAGAAATAAAGAAACAAAGAGGCGAGTGTGTTTTGAACAGAAAGGTCAGGCTGGACGAAGACGAGAAATCAAACTCAGAAAATAATGAAATAATACGGCGGTTGATCTTCTTACCTCGATCATTATATGAAAGGCGTGCTGAGAGACAGAGACAGAGACAGAGACAGTCCACAGAGACAGAGACAGAGACAGAGACAGAGACAAGAAGAAGAAGAAGAAGAAGAAGAAGAAACACAAAGAAAGACTGATGTCAGTGTGTTGACTGGACTCTGACTATAAACTGCATGTGATGAAGTGGGCATGTCTGTAAAGGGGAGACTCGTGGGTACCCATAGAACCCATAGAACCCTAAAGGGGAGACCCGTGGGTACCCATAGAACCCATAGAACCCTAAAGGGGAGACTCGTGAACTCATAGAACCCATTAAGTTTAGTTAAATCACTGGTTTTATGAATGGAGTCTGGTGGCTCTGAAGAGAGAGATATGACGGCTTCAGTTCCCCTTCACAAAGGGCTGTGTGAGCGTGCACGTGCACGTGCGTGCGTGCGTGCGTGCGTGTGTGCATGCGTGCGTCTCACCTGCGTGGGCACCAGGACAGGTGGGTAGGCCAGTTTGTGATGTCGGTACATCCAGAAGGAGAAGAGGAGGATGGCGGTAACGGCCATGATGGGAACCAGTGAGTACATCAGAGTGGTCAGCACCGGAGTCTTTGACGTCACCGGTTTGTTCGTCGCTATGGCAACACAACACAATAACAACAACACGGTTCATCCACACATACAAAGTAAAATGTCTATCAACAAATAAGATGTGAATGAAGTCACAATGCTTTGAGACAAAAGTTGTGATTTTAGGAGAAACAGGTGAACACTCAGGTGGACACTCAGGTGAACACTCAGGTGAACACTCAGGTGGACACTCAGGTGGACACTCAGGTGGACACTCAGGTGGACACTCAGGTGGACACTCAGGTGAACACTCAGGTGAACACTCAGGTAAACACGCAGGTAAACACGCAGGTGGACACTCAAGTGGATACTCAGGTGAACACTCAGGTGAACACTCAGGTAAACACGCAGGTGGACACTCAGGTAAACACGCAGGTGGACACTCAGGTAAACACGCAGGTGGACACTCAGGTAAACACTCAGGTAAACACTCAGGTGGACACTCGGGTAAACACTCAGGTGGACACTCACTCAGGTGGACACTCAGGTGGACACTCAGGTAAACACTCAGGTAAACACTCAGGTAAACACTCAGGTAAACACTCAGGTGGACACTCAGGTGGACACTCAGGTGGACACTCAGGTGGACACTCAGGTGGACACTCAGGTGGACACTCAGATGAACACTCAGGTAAACACTCAGGTGAACACTCAGGTGAACACTCAGGTGGACACTCAGGTAAACACGCAGGTGGACACTCAGGTAAACACGCAGGTGGACACTCAGGTAAACACTCAGGTGAACACTCGGGTAAACACTCGGGTAAACACTCGGGTGAACACTCGGGTAAACACTCGGGTAGACACTCGGGTGGACACTCGGGTGGACACTCGGGTGGACAGGTAACTTACTTGGTATCTGTGGCTGGGTGCTATCGGGGCTGTAGAAAAACTTGTCGTTACACAAACTTCCTTCACAACAGCAGAAGAAGACTTCAGGAGCATCTTTCTTCTCCACACATTCACTCCTATCAGCAGAAGAAGAAGAAAAATATTTAGTCAGGACGTAGTCGTAGCCCTCCCGTCTGTCGTTATGTAGTCGTAGCCCTCCCGTCCGTCGTTACGTAGTCGTAGCCCTCCCGTCCGTCGTTACGTAGTCGTAGCCCTCCCGTCCGTCGTTACGTAGTCGTAGCCCTCCCGTCCGTCGTTACGTAGTCGTAGCCCTCCCGTCCAACGGTACGTAGTCGTAGCCCTCCCGTCCGACGGTACGTAGTCGTAGCCGTCCCGTCCGTCAGGACGTAGTCGTAGCCCTCTCGTCTGTCGTTACGTAGTCGTAGCCCTCCCGTCCGTCGTTACGTAGTCGTAGCCCTCCCGTCCGTCAGGACGTAGTCGTAGCCCTCCCGTCCGTCAGGACGTAGTCGTAGCCCTCCCGTCCGACGGTACGTAGTCGTAGCCCTCCCGTCCGACGGTACGTAGTCGTAGCCCTCCCGTCCGTCGTTACGTAGTCGTAGCCCTCCCGTCCGACGATACGTAGTCGTAGCCCTCCCGTCCGACGGTACGTAGTCGTAGCCCTCCCGTCCGTCATTACGTAGTCGTAGCCCTCCCGTCCGACGGTACGTAGTCGTAGCCCTCCCGTCCGTCAGGACGTAGTCGTAGCCCTCCCGTCCGTCGTTACGTAGTCGTAGCCCTCCCGTCCGTCGTTACGTAGTCGTAGCCCTCCCGTTCGTCGTTACGTAGTCGTAGCCCTCCCGTCCGTCAGGACGTAGTCGTAGCCCTCCCGTCCAACGGTACGTAGTCGTAGCCCTCCCGTCCGACGGTACGTAATCGTAGCCCTCCCGTCCGACGGTACGTAATCGTAGCCCTCCCGTCCATCGTTACGTAGTCGTAGCCCTCCCGTCCGTCAGGACGTAGTCGTAGCCCTCCCGTCCAACGGTACGTAGTCGTAGCCCTCCCGTCCGACGGTACGTAGTCGTAGCCCTCCCGTCCGTCGGTACGTAGTCGTAGCCCTCCCGTCCGACGGTACGTAGTCGTAGCCCTCCCGTCGGACGGTACGTAGTCGTAGCCCTCCCGTCCGACGGTACGTAGTCGTAGCCCTCCCGTCCGTCGTTACGTAGTCGTAGCCCTCCCGTCCGTCGTTACGTAGTCGTAGCCCTCCCGTCCGACGATACGTAGTCGTAGCCCTCCCGTCCGACGGTACGTAGTCGTAACCCTCCCGTCCGTCGTTACGTAGTCGTAGCCCTCCCGTCTGTCGTTATGTAGTCGTAGCCCTCCCGTCCGTCAGGACGTAGTCGTAGCCCTCCCGTCCGTCAGGACGTAGTCGTAGCCCTCCCGTCCGTCAGGACGTAGTCGTAGCCCTCCCGTCCGTCGATACGTAGTCGTAGCCCTCCCGTCCGACGATACGTAGTCGTAGCCCTCCCGTCCGACGGTACGTAGTCGTAGCCCTCCCATCCGACGGTGCGTAGTCGTAGCTGTCCCGTCCGACGGTACGTAGTCGTAGCCCTTCTGTCCGTCGGGACATAGTCGTAGCCGTCCCGTCCATCGGGACGTAGTCGTAGCCGTCCCGTCCGTCGTTAGGTAGTCGTAGCCCTCCTGTCCGACAGGATGTAGTTGTAGCCCTCCCGTCCGTCAGGACGTAGTCGTAGCCCTCCCGTCTTTCGGGATGTAGTCGTAGCCGTCCCGTCCGTCGGGACGTAGTCGTAGCCGTCCCATCCGTCGTTAGGTAGTCGTAGCCCTCCCGTCTGACAGGACGTAGTCGTAGCCCTCCCGTCAGTGTCAGGACGTAGTCATAGCCCTCCCGTCCGTCAGAACGTAGTCGTAGCCGTCCCTCCATACTCAGAGTGTGACCACTCACCTGTCGTAACAGCTGGCGTCGTCCAGCCAGCAGCCCTGTTGGACCACCTGAACCGCTCCTGACACATTCTTCCAGGTGGCGAAGCAGTGAAGTCTCTTATCCTTCTCTTCAGCAGAGCAGGAGACCACGCCACTGATGTTCCCCCGACTCTCCACCACCGAGGAGGAGGAGGATGAGGAGGAGGAGGAAGAGGAGGAGGAGGAGGAGGATGAGGAGGATGAGGAGGAGGAGGAAGAGGAGGAGGAGGAGGAGGAGGAGGATGAGGAGGAGGAGGAAGGGTGGTACTTGTAGTGGACACACTTCTGGGTGTCTGAGCGGCCGAGGATGGCTCCTGAGGAAGAGACATTAACATCAGTAAATGTGTTCAGCAGCCAGGTGGGAACACGAGCTGCTGATGCCAGCGTCAATAAGATCAATACACAATAAGATCAATAAGATCAATACACAATAAGATCGGTCACATGTTGATCACATGTTGATCACATGTTGATCACATGTTGATCACATGATCACACGTTAACATTAAAACATGTTGTTTAAAGAGAATAAATAAAGACATGTGTTCAGAAGTAGTCCATAAGAAACCAGGACATATCTGTCTGGCTGCTGGATCAATATCAGTATTGATCTCAGTGATCAGGTGTGTCCTCACTGCTGCTGACCTTCACACCTGATCACTGAGATCAATATCAGTATTGTACTGTATATATATATATACTACTATAACTAGTACAAATACTGTGACTTGTAGTACAACAGCTGTAGAACAACAGCTGTAGAACAACAGCTGTAGAACAACAGCTGCAGTACAACAGTTGTAGAACAACAGCTGCAGTACAACAGCTGTAGTACAACAGCTGTAGAACAACAGCTGCAGTACAACAGCTGTAGAACAACAGATGTAGAACAACAGCTGCAGTACAACAGCTGTAGAACAACAGCTGTAGAACAACAGCTGCAGTACAACAGCTGTAGAACAACAGCTGTAGAACAACAGCTGTAGAACAACAGCTGCAGTACAACAGCTGTAGTACAACAGCTGTAGAACAACAGCTGCAGTACAACAGCTGTAGAACAACAGATGTAGAACAACAGCTGCAGTACAACAGCTGTAGAACAACAGCTGTAGAACAACAGCTGCAGTACAACAGTTGTAGAACAACAGCTGCAGTACAACAGCTGTAGTACAACAGCTGTAGAACAACAGCTGTAGAACAACAGCTGCAGTACAACAGCTGTAGAACAACAGCTGTAGAACAACAGCTGCAGTACAACAGCTGTAGAACAACAGATGTAGAACAACAGCTGCAGTACAGCTCCTCAGACGGGAGGAGGACCGGCTCGGTGCCGGCTCGGTGCCGGCAGGTGGACTCACCTGAGCAGCAGGAGATGAGGAACACACTGAAGGCCAGTCTAGTTCCGGGTCCCATGGTGGATCCAGAGATCAGAGATCAGATCAGTGATTGATGATCAGTCTGAAGTCCTTTAAACCAGCTCTGCTTCTTCTGATGGACACTGAGTACCAGAGACATGTCCCGGTCCAAACATCTCACATAGTCCTGATCTGGGCCTGATCTAGTCCTGATCTGGTCCTGATCTGGTCCTAGTCCTGATCTAGATCTAGGTTCTGGTTCACTGGAGGAGATGATGACCCGGGTTCTGCTGATCCTCCTCTGGAGTCAGACTGAACATTACATCAGTCTGATCCATCAGTAACCCCCTAAACCCTCTAGACCCTCTAGAACCTATACCCTCTAGAACCTAGACCCTCTAGAACCTAGACCCTCTAGACCCTAGACCCTCTAGAACCTAGACCCTCTAGACCCTCTAGAACCTAGACCCTCTAGACCCTCTAGAACCTAGACCCTCTAGAACCTAGACCCTGACCCTCAGCGGGATGAGGAGTCCAGCTGTCAGATGAACCAGAACCGGAGCAGAGTTCTTCATGTCAGCCAGTAGAAGCAGCAGACCGGGACCAGAGCCAGGATGGTACCGAGACGAGCTGCAACCTCAACCCGCCTCTCAGGGTCCGCTGCTCGGCCAGAGGACCGCTGAGGACCGGCTAGCCGCTAGCTGTTAGCCGTTAGCTCCTCAGCTAGCCGCTAGCCGTTAGCTGCTAGCAGGGCAGCAGGCCTTCCTCCGTGTGGAGGGGGGGTTATGGAGAGGTGGAGGTGTTATGGTGGTATGGTAGAGGTGGAGGTGTTATGGTGGTATGGTAGAGGTGGAGGTGTTATGGTGGTATGGTAGAGGTGGAGGTGTTATGGTGGTATGGTAGAGGTGGAGGTGTTATGGTGGTATGGTAGAGGTGGTGGTGGTAGTAGAGGAGTTCCGTCGTCTATGATCCGGATTGAATAAAAACAACCACCCGAGGTCTGTTCCTGTCCGTCCTCAGGTCCACCCTGTCCCTGGTTGTCCCTGTATGTCCCTGGTTGTCCCGGTCTGAAGACAAGATGGCTGCAGTTTGTTTTCCAGCTTCTTCCTCAGTAATCTGTCAGTGTTGAGATCACGTGACTGACAACAGCAGCAGCCAATCAGCTGCGTAGAAGCAGATCCAGCCAGACTCTTCCACCAATCACGAGATTGGACCCGCCTCCTGTCAGAGAGAGCCAGAACACACCACCATAAACTACCATAAACTACCAACACCGAAAAAACCACCATAAACTACCAACACCGAAACAACCACCATAAACTACCAACCCTGAAACATCGACCATAAACTACCAAGCCTAAAACATCCAACATAAACTACCATAAACTACCAACCCTAAAACACCCAACATAAACTACCAACCCTAAAACACCCACCATAAACTACCATAAACAACCAACCCTGAAACATCCAACATAAACTACCAACCCAGAAACATCCAAAATAAACTACCAACCCAGAAACATCCACCACAAACTACCAACCCTGAAACATCCACCATAAACAACCAACCAGAAACATCCACCATAAACTACCATAAACTACCAACCCTGAAACACCCAACATAAACTACCAACCCTGAAACATCCACCATAAACTACAATAAACTACCAACCCTAAAACATCCACCATAAACTACCATAAACTACCAACCCTGAAACACCCAACATAAACTACCAACCCAGAAACATCCACCATAAACTACCAACACTGAAACCTCCACCATAAACTACCAACCCTGAAACATCCACCATAAACTACCAACCCTGAAACATCCACCACAAACTACCAACCCTGAAACATCCACCATAAACAACCAACCAGAAACATCCACCATAAACTACCATTAACTACCAATCCTGAAACATCCAACATAAACTACCAACCCTGAAACATCCACCATAAACTACCAACCCTGAAACATCAACCATAAACTACCAACCCTAAAACATCCACCATAAACTACCATAAACTACCAACCCTAAAACATCCACCATAAACTACCATAAACTACCAACCCTGAAACATCCACCATAAAGTACCAACCCTGAAACATCCACCATAAACTACCAACCCTGAAACATCCACCATAAACTACCAACCCTAAAACATCCACCATAAACTACCATAAACTACCAACCCTAAAACATCCACCATAAACTACCATAAACTACCAACCCTAAAACACCCAACATAAACTACCAACCCTGAAACACCCAACATAAACTACCAACCCTAAAACAACCACCATAAACTACCATAAACTACCAACCCTGAAACACCAACATAAACTATCAACCTAGAAACATCCACCACAAACTACCAACCCTAAAACATCCACCATAAACTACCATCCCAGAAACATCCACCATAAACTACCAACCCTAAAACATCCACCATAAACTACCAACCCTGAAACATCCACCATAAACTACCAACCCTGAAACACCAACATAAACTACCAACCTAGAAACATCCATCACAAACTACCAACCCTGAAACATCCACCATAAACTACCAACCCTGAAACATCCACCATAAACTACCAACCCTGAAACATCCACCATAAACTACCATGAACTACCAACCCTAAAACATCCACCATAAACTACCATAAACTACCAACCCTAAAACACCCAACATAAACTACCAACCCTAAAACAACCACCATAAACTACCATAAACTACCAACCCTGAAACACCCAACATAAACTACCAACCCAGAAACATCCACCATAAACTACCAACCCTAAAACATCCACCATAAACTACCATAAACTACCAACCCAGAAACATCCACCATAAACTACCATAAACTACCAACCCTAAAACACCCAACATAAACTACCAACCCTAAAACAACCACCATAAACTACCATAAACTACCAACCCTGAAACACCCAACATAAACTACCAACCCAGAAACATCCACCATAAACTACCAACCCAGTAACATCCACCACAAACTACCAACCCTGAAACATCCACCATAAACAACCAACCAGAAACATCCACCATAAACTACCAACCCTGAAACACCCAACATAAACTACCAACCCTGAAACATCCACCATAAACTACCAACCCTAAAACATCCACCATAAACTACCATAAACTACCAACCCTAAAACATCCACCATAAACTACCATAAACTATCAACCCTAAAACACCCAACATAAACTACCAACCCAGAAACATCCATCCTTAAACTACCAACCCTGAAACATCCACCATAAACTACCAACCCTAAAACATCCACCATAAACTACCATAAACTACCAACCCTAAAACATCCACCATAAACTACCATAAACTACCCACCCTAAAACACCCAACATAAACTACCAACCCTAAAACAACCACCATAAACTACCATAAACTACCAACCCTGAAACACCCACCATAAACTACCAACCCAGAAACATCCACCATAAACTACTAACCCAGAAACATCCACCATAAACTACCAACCCTGAAACATCCACCATAAACTACCATAAACTACCAACCCTAAAACATCCACCATAAACTACCATAAACTACCAACCCTAAAACACCCAACATAAACTACCAACCCTGAAACACCCAACATAAACTACCAACCCTAAAACAACCACCATAAACTACCATAAACTACCAACCCTGAAACACCAACATAAACTACCAACCTAGAAACATCCACCACAAACTACCAACCCTAAAACATCCACCATAAACTACCAACCCAGAAACATCCACCATAAACTACCAACCCTGAAACATCCACCATAAACTACCAACCCTGAAACACCAACATAAACTACCAACCTAGAAACATCCACCACAAACTACCAACCCTGAAACATCCACCATAAACTACCAACCCTAAAACATCAACCATAAACTACCATGAACTACCAACCCTAAAACATCCACCATAAACTACCAACCCTAAAACACCCAACATAAACTACCAACCCTAAAACAACCACCATAAACAACCATAAACTACCAACCCTGAAACACCCAACATAAACTACCAACCCAGAAACATCCACCATAAACTACCAACCCAGTAACATCCACCACAAACTACCAACCCTGAAACATCCACCATAAACAACCAACCAGAAACATCCACCATAAACTACCAACCCTGAAACACCCAACATAAACTACCAACCCTGAAACATCCACCATAAACTACCAACCCTAAAACATCCACCATAAACTACCATAAACTACCAACCCTAAAACATCCACCATAAACTACCATAAACTATCAACCCTAAAACACCCAACATAAACTACCAACCCAGAAACATCCATCCTTAAACTACCAACACTGAAACATCCACCATAAACTACCAACCCTGAAACATCCACCATAAACTACCAACCCTGAAACATCCACCATAAACTACCAACCCTAAAACATCCACCATAAACTACCATAAACTACCAACCCTAAAACATCCACCATAAACTACCATAAACTACCCACCCTAAAACACCCAACATAAACTACCAACCCTAAAACAACCACCATAAACTACCATAAACTACCAACCCTGAAACACCCACCATAAACTACCAACCCAGAAACATCCACCATAAACTACTAACCCAGAAACATCCACCATAAACTACCAACCCTGAAACATCCACCATAAACTACCATAAACTACCAACCCTAAAACATCCACCATAAACTACCATAAACTACCAACCCTAAAACACCCAACATAAACTACCAACCCTGAAACACCCAACATAAACTACCAACCCTAAAACAACCACCATAAACTACCATAAACTACCAACCCTGAAACACCAACATAAACTACCAACCTAGAAACATCCACCACAAACTACCAACCCTAAAACATCCACCATAAACTACCAACCCAGAAACATCCACCATAAACTACCAACCCTGAAACATCCACCATAAACTACCAACCCTGAAACACCAACATAAACTACCAACCTAGAAACATCCACCACAAACTACCAACCCTGAAACATCCACCATAAACTACCAACCCTAAAACATCAACCATAAACTACCATGAACTACCAACCCTAAAACATCCACCATAAACTACCATAAACTACCAACCCTAAAACACCCAACATAAACTACCAACCCTAAAACAACCACCATAAACTACCATAAACTACCAACCCTGAAACACCCAACATAAACTACCAACCCAGAAACATCCACCATAAACTACCAACCCAGACACATCCACCACAAACTACCAACCCTGAAACATCCACCATAAACTACCAACCCAGAAACATCCACCATAAACTACCAACCCTGAAACATCCACCATAAACTACCAACCCTGAAACATCCACCACAAACTACCAACCCTGAAACATCCACCATAAACAACCAACCAGAAACATCCACCATAAACTACCATAAACTACCAACCCTGAAACACCCAACATAAACTACCAACCCTGAAACATCCACCATAAACTACCAACCCTAAAACATCCACCATAAACTACCATAAACTACCAACCCTAAAACATCCACCATAAACTACCATAAACTATCAACCCTGAAACACCCAACATAAACTACCAACCCAGAAACATCCACCATAAACTACCAACACTGAAACATCCACCATAAACTACCAACCCTGAAACATCCACCATAAACTACCAACCCTGAAACATCCACCATAAACTACCAACCCTAAAACATCCACCATAAACTACCATAAACTACCAACCCTAAAACATCCACCATAAACTACCATAAACTACCAACCCTAAAACGTACATCATAAACTACCAACCCAGAAACATCCACCATAAACTACCAACCCAGAAACATCCACCACAAACTACCAACCCTGAAACATCCACCATAAACAACCAACCAGAAACATCCACCATAAACTACCATAAACTACCAACCCTGAAACACCCAACATAAACTACCAACCCTGAAACATCCACCATAAACTACCATAAACTATCAACCCTAAAACATCCACCATAAACTACCATAAACTACCAACCCTAAAACACCCAACATAAACTACCAACCCTAAAACAACCACCATAAACTACCATAAACTACCAACCCTGAAACACCCAACATAAACTACCAACCCAGAAACATCCACCATAAACTACCAACCCAGAAACATCCACCACAAACTACCAACCCTGAAACATCCACCATAAACTACCAACCCAGAAACATCCACCATAAACTACCAACCCTGAAACATCCACCATAAACTACCAACCCTGAAACATCCACCATAAACTACCAACCCTGAAACATCCACCATAAACTACCAACCCTAAAACATCCACCATAAACTACCATAAACTACCAACCCTAAAACATCCACCATAAACTACCATAAACTACCAACCCTAAAACACCCAACATAAACTACCAACCCTAAAACAACCACCATAAACTACCATCCTGAAACACCCAACATAAACTACCAACCCAGAAACATCCACCATAAACTACCAACCCAGAAAAATCCACCACAAACTACCAACCCTGAAACATCCACCATAAACAACCAACCAGAAACATCCACCATAAACTACCATAAACTACCAACCCTGAAACACCCAACATAAACTACCAACCCTGAAACATCCACCATAAACTACCAACCCTAAAACATCCACCATAAACTACCATAAACTACCAACCCTAAAACATCCACCATAAACTACCATAAACTATCAACCCTGAAACACCCAACATAAACTACCAACCCAGAAACATCCACCATAAACTACCAACACTGAAACATCCACCATAAACTACCAACCCTGAAACATCCACCATAAACTACCAACCCTGAAACATCCACCATAAACTACCATAAACTACCAACCCTAAAACATCCACCATAAACTACCATAAACTACCAACCCTAAAACGTCCACCATAAACTACCATAAACTATCAACCCTGAAACACCCAACATAAACTACCAACCCAGAAACATCCACCATAAACTACCAACCCAGAAACATCCACCACAAACTACAAACCCTGAAACATCCACCATAAACAACCAACCAGAAACATCCACCATAAACTACCATAAACTACCAACCCTGAAACACCCAACATAAACTACCAACCCTGAAACATCCACCATAAACTACCAACCCTGAAACATCCACCATAAACTACAATAAACTACCAACCCTAAAACATCCACCATAAACTACCATAAACTACCAACCCTGAAACACCCAACATGAACTACCAACCGAGAAACATCCACCATAAACTACCAACCATGAAACATCCACCATAAACTACCAACCCTGAAACATCCACCACAAACTACCAACCCTGAAACATCCACCATAAACAACCAACCAGAAACATCCACCATAAACTACCATAAACTATCAACCCTGAAACACCCAACATAAACTACCAACCCTGAAACATCCACCATAAACTACCATAAACTACCAACCCTAAAACAGCCACCATAAACTACCATAAACTACCAACCCTAAAACACCCAACATAAACTACCAACCCTAAAACAACCACCATAAACTACCATAAACTACCAACCCTGAAACACCCAACATAAACTACCAACCCAGAAACATCCACCATAAACTACTAACCCAGAAACATCCACCATAAACTACCAACCCTGAAACATCCACCATAAACTACCATAAACTACCAACCGTAAAAAATCCACCATAAACTACCATAAACTACCAACCCTAAAACACCCAACATAAACTACCAACCCTGAAACACCCAACATAAACTACCAACCCTAAAACAACCACCATAAACTACCATAAACTACCAACCCTGAAACACCAACATAAACGACCAACCTAGAAACATCCACCACAAACTACCAAGCCTAAAACATCCACCATAAACTACCAACCCAGAAACATCCACCATAAACTACCAACCCTGAAACATCCACCATAAACTACCAACCCTGAAACACCAACATAAAGTACCAACCTAGAAACATCCACCACAAACTACCAACCCTGAAACATCCACCATAAACTACCAACCCTGAAACATCCACCATAAACTACCAACCCTGAAAAATCCACCATAAACTACCAACCCAGAACACACCACCATAAACTACCAACCCTGAAACATCAACCATAAACTACCAGCACTGGAACATCCACCATAAACTACCAACCCTGAAACATCCACCATAAACTACTAACCCTGAAACATCCACCATAAACTACCAACCCAGAAATATCCACCATAAACTACCAACCCTGAAACATCCACCATAAACTACAAACCCAGAAATATCCACCATAAACTACCAACCCTGAAACATCCACCATAAAGTACCAACCCTGAAACATCCACCATAAACTACCAACCCTGAAACATCCACCATAAATTACCAACCCTGAAACATCCACCATAAACTACCAACCCAGAAATATCCACCAGAAACTACCAACCAGAAACATCCACCATAAACTACCATAAACTACCAACCCTGAAACACCCAACATAAACTACCCACCCTAAAACATCCACCATAAACTACCATAAACTACCAACCCTAAAACACCCAACATAAACTACCATAAACTACCAACCCTAAAACACCCAACATAAACTACCAACCCTAAAACAACCACCATAAACTACCATAAACTACCAACCCTGAAACACCCAACATAAACTACCAACCCAGAAACATCCACCATAAACTACCAACACTGAAACATCCACCATAAACTACCAACCCAGAAATATCCACCATAAACTACCAACCAGAAACATCCACCATAAACTACCATAAACTACCAACCCTGAAACACCCAACATAAACTACCCACCCTAAAACATCCACCATAAACTACCATAAACTACCATAAACTACCAACCCTAAAACACCCAACATAAACTACCATAAACTACCAACCCTAAAACACCCAACATAAACTACCAACCCTAAAACAACCACCATAAACTACCATAAACTACCAACCCTGAAACACCCAACATAAACTACCAACCCAGAAACATCCACCATAAACTACCAACACTGAAACATCCACCATAAACTACCAACCCTGAAACATCCACCATAAACTACCAACCCTAAAAAATCCACCATAAACTACCATAAACTACCAACCCAGAAACATCCACCATAAACTACCAACCCTGAAACACCAACATAAACTACCAACCTAGAAACATCCACCACAAACTACCAACCCTGAAACATCCACCATAAACTACCAACCCTGAAATATCCACCATAAACTACCAACCCTGAAACATCCACCATAAACTACCAACCCTGAAAAATCCACCATAAACTACCAACCCAGAACACACCACCATAAACTACCAACACTGAAACATCCACCATAAACTACCATAAACTACCAGCACTGGAATATCCAGCATAAACTACCAACCCTGAAACATCAACCATAAACTACCAGCACTGGAACATCCACCATAAACTACCAACCCTGAAACATCCACCATAAACTACTAACCCTGAAACATCCACCATAAACTACAAACCCAGAAATATCGACCATAAACTACCAACCCTGAAACATCCACCATAAACTACAAACCCAGAAATATCCACCATAAACTACCAACCCTGAAATATCCACCATAAAGGACCAACCCTGAAACATCCACCATAAACTACCAACCCTGAAACATCCACCATAAATTACCAACCCTGAAACATCCACCATAAACTACCAACCCAGAAATATCCACCATAAACTACCAACCCTGAAACATCCACCATAAACTACCAACCCTGAAACAACCAACATAAACTACCAACACTGAAACATCCACCATAAACTACCAACCCTGAAACATCCAACATAAACTACCATAAACTACCAACCCTAAAACAATCACCATAAACTACCATAAACTACCAACCCTAAAACACCCAACATAAACTACCAACCCTAAAACAACCACCATAAACTACCATAAACTACCAACCCTGAAACACCCAACATAAACTACCAACCCAGAAACATCCACCATAAACTACCAACCCAGAAACATCCACCACAAACTACCAACCCTGAAACATCCACCATAAACTACCAACCAGAAACATCCACCATAAACTACCAACCATGAAACATCCACCATAAACTACCAACCCTGAAACATCCACCATAAACTACCAACCATGAAACATCCACCATAAACTACCAACCCTGAAACACCCAACATAAACTACCAACCCAGAAACATCCACCACAAACTACCAACCCTGAAACATCCACTATAAACTACCAACCCAGAAACATCCACCATAAACTACCAACCCTGAAACATCCACCATAAACTACCGACCCTGAAACACCCACCATAAACTACCAAAAACTACCAACCCTAAAACATCCACCATAAACTACCAACCCTGAAACACCCAACATAAACTACCAACCCTAAAACATCCACCATAAACTACCATAAACTACCAACCCTAAAACATCCACCATAAACTACTAACCCTGAAACCTCCAACATAAACTACCAACCCTGAAACATCCACCATAAACTACCAACCCTGAAACACCCACCATAAACTACCAACCCTGAAACATCCACCATAAACTACCAACCCAGAAATATCCACCATAAACTACCAATCCTGAAACATCCACCATAAAGTACCAACCCTGAAACATCTACCATAAACTACGAACCCTGAAACACCCAACATAAACTACCAACCCTGAAACATCCACCATAAACTACCAACCCTGAAACATCCACCATAAACTACCAACCCTGAAACATCCAACATAAACTACCATGAACTACCAACCCTAAAACATCCACCATAAACTACTAACCCTGAAACCTCCAACATAAACTACCAACCCTGAAACATCCACCATAAACTACCAACCCTGAAAAATCCACCATAAACTACCAACCCAGAATACACCACCATAAACTACCAACACTAAAAAATCCACCATAAACTACCATAAACTACCAGCACTGGAATATCCACCATAAACTACCAACCCTGAAAACTCCACCATAAACTACCAACCCTGAAACATCCACCATAAACTACTAACCCTGAAACATCCACCATAAACTACCAACCCTGAAACATCCACCATAAACTACAAACCCAGAAATATCCACCATAAACTACCAACCCTGAAACATCCACCATAAAGTACCAACCCTGAAACATCCACCATAAACTACCAACCCTGAAACATCCACCATAAATTACCAACCCTGAAACATCCACCATAAACTACCAACCCAGAAATATCCACCATAAACTACCAACCCTGAAACATCCACCATAAACTACCAACCCTGAAACACCCAACATAAACTACCAACCCTGAAACATCCACCATAAACTACCAACCCTAAAACATCCAACATAAACTACCATAAACTACCAACCCTAAAACATCCACCATAAACTACCATAAACTACCAACCCTAAAACACCCAACATAAACTACCAACCCTAAAACAACCACCATAAACTACCATAAACTACCAACCCTGAAACATCCACCATAAACTACCAACCCAGAAACATCCACCATAAACTACCAACCCAGAACACACCACCATAAACTACCAACACTGAAACATCCACCATAAACTACCATAAACTACCAGCACTGGAATATCCACCATAAACTACAAACCCAGAAACATCAACCATAAACTACCAGCACTGGAACATCGACCATAAACTACCAACCCTGAAACATCCACCATAAACTACTAACCCTGAAACATCCACCATAAACTACCAACCCTGAAACATCCACCATAAACTACCAACCCAGAACACACCACCATAAACTACCAACCCTGAAACATCCACCATAAACTACAAACCCAGAAATATCCACCATAAACTACCAACCCTGAAACATCCACCATAAAGTACCAACCCTGAAACATCCATCATAAACTACCAACCCTGAAACATCCACCATAAATTACCAACCCTGAAACATCCACCATAAACTACCAACCCAGAAATATCCACCATAAACTACCAACCCTGAAACATCCACCATAAACTACCAACCCTGAAACACCCAACATAAACTACCAACCCTGAAACATCCACCATAAACTACCTACCCTAAAACATCCAACATAAACTACCATAAACTACCAACCCTAAAACATCCACCATAAACTACCATAAACTACCAACCCTAAAACAACCACCACAAACTACCATAAACTACCAACCCTGAAACATCCACCATAAACTACCAACCCTGAAACATCCACCATAAACTACCAATCCTAAAACATCCAACATAAACTACCATAAACTACCAACCCTAAAACATCCACCATAAACTACCATAAACTACCAACCCTAAAACACCCAACATAAACTACCAACCCTAAAACAACCACCATAAACTACCATAAACTACCAACCCTGAAACACCCAACATAAACTACCAACCCAGAAACATCCACCATAAACTACCAACCCAGAAACATCCACCACAAACTACCAACCCTGAAACATCCACCATTAACTACAAACCAGAAACATCCACCATAAACTACCAACCTAGAAACATCCACCACAAACTACCAACCCTGAAACATCCACCATAAACTACCAACCCTAAAAAATCCACCATAAACTACCATAAACTACCAACCCAGAAACATCCACCATAAACTACCAACCCTGAAACACCAACATAAACTACCAACCTAGAAACATCCACCACAAACTACCAACCCTGAAACATCCACCATAAACTACCAACCCTGAAATATCCACCATAAACTACCAACCCTGAAACATCCACCATAAACTACCAACCCTGAAAAATCCACCATAAACTACCAACCCAGAACACACCACCATAAACTACCAACACTGAAACATCCACCATAAACTACCATAAACTACCAGCACTGGAATATCCAGCATAAACTACCAACCCTGAAACATCAACCATAAACTACCAGCACTGGAACATCCACCATAAACTACCAACCCTGAAACATCCACCATAAACTACTAACCCTGAAACATCCACCATAAACTACAAACCCAGAAATATCGACCATAAACTACCAACCCTGAAACATCCACCATAAACTACAAACCCAGAAATATCCACCATAAACTACCAACCCTGAAATATCCACCATAAAGGACCAACCCTGAAACATCCACCATAAACTACCAACCCTGAAACATCCACCATAAATTACCAACCCTGAAACATCCACCATAAACTACCAACCCAGAAATATCCACCATAAACTACCAACCCTGAAACATCCACCATAAACTACCAACCCTGAAACAACCAACATAAACTACCAACACTGAAACATCCACCATAAACTACCAACCCTGAAACATCCAACATAAACTACCATAAACTACCAACCCTAAAACAATCACCATAAACTACCATAAACTACCAACCCTAAAACACCCAACATAAACTACCAACCCTAAAACAACCACCATAAACTACCATAAACTACCAACCCTGAAACACCCAACATAAACTACCAACCCAGAAACATCCACCATAAACTACCAACCCAGAAACATCCACCACAAACTACCAACCCTGAAACATCCACCATAAACTACCAACCAGAAACATCCACCATAAACTACCAACCATGAAACATCCACCATAAACTACCAACCCTGAAACATCCACCATAAACTACCAACCATGAAACATCCACCATAAACTACCAACCCTGAAACACCCAACATAAACTACCAACCCAGAAACATCCACCACAAACTACCAACCCTGAAACATCCACTATAAACTACCAACCCAGAAACATCCACCATAAACTACCAACCCTGAAACATCCACCATAAACTACCGACCCTGAAACACCCACCATAAACTACCAAAAACTACCAACCCTAAAACATCCACCATAAACTACCAACCCTGAAACACCCAACATAAACTACCAACCCTAAAACATCCACCATAAACTACCATAAACTACCAACCCTAAAACATCCACCATAAACTACTAACCCTGAAACCTCCAACATAAACTACCAACCCTGAAACATCCACCATAAACTACCAACCCTGAAACACCCACCATAAACTACCAACCCTGAAACATCCACCATAAACTACCAACCCAGAAATATCCACCATAAACTACCAATCCTGAAACATCCACCATAAAGTACCAACCCTGAAACATCTACCATAAACTACGAACCCTGAAACACCCAACATAAACTACCAACCCTGAAACATCCACCATAAACTACCAACCCTGAAACATCCACCATAAACTACCAACCCTGAAACATCCAACATAAACTACCATAAACTACCAACCCTAAAACATCCACCATAAACTACTAACCCTGAAACCTCCAACATAAACTACCAACCCTGAAACATCCACCATAAACTACCAACCCTGAAAAATCCACCATAAACTACCAACCCAGAATACACCACCATAAACTACCAACACTAAAAAATCCACCATAAACTACCATAAACTACCAGCACTGGAATATCCACCATAAACTACCAACCCTGAAAACTCCACCATAAACTACCAACCCTGAAACATCCACCATAAACTACTAACCCTGAAACATCCACCATAAACTACCAACCCTGAAACATCCACCATAAACTACAAACCCAGAAATATCCACCATAAACTACCAACCCTGAAACATCCACCATAAAGTACCAACCCTGAAACATCCACCATAAACTACCAACCCTGAAACATCCACCATAAATTACCAACCCTGAAACATCCACCATAAACTACCAACCCAGAAATATCCACCATAAACTACCAACCCTGAAACATCCACCATAAACTACCAACCCTGAAACACCCAACATAAACTACCAACCCTGAAACATCCACCATAAACTACCAACCCTAAAACATCCAACATAAACTACCATAAACTACCAACCCTAAAACATCCACCATAAACTACCATAAACTACCAACCCTAAAACACCCAACATAAACTACCAACCCTAAAACAACCACCATAAACTACCATAAACTACCAACCCTGAAACATCCACCATAAACTACCAACCCAGAAACATCCACCATAAACTACCAACCCAGAACACACCACCATAAACTACCAACACTGAAACATCCACCATAAACTACCATAAACTACCAGCACTGGAATATCCACCATAAACTACAAACCCAGAAACATCAACCATAAACTACCAGCACTGGAACATCGACCATAAACTACCAACCCTGAAACATCCACCATAAACTACTAACCCTGAAACATCCACCATAAACTACCAACCCTGAAACATCCACCATAAACTACCAACCCAGAACACACCACCATAAACTACCAACCCTGAAACATCCACCATAAACTACAAACCCAGAAATATCCACCATAAACTACCAACCCTGAAACATCCACCATAAAGTACCAACCCTGAAACATCCATCATAAACTACCAACCCTGAAACATCCACCATAAATTACCAACCCTGAAACATCCACCATAAACTACCAACCCAGAAATATCCACCATAAACTACCAACCCTGAAACATCCACCATAAACTACCAACCCTGAAACACCCAACATAAACTACCAACCCTGAAACATCCACCATAAACTACCTACCCTAAAACATCCAACATAAACTACCATAAACTACCAACCCTAAAACATCCACCATAAACTACCATAAACTACCAACCCTAAAACAACCACCACAAACTACCATAAACTACCAACCCTGAAACATCCACCATAAACTACCAACCCAGAAACATCCACCACAAACTACCAACCCTGAAACATCCACCATAAACTACCAATCCTAAAACATCCAACATAAACTACCATAAACTACCAACCCTAAAACATCCACCATAAACTACCATAAACTACCAACCCTAAAACACCCAACATAAACTACCAACCCTAAAACAACCACCATAAACTACCATAAACTACCAACCCTGAAACACCCAACATAAACTACCAACCCAGAAACATCCACCATAAACTACCAACCCAGAAACATCCACCACAAACTACCAACCCTGAAACATCCACCATTAACTACAAACCAGAAACATCCACCATAAACTACCAACTATGAAACATCCACCATAAACTACCAACCCTGAAACATCCACCATAAACTACCAACCATGAAACATCCACCATAAACTACCAACCCTGAAACACCCAACATAAACTACCAACCCAGAAACATCCACCACAAACTACCAACCCTGAAACATCCACCACAAACTACCAACCCTGAAACATCCACCATAAACTACCAACCCTGAAACATCAACCATAAACTACCGACCCTGAAACACCCACCATAAACTACCATAAACTACCAACCCTAAAACATCCACCATAAACTACCAACCCTGAAACACCCAACATAAACTACCAACCCTAAAACATCCACCATAAACTACCATAAACTACCAACCCTGAAACACCCAACATAAACTACCAACCCAGAAACATCCACCATAAACTACCAACCCTGAAACACCCAACATAAACTACCAACCCAGAAACATCCACCATAAACTACCAACCCAGAAACATCCACCATAAACTACCAACACTGAAACATCCACCATAAACTACAAACCCAGAAACATCAACCATAAACTACCAGCACTGGAACATCCACCATAAATTACCAACCCTGAAACATCCACCATAAACTACCAACCCTAAAACATCCAACATAAACTACCATAAAATACCAACCCTAAAACATCCACCATAAACTACCATAAACTACCAACCCTAAAACAACCACCACAAACTACCATAAACTACCAACCCTGAAACATCCACCATAAACTACCAACCCAGAAACATCCACCACAAACTACCAACCCTGAAACATCCACCATAAACTACCAATCCTAAAACATCCAACATAAACTACCATAAACTACCAACCCTAAAACATCCACCATAAACTACCATAAACTACCAACCCTAAAACACCCAACATAAACTACCAACCCTAAAACATCCACCATAAACTACCATAAACTACCAACCCTAAAACATCCACCATAAACTACTAACCCTGAAACCTCCAACATAAACTACCAACCCTGAAACATCCACCATAAACTACCAACCCTGAAACACCCACCATAAACTACCAACCCTGAAACATCCACCATAAACTACCAACCCAGAAATATCCACCATAAACTACCAATCCTGAAACATCCACCATAAAGTACCAACCCTGAAACATCCACCATAAACTACGAACCCTGAAACACCCAACATAAACTACCAACCCTGAAACATCCACCATAAACTACCAACCCTGAAACATCCACCATAAACTACCAACCCTGAAACATCCAACATAAACTACCAACCCTAAAACATCCACCATAAACTACTAACCCTGAAACCTCCAACATAAACTACCAACCCTGAAACATCCACCATAAACTACCAACCCTGAAAAATCCACCATAAACTACCAACCCAGAATACACCACCATAAACTACCAACACTAAAAAATCCACCATAAACTACCATAAACTACCAGCACATGAATATCCACCATAAACTACCAACCCTGAAACATCCACCATAAACTTCCAACCCTGAAACATCCACCATAAACTACTAACCCTGAAACATCCACCATAAACTACCAACCCTGAAACATCCACCATAAACTACAAACCCAGAAATATCCACCATAAACTACCAACCCTGAAACATCCACCATAAAGTACCAACCCTGAAACATCCACCATAAACTACCAACCCTGAAACATCCACCATAAATTACCAACCCTGAAACATCCACCATAAACTACCAACCCAGAAATATCCACCATAAACTACCAACCCTGAAACATCCACCATAAACTACCAACCCTGAAACACCCAACATAAACTACCAACCCTGAAACATCCACCATAAACTACCAACCCTAAAACATCCAACATAAACTACCATAAACTACCAACCCTAAAACATCCACCATAAACTACCATAAACTACCAACCCTAAAACACCCAACATAAACTACCAACCCTAAAACAACCACCATAAACTACCATAAACTACCAACCCTGAAACATCCACCATAAACTACCAACCCAGAAACCTCCACCACAAACTACCAACCCTGAAACATCCACCATAAACTACCAACCCAGAACACACCACCATAAACTACCAACACTGAAACATCCACCATAAACTACCAGCACTGGAATATCCACCATAAACTACAAACCCAGAAACATCAACCATAAACTACCAGCACTGGAACATCCACCATAAACTACCAACCCTGAAACATCCACCATAAACTACTAACCCTGAAACATCCACCATAAACTACCAACCCTGAAACATCCACCATAAACTACCAACCCAGAACACACCACCATAAACTACCAACCCTGAAACATCCACCATAAACTACAAACCCATAAATATCCACCATAAACTACCAACCCTGAAACATCCACCATAAAGTACCAACCCTGAAACATCCATCATAAACTACCAACCCTGAAACATCCACCATAAATTACCAACCCTGAAACATCCACCATAAACTACCAACCCAGAAATATCCACCATAAACTACCAACCCTGAAACATCCACCATAAACTACCAACCCTGAAACACCCAACATAAACTACCAACCCTGAAACATCCACCATAAACTACCAACCCTAAAACATCCAACATAAACTACCATAAACTACCAACCCTAAAACATCCACCATAAACTACCATAAACTACCAACCCTAAAACAACCACCACAAACTACCATAAACTACCAACCCTGAAACATCCACCATAAACTACCAACCCAGAAACATCCACCACAAACTACCAACCCTGAAACATCCACCATAAACTACCAATCCTAAAACATCCAACATAAACTACCATAAACTACCAACCCTAAAACATCCACCATAAACTACCATAAACTACCAACCCTAAAACACCCAACATAAACTACCAACCCTAAAACAACCACCATAAACTACCATAAACTACCAACCCTGAAACACCCAACATAAACTACCAACCCAGAAACATCCACCATAAACTACCAACCCAGAAACATCCACCACAAACTACCAACCCTGAATCATCCACCATTAACTACAAACCAGAAACATCCACCATAAACTACCAACTATGAAACATCCACCATAAACTACCAACACTGAAACCTCCACCATAAACTACCAACCATGAAACATCCACCATAAACTACCAACCCTGAAACACCCAACATAAACTACCAACCCAGAAACATCCACCACAAACTACCAACCCTGAAACATCCACCACAAACTACCAACCCTGAAACATCCACCATAAACTACCAACCCTGAAACATCAACCATAAACTACCGACCCTGAAACACCCACCATAAACTACCATAAACTACCAACCCTAAAACATCCACCATAAACTACCAACCCTGAAACACCCAACATAAACTACCAACCCTAAAACATCCACCATAAACTACCATAAACTACCAACCCTGAAACACCCAACATAAACTACCAACCCAGAAACATCCACCATAAACTACCAACCCTGAAACACCCAACATAAACTACCAAACCAGAAACATCCACCATAAACTACCAACCCAGAAACATCCACCATAAACTACCAACACTGAAACATCCACCATAAACTACAAACCCAGAAACATCAACCATAAACTACCAGCACTGGAACATCCACCATAAACTACCAACCCTGAAACATCCACCATAAATTACCAACCCTGAAACATCCACCATAAACTACCAACCCAGAAATATCCACCATAAACTACCAACCCTGAAACATCCACCATAAACTACCAACCCTAAAACATCCAACATAAACTACCATAAACTACCAACCCTAAAACATCCACCATAAACTACCATAAACTACCAACCCTAAAACAACCACCACAAACTACCATAAACTACCAACCCTGAAACATCCACCATAAACTACCAACCCAGAAACATCCACCACAAACTACCAACCCTGAAACATCCACCATAAACTACCAATCCTAAAACATCCAACATAAACTACCATAAACTACCAACCCTAAAACATCCACCATAAACTACCATAAACTACCAACCCTAAAACACCCAACATAAACTACCAACCCTAAAACAACCACCATAAACTACCATAAACTACCAACCCTGAAACACCCAACATAAACTACCAACCCAGAAACATCCACCATAAACTACCAACCCAGAAACATCCACCACAAACTACCAACCCTGAAACATCCACCATTAACTACAAACCAGAAACATCCACCATAAACTACCAACCCTGAAACATCCACCATAAACTACCAACCATGAAACATCCACCATAAACTACCAACCCTGAAACACCCAACATAAACTACCAACCCAGAAACATCCACCACAAACTACCAACCCTGAAACATCCACCACAAACTACCAACCCTGAAACATCCACCATAAACTACCAACCCTGAAGCATCAACCATAAACTACCGACCCTGAAACACCCACCATAAACTACCATAAACTACCAACCCTAAAACATCCACCATAAACTACCAACCCTGAAACACCCAACATAAACTACCAACCCTAAAACATCCACCATAAACTACCATAAACTACCAACCCTGAAACACCCAACATAAACTACCAACCCAGAAACATCCACCATAAACTACCAACCCTGAAACACCCAACATAAACTACCAACCCAGAAACATCCACCATAAACTACCAACCCAGAAACATCCACCATAAACTACCAACACTGAAACATCCACCATAAACTAACGACCCTGAAACATCCACCATAAACTACCATAAACTACCAACCCAGAAACATCCACCATAAACTACCAACCCTGAAACACCCAACATAAACTACCATAAACTACCAACCCTGAAACACCCAACATAAACTACCAACCCAGAAACATCCACCATAAACTACCAACCCAGAAACATCCACCACAAACTACCAACCCTGAAACATCCACCATAAACTACCAACCCAGAAACATCCACCACAAACTACCATCACTGAAACATCCACCATAAACTACCAACCCTGAAACATCCATCATAAACTACCAACCCTGAAACACCCAACATAAACTACTAACCCAGAAACATCCACCATAAACTACCAACCCTGAAACATCCACCATAAACTACCATAAACTACCAACCCTAAAACTTCCACCATAAACTACCATAAACTACCAACCCTGAAACACCCAACATAAACTACCAACCCTAAAACAACCACCATAAACTACCATAAACTACCAACCCTGAAACATCCACCACAAACTACCAACCCTGAAACATCCACCATAAACTACCAAACCCTGAAACATCCACCATAAACTACCAACCCTGAAACACCCACCATAAACTACCAACCCTGAAACATCCACCATAAACTACCAACCCAGAAATATCCACAATAAACTACCAATCCTGAAATATCCACCATAAAGTACCAACCCTGAAACATCCACCATAAACTACCAACCCTGAAACATCCACCATAAACTACCAACCCTGAAACATCCACCATAAACTACCAACCCTGAAACATCCAACATAAACTACCATAAACTACCAACCCTAAAACATCCACCATAAACTACTAACCCTGAAACCTCCAACATAAACTACCAACCCTGAAACATCCACCATAAACTACCAACCCTGAAAAATCCACCATAAACTACCAACCCAGAACACACCAACATAAACTACCAACACTGAAACATCCACCATAAACTACCATAAACTACCAGCACTGGAATATCCACCATAAACTACCAACCCTGAAACATCAACCATAAACTACCAGCACTGGAACATCCACCATAAACTACCAACCCTGAAACATCCACCATAAACTACTAACCCTGAAACATCCACCATAAACTACAAACCCAGAAATATCCACCATAAACTACCGACCCTGAAACATCCACAATAAACTATCATAAACTACCAACCCAGAAACATCCACCATAAACTACCAACCCTGAAACACCTAACATAAACTACCATAAACTACCAACCCTGAAACACCCAACATAAACTACCAACGCAGAAACATCCACCATAAACTACCAACCCAGAAACATCCACCACAAACTACCAACCCTGAAACATCCACCATAAACTACCAACCCAGAAACATCCACCACAAACTACCAACACTGAAACATCCACCATAAACTACCAACCCTGAAACATCCACCATAAACTACCAACCCTGAAACACCCAACATAAACTACTAACCCAGAAACATCCACCATAAACTACCAACCCTGAAACATCCACCATAAACTACCATAAACTACCAACCCTAAAACTTCCACCATAAACTACCATAAACTACCAACCCTGAAACACCCAACATAAACTACCAACCCTAAAACAACCACCATAAACTACCATAAACTACCAACCCTGAAACATCCACCACAAACTACTAACCCTGAAACATCCACCATAAACTACCAAACCCTGAAACATCCACCATAAACTACCAACCCTGAAACACCCACCATAAACTACCAACCCTGAAACATCCACCATAAAGTACCAACCCTGAAACATCCACCATAAACTACCAACCCTGAAACATCCACCATAAACTACCAACCCTGAAACATCCACCATAAACTACCAACCCTGAAACATCCACCATAAACTACCAACCCTGAAACATCCAACATAAACTACCATAAACTACCAACCCTAAAACATCCACCATAAACTACTAACCCTGAAACCTCCAACATAAACTACCAACCCTGAAACATCCACCATAAACTACCAACCCTGAAAAATCCACCATAAACTACCAACCCAGAACACACCACCATAAACTACCAACACTGAAACATCCACCATAAACTACCATAAACTACCAGCACTGGAATATCCACCATAAACTACCAACACTGAAACATCAACCATAAACTACCAGCACTGGAACATCCACCATAAACTACCAACGCTGAAACATCCACCATAAACTACTAACCCTGAAACATCCACCATAAACTACAAACCCAGAAATATCCACCATAAACTACCAACCCTGAAACATCCACCATAAACTACAAACCCAGAAATATCCACCATAAACTACCAACCCTGAAACATCCACCATAAAGTACCAACCCTGAAACATCCACCATAAACTACCAACCCAGAAACATCCACCATAAACTACCAACCCTGAAACATCCACCATAAACTACCGACCCTGAAACACCCACCATAAACTACCATAAACTACCAACCCTAAAACATCCACCATAAACTACCATAAACTACCAACCCTAAAACGTCCACCATAAACTACCATAAACTATCAACCCTGAAACACCCAACATAAACTACCAACCCAGAAACATCCACCATAAACTACCAACCCAGAAACATCCACCACAAACTACCAACCCTGAAACATCCACCATAAACAACCAACCAGAAACATCCACCATAAACTACCATAAACTACCAACCCTGAAACACCCAAAATAAACTACCAACCCTGAAACATCCACCATAAACTACCAACCCTGAAACATCCACCATAAACTACCATAAACTACCAACCCTGAAACACCCAACATAAACTACCAACCCAGAAACATCCACCATAAATTACCAACCCTGAAACATCCACCACAAACTACCAACCCTGAAACATCCACCATAAACAACCAACCAGAAAAATCCACCATAAACTACCATAAACTACCAACCCTGAAACACCCAACATAAACTACCAACCCTGAAACATCCACCATAAACTACCAACCCTGAAACATCCACCATAAACTACCAACCCTAAAACATCCACCATAAACTACCATAAACTACCAACCCTAAAACATCCACCATAAACTACCATAAACTACCAACCCTGAAACACCCAACATAAACTACCAACCGAGAAACATCCACCATAAAGTACCAACCCTGAAACATCCACCATAAACTACCAACCCTGAAACATCCACCATAAACAACCAACCCTAAAACATCCACCATAAACTACCATAAACTACCAACCCTAAAACATCCACCATAAACTACCATAAACTACCAACCCTAAAACACCCAACATAAACTACCAACCCTGAAACACCCAACATAAACTACCAACCCTAAAACAACCACCATAAACTACCAATCCAGAAACATCCACCATAAACTACCAACCCAGAAACATCCACCACAAACTACCAACACTGAAACATCCACCATAAACTACCAACCCTGAAACACCCAACATAAACTACCAACCCTGAAACATCCACCATAAACTACCAACCCTGAAACATCCACCATAAACTACCAACCCTGAAACACCCAACATAAACTACCAACCCAGAAACATCCACCATAAACTACTAACCCAGAAACATCCACCACAAACTACCAACACTGAAACATCCACCATAAACTACCAACCCTGAAACACCCAACATAAACTACCAACCCTGAAACATCCACCATAAACTACCAACCCTGAAACATCCACCATAAACTACCAACCCTGAAACACCCAACATAAACTACCAACCCAGAAACATCCACCATAAACTACTAACCCAGAAACATCCACCATAAACTACCAACCCTGAAACATCCACCATAAACTACCATAAACTACCAACCCTAAAACATCCACCATAAACTACCATAAACTACCAACCCTGAAACACCCAACATAAACTACCAACCCTGAAACATCCACCATAAACTACCAACCCTGAAACATCCAACATAAACTACCATAAACTACCAACCCTAAAACATCCACCATAAAGTACCAACCCTGAAACATCCACCATAAAGTACCAACCCTGAAACATCCACCATAAACTACCAACCCTGAAACATCCACCATAAACTACCAACCCTGAATCACCCAACATAAACTACCAACCCTGAAACATCCACCATAAACTACCAACCCTAAAACATCCAACATAAACTACCATAAACTACCAACCCTGAAAAATCCACCATACACTACCGACCCAGAACACACCACCATAAACTACCAACACTGAAACATCCACCATAAACTACCATAAACTACCAGCACTGGAATATCCACCATAAACTACCAACCCTGAAACATCAACCATAAACTACCAGCACTGGAACATCCACCATAAACTACCAACCCTGAAACATCCACCATAAACTACCAACCCTGAAACACCCAACATAAACTACCAACCCTGAAACATCCACCATAAACTACCAACCCTGAAACATCCACCATAAACTAACAATCCTGAAACATCCACCACAAACTACCATAAACTACCAGCACTGCAATATCCACCATAAACTACCAACCCTGAAACATCAACCATAAACTACCAGCACTGGAACATCCACCATAAACTACCAACCCAGAAACACCTACCATCCCAGAGGACCACTAAACCACCTAGAGGACTCCTCGGTCCTTCTTCAGGACCCCTAGAACCTCCCTGAGGATGATGTAATAATGATGTAATGATGATGATGATGATGATCAACTGAAGCTACAGTGATGTCATCAGTCCACTAGAGGGCGCCATGACATCACACTTCCTCCATCAGCTGATGAACGTCTGAAAGGTTTCACTTCATGTTGAAGATATAAATATAATATCTAAAATATCGATCTATATACCGGTATATAGATCCTGGTATTGTAGTAAACTAGAGAACCTGATGGATCCATCGGTTCCAACCAGGTCCGACCAGCTGGTTCAATAACGTTCTGAAGGGTACCTTGACCTCTGACCTCCAGAGTCTCCCCTTTACAGACATGCCTCCTGTTGGACCAGAACCACGTCCCCGCTGGTGACCGGTCCGTCCTGCCGTAGGGGGGCTTTCATCCAGCTAAAAGGTGCTGTTGCTAAGCGACGGCGGTGCAGCTCTGGCAGCGCCCCCCCCCCCCACCCACCCACCCCCCCCCCCCAATACATTCGGTGCTGTCCAAACACTTCCTGCTCCTGTGTCCCGACGCCGAGGGGGCCCTTTAGTCAGCTTTCAGCTGGGAACACTGTCCTCCTCGTGGTGACCTGCTCCGACAGAGGAGACGCTTTGTGTCCTCTAACACTGACCTGGAATCTGTTTACCAGAGGACACCACATGGGCTCTTTGTCCCCAGAGGACGACTGACAGGCGTCCACGCTGAGACGACACAAACGTCCTCTTTAAATGTCCATCTGCCTCTTTGTCTCTACACCACCTCCCACTGGGACTGTACAGTCCTCTACAGTTCTCTACAGTCCTCTACAGTCCTCTACAATCCTCTACAGTCCTCTATAGTCCTCTACAGTCCTCTATAGTCCTCTACAATCCTCTACAGTCCTCTATAGTCCTCTACAGTCCTCTATAGTCCTCTACAGTCCTCTATAGTCCTCTATAGCCCTCTACAGTCCTCTACAATCCTCTATAGTCCTCTATAATCCTCTACAGTCCTCTACAGTCCTCTATAGTCCTCTACAGTCCTCTACAATCCTCTACAGTCCTCTACAGTCCTCTATAATCCTCTATAGTCCTCTACAGTCCTCTATAGTCCTCTACAGTCCTCTATAGTCCTCTACAATCCTCTACAGTCCTCTATAGTCCTCTACAGTCCTCTATAGTCCTCTATAGTCCTCTACAGTCCTCTACAATCCTCTACAGTCCTCTATAGTCCTCTATAGTCCTCTACAGTCCTCTACAGTCCTCTACAGTCCTCTATAGTCCTCTACAGTCCTCTATAGTCCTCTACAATCCTCTACAGTCCTCTATAGTCCTCTACAGTCCTCTATAGTCCTCTATAGTCCTCTACAGTCCTCTACAATCCTCTACAGTCCTCTATAGTCCTCTACAGTCCTCTACAATCCTCTATAGACCTCTACAGTCCTCTACAGTCCTCTACAGTCCTCTATAGTCCTCTATAGTCCTCTACAGTCCTCTATAGTCCTCTACAGTCCTCTACAATCCTCTATAGACCTCTATAGTCCTCTACAGTCCTCTATAATCCTCTATAGTCCTCTATAATCCTCTACAGTCCTCTACAGTCCTCTATAGTCCTCTATAGTCCTCTATAATCCTCTACAGTCCTCTACAGTCCTCTATAGTCCTCTATAGTCCTCTACAGTCCTCTATAGTCCTCTACAGTCCTCTATAATCCTCTATAAACCTCTATAGTCCTCTACAGTCCTCTATAGTCCTCTATAGTCCTCTACAATCCTCTACAGTCCTCTATAGTCCTCTACAGTCCTCTACAATCCTCTACAGTCCTCTATAGTCCTCTACAGTCCTCTACAATCCTCTATAGACCTCTATAGTCCTCTACAGTCCTCTACAGTCCTCTATAGTCCTCTATAGTCCTCTATAGTCCTCTACAATCCTCTACAGTCCTCTATAGTCCTCTACAGTCCTCTATAGTCCTCTATAGTCCTCTACAATCCTCTACAGTCCTCTATAGTCCTCTACAGTCCTCTATAGTCCTCTATAGTCCTCTACAATCCTCTACAGTCCTCTATAGTCCTCTACAGTCCTCTATAGTCCTCTATAGTCCTCTACAGTCCTCTACAATCCTCTACAGTCCTCTATAGTCCTCTATAGTCCTCTACAGTCCTCTATAGTCCTCTATAGTCCTCTACAGTCCTCTACAATCCTCTACAGTCCTCTATAGTCCTCTACAGTCCTCTACAATCCTCTATAGACCTCTATAGTCCTCTACAGTCCTCTACAGTCCTCTATAGTCCTCCACAGAGACACTAATGTCTCTGAAATCAGTCCACAGAGACATTCAACAGGACAAAGACAAAGGCCTCCACAGGGGGACGCTCCTCCTCCTCTTCATCACTAACTTCAGAGTGACTTCATCTTCCTCAGGATGTCATCACCACAAACATCCAGAAACCACAGAAGAAGAAGTCTTAATCCACTGAGACAGGAGCTGACCTCAGATCAGCCAGACTACTGTAGACTGTACAGGTGTGTCTCTACAGGTGTAGCTCTACAGGTGTAGCTCTACAGGTGTGTATCTACAGGTGTAGCTCTTCAGGTGTAGCTCTACAGGTGTGTCTCTACAGGTGTAGCTCTTCAGGTGTAGCTCTACAGGTGTGTCTCTACAGGTGTAGCTCTACAGGTGTGTCTCTACAGGTGTGTCTCTACAAGCGCAGCTCTACAGGTGTGTCTCTACAGGTGTGTCTCTACAGGTGTGTCTCTACAGGTGTAGCTCATAGATACAGTATGTTGCTGTTTATTTGTATTATTAAATTATTATTATTATTATTATTAAACATTTTTCATGGCTGTAGCATTAGATTAGCTAGTTGTGTAGTTAATCCCGCCCACAGCGCTCTGATTGGTCAACTGTTTTCGACTGCACCCCCGGTACTAACAATGTCCTAATCCATACTGAGCATGTCAACAGTTATCAGCTCTCTAATCTGACCCTTTTATCAGATTAACACTGATTTTCTGTCTCCCCCTCCCCCAGGTTAATGGCATCATGGGAATATAAACAGCTCAATCTTCTGGCTGGTTTTATGGATTTGAAGCTCGTTGGTTTAATCAGACAGAAGATAACAGTGTAGATTAAATCTCTGAACACGCATGTATCAGCCCTCAGCCCTCCACACAATTTACACAACTAAAGTCAGTTTCACATGTGTGGTATGTTTCACAAGTGAAGTAAGTTTCACATGTGGAGTAAGTTTCATATGTGAAGTAAGTTTCACATGTATGGAAAGTTTCACATGTGTGGTATGTTTCACAAGTGAAGTAAGTTTCACATGTATGGAAAGTTTCACATGTGTGGTATGTTTCACAAGTGAAGTCAGTTTCACATGTGGAGTAAGTTTCATATGTGAAGTAAGTTTCACATGTGTAGTAAGTTTCACATGTGAAGTAAGTTTCACATTTGTGGTAAGTTTCGCAAGTGAAGTGAGTTTCACATGTGTTGAAAGTTTCACATGGAGCAGGTGTGAAGAGATGATGTAAAGCTGCTCTGTGACGGAGCAGGTGTGAAGTGATGAAGGTCACAGAGGTCAGGTGTGAATGAGGACCGTGGGAAGCAGCTGTTTGGATCAGAGATGAATGTTTGATGAAGAATCTGTTCAAACAGCAACAAGACGACGATGAGGAGGATGTTCCTCTTCTTCACACCCATCTTCATTCATTTATATATATTCAATATCGATATATCTTAACATGAATTAGAATAAACATGTAGACACAGTAAACAGTGTTTGACAGCTGTGATGTCATCAGGTAACAGTGTTTGACAGCTGTGATGTCATCAGGTAACAGTGTTTGACAGCTGTGATGTCATCAGGTAACAGTTTGAGGACATCAATAAGTAAATGTAGAGTTAGCTAACGCTAACGGCTAAGCTCTGCTGTGACTCTTTTCTTCTGACGGAGTTTGAGGTTTACAGACAGTGAACGCCTCGGCAGTGTGCGTGGTGCGTTCAGGTCACTGCAGGTCAGAGTGAAGGTAAGAGCCAGCGTGCTTCCTCTTTGTGCTGCAGTGAAACCGATGAAGAGGAAGAGGAAGTGTTACTGCGACGGTTTACCTGCTAACAGACGGAGTGATGCAACCTGCTGACTGAGCACTTCACACGCCACCGCTGTCTGAGTCACCGCCGTTACCCAACAGCCACTTCTGCTTCACGCCGAGAAGGTGAGAGGGGACCGGTCCCAAATACTGCAGTACAAGTACTACAAGTACTACAGTACAAGTACTACAGTACAAATACTACAAATACTACAGTACAAATACTACAGTACAAATACTACAGTACAAGTACTACAGTACAAGTACTACAGTACAAATACTACAAATACTACAGTACAAATACTTCGACACAGCAACACCAAAGTGTGTCACAGCCAGTAGACCTGTTGCAGTCATGATGAAAGATGAAGGATGAAGGACAGGTGTGTCTGATCTGATCTGATCTGAGGTCTGTGTGAGGTCTTCTCTTGTCTTCTCTTCGTCTTCTCTTTGTCTTCTCTCTCTTTGTCTCGGTGCTTCTGGAGCAGAATCTGACTCTGAATGGGAGAATTAAAGCAGCTTTATTGTGACGCTGCTGTTTCATCACCGCTGCTGCTGCTGCTGCTGCTGGTTGTTGTTGTTGTTGTTGTTGGTCTCATCCTCTTTTTGTTTGTGTCACCTCCTGCCTTCCTCTTCCTCCTCCTACCTCCTCCTTCTCCTCCTCTTCCTCCTGGATCTCCTCCTCAGGCGTCAACACACTGAAACAAAGCGCTCGGCTGCTTCATTGTCACGTCACAGTGTTGAGTTCAAAGACTCATTCAGAGGGTTTATAGAGCAGAAAGAAGAGAACCCTGTAGAACCCTCTAGAACACAGGAAACATCACTGAGATCAGGACGACGAGCTGAGACCAGAGTTCAGCTCGTCTTACTGTGATCGACTCGTCTGACCTGCTGTCATCACACTGATATATAACATATATAAAATATATAAATATAAACCATAAATAATGAAAAATGTAATAATTAAAAGCATTTGATTTAAGAAAACAAACAGAATTAAACAATAAGACAACTTTGATGAAAAAATTAATAAATACAATAATTTATTAGTGAGAATATAAACTGAATAAAAACCTTCATATGGGGCGGCTGGGTAGCTCAGTCGGTAGAGCGAGCGCCCATGTATGGCCAAGGCTCAGTCCTAGCAGCGGTGGACCCGGGTTCGAATCTGGTCTGTGGTCCTTTCTCTCTCTCCCCCTTTCCAACACTCTATCCACTGTCCTATCAATAAATACTTAAAAAATAACCCATCAAAATATCAAGCATCATGTTAATAAAACTACAGTTTCTTCTTCTTCTGTTAATCACACCTCCAGGTAGAACGTCTCCAGGTAGGACGCCTCCAAGGTAGGACACTTCCAGGTAGAACGTAGCGGCCAGACGGCGGCACGACAACTTCTGTGTCTGTCACGTGATGCCTTTGGGCCCAAAGAGACTGCACCAGTTCCCACCATGATGAAGGTCACGAAAACACAGATTTAACCCTTTATTTAGTTGTTATCAGCAGTACAGAAGTAGTACTAACTACAGCTGCAGAGTAATGTACATATATCTGTACTGAGTACAGCAGTTGAGTAAAAGTACTTAGTTACTCCCGACCACTGACAATGTCCCTCCCCCTCCCCCCCAGCGAGGTGGACACCAGGGACCCTCCGAGCGCTGGCGGTGCCCCCCCCCCCTCAGGGACCCTCAGTGTGTCAGGAACAAGGCGAACAGGGCGTACATTGATGGACTGAGTCTGAACGGCAGCACATCTGGACGACACTCAACAAGCAGCTCAGTGTGATCACAGCCCCCCCGATGCTTTATGAAATCAAACGCACATTCATAACTGTCCCCGATTCTCCTTTCACATCCAAATCGCCTCCTCGGGGGGGCGGCGAGGATCAAATCTTTATCTGTTCGCTGCTGAAAAACACATTTGTTTGTTTTTTCCTCCTGAAGACGAACGGAGAGACAACAAGGTCGCTGTCTGAGACACAGGACATTAACTCTCTGCACACAATGAGCCACGGAGGTGTCCTCCTAACGCTACTGCAGGCCTGAACACTGTCCTCCCAACGCTACTGCAGGCCTGAACACTGTCCTCCCAACGCTACTGCAGGCCTGAACACTGTCCTCCCAACGCTACTGCAGGCCTGAACACTGTCCTCCCAACGCTGCTGCAGGCCTGAACACTGTCCTCCCAACGCTGCTGCAGGCCTGAACACTGTCCTCCCAACGCTGCTGCAGGCCTGAACACTGTCCTCCCAACGCTACTGCAGGCCTGAACACTGTCCTCCTATGTGTAGTGATGTATAGTGATGTGTAGTGATGTGTAGTGATGTATAGTGATGTGTAGTGATGTGTTAGTGATGTATAGTGATATGTAGTGATGTGTAGTGATGTATAGTGATGTGTAGTGATGTGTAGTGATGTATAGTGATGTGTAGTGATGTGTTAGTGATGTATAGTGATGTGTAGTGATGTATAGTGATGTGTAGTGATGTGTAGTGATGTGTAGTGATGTATAGTGATGTATAGTGATGTGTAGTGATGTATAGTGATGTATAGTGATGTATAGTGATGTATAGTGATGTGTAGTGATGTATAGTGATGTATAGTGATGTATAGTGATGTGTTAGTGATGTATAGTGATATGTAGTGATGTGTAGTGATGTATAGTGATGTGTAGTGATGTGTTAGTGATGTATAGTGATGTGTAGTGATGTGTAGTGATGTGTAGTGATGTGTAGTGATGTATAGTGATGTATAGTGATGTGTAGTGATGTATAGTGATGTATAGTGATGTGTAGTGATGTATAGTGATGTATAGTGATGTGTAGTGATGTATAGTGATGTGTAGTGATGTATAGTGATGTGTAGTGATGTATAGTGATGTATAGTGATGTGTAGTGATGTGTAGTGATGTATAGTGATATGTAGTGATGTGTAGTGATGTATAGTGATGTGTAGTGATGTATAGTGATGTGTAGTGATGTATAGTGATGTATAGTGATGTATAGTGATGTGTAGTGATGTGTAGTGATGTATAGTGATATGTAGTGATGTGTAGTGATGTATAGTGATGTATAGTGATGTATAGTGATGTGTAGTGATGTATAGTGATATGTAGTGATGTGTAGTGATGTGTAGTGATGTGTAGTGATGTATAGTGATGTGTAGTGATGTATAGTGATGTGTAGTGATGTGTAGTGATGTGTAGTGATGTATAGTGATGTGTAGTGATGTGTAGTGATGTATAGTGTGTAGTGATATATAGTGTAGTAGTGTATAGTGATGTATAGTGTAGTAGTGTGTAGTAGTCTGTAGTGATGTATAGTGTAGTAGTGTGTAGTGGTGTATAGTAGTGTGTAGTGGTGTGTAGTGGTGTGTAGTAGTGTGTAGTGGTGTATAGTAGTGTGTAGTAGTGTGTAGTGATGTATAGTGTAGTAGTGTGTAGTGGTGTGTAGTAGTGTATAGTGATGTGTAGTGATGTGTAGTGATGTATAGTGTGTAGTGATGTATAGTGTAGTAGTGTGTAGTGGTGTGTAGTAGTGTATAGTGATGTGTAGTGATGTATAGTGTAGTAGTGTGTAGTGATGTATAGTGTAGTAGTGTGTAGTGATGTATAGTGTAGTAGTGTGTAGTGATGTGTAGTAGTGTGTAGTAGTGTGTAGTGATGTATAGTGTAGTGGTGTGTAGTAGTGTGTAGTGGTGTGTAGTAGTGTGTAGTGATGTATAGTGTAGTAGTGTGTAGTGATGTATAGTGTAGTAGTGTGTAGTGATGTGTAGTAGTGTGTAGTAGTGTGTAGTGATGTATAGTGTAGTGGTGTGTAGTAGTGTGTAGTGGTGTGTAGTGATGTATAGTGTAGTAGTGTGTAGTGGTGTGTAGTGGTGTGTAGTGATGTATAGTGTAGTAGTGTGTAGTGGTGTGTAGTAGTGTGTAGGTGGCGTAGAGACTGGTATTGTTACGGTGTATCTATCTGGATCTCCGAGGGGAATTAAGCGGTCCCCCCGTATAGTGTAGTAGTGTGTAGTAGTGTGTAGTAGTGTACCCCCTCAGCTCCGGTCTGTCTCTTATTGAAGATGAGTGCAGCATCCGAGCCTCGATAATCTTCATCCTAATGCAGAGACACCTGTCACACAGCAGAGTGCATCCCATAATGTCTCTGTAAGCAGATTAGGTCCTCTAATGCAGGTATTTGAGGAGTATTCATGCAGCTAAGTGCTTATGTAATGTCTCCCTCCCTCCCCCTCCTCCCCCGCTGACTGAGGAGCCCTGAGGCCCCCCCACCCACATATACACACTCTCACATACACACTCTCATATACACACTCTCATATACACACTCTCACATACACACTCTCACATACACACTCTCATATACACACTCTCATATACACACTCACATACACACTCTCATATACACACTCACATACACACTCTCACATACACACTCTCATATACACACTCACATACACACTCTCACATACACACTCTCATATACACTCTCACATACACACTCTCATATACACACTCTCATATACACACTCACATACACACTCTCACATACACACTCTCATATACACACTCACATACACGCTCTCACATACACACTCTCACATACACACTCATATACACACTCTCACATACACACTCTAATATACACACTCTCACATACACACTCTCACATACACACTCTCATATACACACTCTCACATACACACTCATATACACACTCTCACATACACACTCACATACACACTCTCATATACACACTCACATACACACTCTCACATAAACACTCATATACACACTCTCATATACACACTCTCACATACACACTCACATACACACTCTCACATACACTCTCACATACACACTCTCATATACACACTCTCATATACACACTCTCACATACATACTGATGTATAAAGCTCCCCGTGTTGTTGATGTTTGTCTCGTAGAGCTCAGAGATAATCTGCTGCTGATACATAAACACAAGAACTCATTTACATCCTCTAACAACACGACCTGACGTCTACACACCATCACACAACCAGGTGTCTCTGAGGACGTCTACACACCATCACACAACCAGGTGTCTCTGAGGACGTCTACACACCATCACACAACCAGGTGTCTCTGAGGACGTCTACACACCATCACACAACCAGGTGTCTCTGAGGACGTCTACACACCATCACACAACCAGGTGTCTCTGAGGACGTCTACACACCATCACACAGCAAGGTGTCTCTGAGAACATCTACACACCATCACACAACCAGGTGTCTCAGAGGACATCTACACACCATCACACAACCAGGTGTCTCAGAGGACATCTACACACCATCACACAGCAAGGTGTCTCTGAGGACATCTACACACCATCACACAACCAGGTGTCCAACAGCCTCACAGAGGGTTGTCTCTGTGGACCGTCCACCAACCTCACAGGGGGGTCCAGAGGGGTGTCTCTGTGGACCGTCCACCAACCTCACAGGGGGGTCAGGAGGACTCGGAGGGGGTCCCGGGTCTTGTTGATGAGGAGTCGTGTCTGTGATCCTCCTGCAGGTGGAGATGATGTTAAAGGCAGAGCTGAAGTCACACTTCACCCGAGGTCAGGGGTTAGGGGTTAGGGGTCAGGGTTTAGGGGTTAGGGGTTCAGGGGTTATAGGTTAGGGTTTAGGGTTTAGGGGTTAGGGGTTAGGGGTCAGGGTTTAGGGTTAGGGGTTTAGGGGTTATGGGTTAGTGTTTAGGGGTTTAGGGGTTATGGGTTAGGGGTTAGGGGTCAGGGTTTAGGGTTTAGGTTTTAGGTTTTAGGGTTTAGGGGTTAGGGGTTTAGGGGTTATGGGTTAGGGGTTTAGGGGTTATGGGTTATGGTTTAGGGTTTAGGGGTTAGGGGTTAGGGTTTAGGGGTTTAGGGGTTATGGGTTATGGTTTAGGGTTTAGGGGTTAGGGGTTTAGGGGTTATGGGTTATGGTTTAGGGTGTAGGGGTTAGGGGTTTAGGGGTTATGGGTTATGGGTTATGGGTTATGGATTAGGGTTTAGGGTTTATGGGTTTAGGGTTCAGGGGTTAGGGGTTAGGGTTTAGGGGTTAGGGGTTAGGGTTTAGGGTTAGGGTTTAGGGGTTATGGGTTTAGGGTTCAGGGGTTAGGGTTTAGGGGTCCGGGGTTAGGGGTTAGGGGTTAGGGGTTATGGGTTTAGGGTTCAGGGGTTAGGGTTTAGGGGTCCAGGGTTAGGGGTTAGGGTTTAGGGGTTATGGGTTTAGGGGTCAGGGGTTATGGGTCGACCTGCTGATAGAAGATGAATCAAAGTGTTGAGAGTTCTTCAGCTTTATTATTATTATTATATTTTATCTTCATGTTTTTTTAAATCAAGATCTTTTTATTGTTTATTTTTCAGTATATAGCAAAAGTCCAGTGCTATTCGGTAACCAAAAAAGAATGACAGGTATGAGTATACATTATTAGCAGCTGGCATCAATTCCAACAAATAAACAAGTCAAAACAAAGGATGTATATAATCAATAAAACAATTCCTCCCCAGTCACCGCCAGAACGCCATGTGGAAAGCTAACTGTCACGCCAATGATTTGCGATGAATGATTGAATACTGTGTGATGGAGTCACGCTGCACTTAGTAATCAAGTATTTACAGTGTCTGGAATGTATCTAAAAAAGGGCCCCATGCTTTCAGGAATCTCCCATGTGAATATTGAAGCGAGTATCTGATTTTCTCAAGCTTTAAGCAAGACATGATGTCCGCCAACCATTGTGTGTGAGTGGGAAGGGCAACGCCCTTCCACCTGAGCAGGATTGCTCGCCGAGCCAGAAGGGAAACAAAGGATAAGGTGCGTCGTTTTTCTGCAGTTAATTGCGTCTGACTTCCGGTGACCCCGAACAGAGCAACCAGAGGGTTTGGTTCTGATTTGACGTTTAACACCTGAGATAAAGTTTGAAAGATCTCCGTCCAATAGTTTGTAAGACTACAGCATGACCAGTACATGTGAATAAGGGAGGCTTCAGCGCTTTTGCACTTGTCACAGTTGGGACTAATCTCAGGATACATGCGAGACAGTTTGGCTTTTGAGATATGAGCCCTATGCACCATTTTAAACTGAAGTAAGCAATGACGAGCACATAGAGAGGATGAATTAACCTGCTTCAGTATGGAATTCCATGTATCCGGTGATAGAGAGAGGCCTAAGTCCCATGCTGCTCTGAGCTTGTCCATGGGGGCACGCTTCAAGTCTGATATCATGCCATAGAGAGTGGAGATAAGTCTTTTGTGTGAGGGATTTAAAGAAAGGATCGTATTGACAATTGTCGCGTCTGTCGATGCAGAGGAGCCGGACAACTGAGAGAGCACAAAGCGCCTTGCTTGTAGATATCTAAAAAAGTTGGACTTAGGAAGACTGAATTTTTTGCTTAGCTGCTCGAATGATGCTAAAGTATTATCTACAAATAAATCTTTGAAACGCACAATACCTTTCCTGTGCCATTCTTGGAAGACAGGGTCCTGAATAGATGGTTTGAAAAGATGATTTGAAGCAATGGGGCTTAGAGTAGAGAAGCTGTCCAAGTCAAAGTATTTCCTAAATTGAGCCCATATTCTTAAAGAATGTTTAACTACCGGGTTCCTGACAGGTTTCATTGAGTGGAGCGGAAGCGAGGATCCAAGCAATGCAAGAACAGACAGGTTATCATCCGAGTGGAGTTCCATCGCTACCCAGTAAGGACAGTCGGGCTGATTGTAAAAGAAGGACCAAAACGCAAGACATCTCAAGTTAGCAGCCCAATAATAGAAACAGAAATTTGGAAGTGCCAGACCACTAGTAGCCTTGGTTTTTTGGAGATGAACCTTGCTAAGACGGGGACGCTTACCCTGCCATATATAGGCGGAAATAATTAAATCAAGTTGATTGAAAAAAGATCTGGGGATAAAAAGTGGTAGGGCCTGAAAGAGGTAGAGAAATTTGGGTAGGATGGTCATTTTGATGGAATTGATACACCCCACGAGAGACATGGACAGAGGTGACCACTGTTTCAGTGTTTGTTTAATCTAGTTTAACAGAGAATAAAATTCTCCTTAAATAAATCTTTGTACTTTTTAGTAATTGAGATGCCCGAATAGGAAAACTTATTTTTTCAATTTTGAAAGGCAGGGTTAGACCTCACCAACCCTAACCCTAGGGTTGGTGAGGTCTAAGGCTTGTGCTTCATCATTGATGAGAAAAAGCTCGCTTTTGTTGAGATTTAATTTGTATCCCGAAAATTGACCAAACTGATTGAGCAACGACAGAGCGGGGGGTAGTGAGGTACCCGGGTTTGAGACAAAGAGCATGAGGTCATCAGCATAAAGTGAGACCCTATGCTCTGTTTTGCCCCTCCAAATACCAGATATGTCCCCGCAACTGCAGAAGGCTGTGGCAAGCGGTTCGATGGCCAAATCAAAAAGTATGGGGCTCAGAGGGCACCCTTGACAGGTTCCACGATGTAAGTTGAATGGTTTAGACTGCTGGGAGTTAGTACGAATTGAGGCTGAGGGATGCAAATATAGTAGCTTAATCCACAAGGTAAATTTCGGGCCGAAACCAAATTTGTCCAGAACAGCAAATAAGTAGTTCCATTCAACGCGGTCAAATGCTTTCTCCGCATCGAGGGACACAACACACTCAGGGACTTTCTCAGAGGCAGAGTAGATGATATTGAATAGTCGTCGTATGTTAAAGTACGATTGTCTGCCCCTGACAAAGCCAGTTTGGTCTTCGGATATAATTATAGGAATGACATTCTCCAGTCTACGGGCTAGGACCTTAGCCAAAATTTTAGCATCTGTGTTTAAGAGGGAGATAGGCCTGTAGGAGGCACATTCGGTTGGGTCTTTACCTTTTTTAGCAATGAGAGTGATACAAGCCTCGGTAAATGATTGAGGAAGGGAACCTTGCCTACAGGATTCAGATAGGACTGAACATAACTGTGGGGAAAGTAGCGAAGATAACTTTTTAAAAAATTCTGCTGGGAAACCATCGGGAACCGGACTCTTACCTGACTGCATTGAGGAAATTGCTAAAGCTATTTCTGCCTGAGAAATGGGCTCTTCCAGTCTCTTCCTGAAGTCCAAAGAAAGTTGGGGAATATTTAGACTGCGCAGGAAGTCAAGAATTACATTACAATCGGCCTGAGACTCTGAGGTGTACAGCTGGGAATAAAAATCCCTGAATGTCTCATTAATTTGTGAATGATCTGAAGTTATGTGACCATTTGACATTCGGATTTTAGAGATATTTTGTTTTGCTTTAAAGCCTTTGAGTTGGTTGGCTATCATTTTGTCAGATTTGTCTCCGTACATGTAAAACCTGGCCTTGTTTTTTAAAAGCAAGTGTTCAGTTGAGTGAGTTGTAAGCAGGTCAAATTTGGTTTTGAGTTCTAATCGTTTTTTATAAAGGTCTAGACTTTGAGTTTGAGCATATTGTTTGTCAATCTCTCCAATTTGGTGGGCCAGATCCAAGCGCTCTTTATAGGATTTTCTTTTCACTTGAGCGGTGTATGCTATGATCTGCCCCCTAAGATAAGCTTTAAGAGCATCCCATACAATTAGGCTAGAGGTTTCAGGGGATATATTAGTAGTAAGAAAAAAGGCTATCTCTTTCTCCATATGTTTCACAAAATTATCGTCAGACAGTAGGGTTGAGTTAAACCGCCAGTGCCTGCTCCTCTGTGGGAGGCCAGGGAGGGACATGGTCAAACCAATAGGAGCGTGGTCTGAAATGACAATACTCTGATAGGCGCAGGACTGAACCAGCGGGACTAGTTGGTTGTCGATAAAAAAATAATCGATCCTGGAGTATGTGTGATGAACGTGCAAGAAGAACGAGTATTCCCTATCGTTTGGATGTAGAGAGCGCCACACATCACAGACACCGTAGTCAGAGAGAAAGGCTTGAAAGAAAGAGGCTGATTTACTTATTGTGCTGGGGTTAGTGGAAGATCGGTCTAAAACTGGGTCTAGCCAACAATTGAAATCACCACCAAGTATGAGAGAATATGTGCTGAGGTCTGGCAGCAAAGAAAACAAATGTTCAGAGAAACCTACATCATCTGAGTTAGGGGCGTACGCGTTCACAAGCACTACCAGTGTGTCATATCATTTCCCAGATACAATAACATATCGACCGAACTTGTCAGCAATCCCATTGTGTGATTCAAAGGAAACCCTTTGACTGATAAGGATTGAAACCCCTCTGGCTTTGGCTTGAAAAGCTGAGTGAAATGTCTGCCCCATCCAGCCTGACAGAAGGCGATCACTGTCTGAACTGCGAATATGGGTTTCTTGCAGGAAGGCTATTTCTGTTTTAAGTTGTTTGAGGTGTGAGAAAATCTTCTTTCTTTTAATGGGGTGGTTCAAACCCTTGACATTCCAGCTCTGTAGTTTTAAGTGCCTATCCATGCAGCTTGACTAAAAAGGTTAGGACGTGAGCACAGTATTCAAGTGGTTGCTTTAAGATCCAGCTGTAGCAGGTCAGTGGAGACCAGGAGTGACTAGTGTACAGTAATAGGTTTGTGTAAGTTACTAATCTTCATGTTTTAAATAGTTTTTATTCTTCTATTTGATTTGTTTTTGTCTTTTATCTGCTTTTATTGTCTTCTTGGTTTTATTAAAGTACTTTTATTTCATCATGTTCTCAGATAGTTTTACTGTCTGACAATCAGCTGGGTTAGGGTTAGGGTTAGACTACGAATACAAACAATGTCAACACCCAAACACATCTGTTGGAGCTTATCTGCTTCTGCTGCACTTAATATGCTTCTAATGCCGCCGCCGCCGCCGCCGCCGCCGCCGCCGCCGCCGCCGCCGCCGCTGCCATCAAATGATGTCATCAAGAAGAAGAAGAAGATTATATATATATAGTGGCTGGTCTAGGAACAGTGGATGATGTGTTATTTATATATATATAAACTGGAAAAACAAAGTTCGTAAACTTGTGTTTGGTGGATTATTTCTCTGTTGGTCCAATGCTAATGGTCATTGTATTTTACATGGTTGGAAAGCCTGTTTATTTACCTTCACAATGATGTCACACTTGTAAGGATCATGCATTTGTGGGATGAGCAGCACAGCTGATGATGTGGGGAGCCCCGGTGCCGATGGTAAACATTGTATTCTCCTGTTGATGTTGACTCTTGTTGTGAGTTGTTTGGTGGATGATTGAACTCTCTATCAGTAACAAGGAACAAACAAGATATATTGATTGATTGAATCCACCGTCAGGAGCCTCAGTAGCGGTGGAAGATCCATACGCAGCCACAACAGCCTGGCACCTCCTCCTCATGCTGGTCACCAACCTGGTCACACGTTGCTGTGGGATGGCGTTCCATTCCTCAACCAGGATTGATTGCAGGTCAGCCAGCGTGGTTGTGTTGGTCACTCTAACACGTACAGCACGCCCAAGCTGATCCTACAAGTGTTGAATTGGGTTGAGGTGTGGACTCTTGGAGGCCGTTCCATTCTCTCTCCTCCCACATTGTGGAGGTAGTCTGTGATAACCCTGGCTCTGTGGGGGGGGGGGCCGTTGTCATCTTGGAGGATGAAGTTAGGTGCCAGATTGTGGAGATATGGGATCGCCACTGGCTGCTGAATCTCATCCTGATATCTCACTGCATTGAGATGGCCTTCAATGATGACAAGCCTTGTTTTGCCAGTGAGGGAGATGCCCCTCCCCCGACACTATGACACTGCCCCCACCAAAAGCTGTTACTTCATCGGTGCAACAATCAGCATAGCGTTTTCCACGTCGTCTCCATACTTTGACCTGCCGTCCAAACTTTAACAGACAGAACCTGGACTCATCACTGAACATGACATTCCCCCACATGTTCAGGTTCCATTGTCTGTGTTGTCGACACCAGCGCCAACGGGCCTGACGGTGAAGGGCAGTCATTGCAGGATTCCTGGTAGTCTTATGAGAATACACTGTTTACCATTGGCAGAGCATTTTGGAACATTTTTCTTGGCCGCTCCCCACATAATCAGCTGTGCTGCTCATCCCACAAATGCATGATCCTTACAAGTTGGACATCATTGCGAAGGTCAATAAACAGGCTTTCCAACGATGTAAAATACAATGACCATTAGCTACCGCTACTGAGGCTCCTGACGGTGGATTCAATCAATCAATATGTCTTGTTTGTTCCTTGTTACTGATAGAGAGTTCAATCATCCACCAAACAACTCACAACAAGAGTCAACATCAACAGGAGAATACAATGTTTACCATCGGCACCGGGGCTACCAACATAATCAGCTGTGCTGCTCATCCCACAAATGCATGATCCTTACAAGTGTGACATCATTGTGAAGGTAAATAAACAGGCTTTCCAACCATGTAAAATACAATGACCATTAGCATTGGACCAACAGAGAAATAATCAACCAAACACAAGTTTCCAAACTTTGTTTTTCCAGTATATACTATATATATATGTGTGGCTGGTCTGGGAGCAGTGGATGATGTCGGATGGAGGATTTACTTTGATCCTCAGACGTTACACTCACACAAGGTGGAGGATTTATGTGGTTAATCAGTCTTACAAAAAAGCAATCAGGACAGATGTTTCCTGCAGCAGCTGGACGGATGTTAGAGGACGGATTGAGAGCAGAACGCCACCTGTGAGTCCGATAATCTGAAGAGACCAGAAGAGACTCTCCTCAGTCCCATCAGGACTCCACAACTCTGGTCACTCTCTTAAATCAGTTACAACATGACTGGAGTCTGGTGACAAAGACTCAGGTAGACATTACTACTCTACATCTATATATAAACTTCATTCTCTGCTCAGGTAGACATTACTCCTCTACATCTATATATAAACTTCATTCTCTGCTCAGGTAGACATTACTATTCTACATCTATATATAAACTTCATTCTCTGCTCAGGTAGACATTACTACTCTACATCTATATATAAACTTCATTCTCTGCTCAGGTAGACATTACTACTCTACATCTATATATAAACTTCATTCTCTGCTCAGGTAGACATTATTCCTCTGCATCTATATATAAACTTCATTCCCTGCTCAGGTAGACATTACTCCTCTGCATTTATATATAAACTTCATTCTCTGCTCAGGTAGACATTACTCCTCTGCATCTATATATAAACTTCATTCTCTGCTCAGGTAGACATTACTCCTCTGCATCTATATATAACCTTCATTCTCTGCTCAGGTAGACATTACTCCTCTGCATCTATATATAAACTTCATTCTCTGCTCAGGTAGACATTACTCCTCTACATCTATATATAAACTTCATTCTCTGCTCAGGTAGACATTACTCCTCTACATCTATATATAAACTTCATTCTCTGCTCAGGTAGACATTACTCCTCTACATCTATATATAAACTTCATTGTCTGCTCAGGTAGACATTGCTCCTCTCCATCTGTATATAAACTTAATTCTCTGTTCAGGTAGACATTACTCCTCTACATCTATATATAAACTTCATTCTCTGCTCAGGTAGACATTACTCCTCTATATCTATATAGAGACAATAGTTGATGATATATTAATGTTATAGACTCAGGTAGACATTACTCCTCTATATCTATATAGAGACAATAGTTGATGATATATTAATATTATAGACTCAGGTAGACATTACTCCTCTATATCTATATAGAGACAATAGTTGATGATATATTAATGTTATAGACTCAAAGAAGACATTACTCCTCTATATCTATATATAAACTACATTCCATGCTCAGGTAGACATTACTCCTCTACATCTATGTATAAACTTCATTCCCTGCTCAGGTAGACATTACTCCTCTACATCTATATATAAACTTCATTCTCTGCTCAGGTAGACATTACTCCTCTACATCTATATATAAACTTCATTCTCTGCTCAGGTAGACATTACTCCTCTCCATCTGTATATAAACTTAATTCTCTGTTCAGGTAGACATTACTCCTCTATATTTATATAGAGACAATAGTTGATGATATATTAATGTTATAGACTCAGGTAGACATTACTCCTCTATATCTATATGTAGACAATAGTTGATGATATATTAATGTTATAGACTCAGGTAGACATTACTCCTCTATATCTATATAGAGACAATAGTTGATGATATATTAATATTATAGACTCAGGTAGACATTACTCCTCTATATCTATATCTATATGTAGACAATAGTTGATGATATATTAATGTTATAGACTTAGGTAGACATTACTCCTCTATATCTATATAGAGACAATAGTTGATGATATATTATTATAGACTCAGGTAGACATTACTCCTCTATATCTATATATAGACAATAGTTGATATAGGTAGGTATAACAACAGTAATCTTTATTGTCTGCTTGTGTGTTTGTAGTCGTAGATTAAAGGTGTAAACGTGTTGTTTAGTCTATATAAAGCAGTGAGTTAGTAGAGCTGGAGGTGAACAGCAGCTCCGTCTTACTGACATTTCCTCTAAATGGGATAATTGCCGGCTGCCATGAGCGCCGCGTTCAGAGCCCGTTCAGAGCCCACACAGTTTTGCTTCAGTCGTCTTCGTCTCTCTGCTCACGTTTAAATTATAGGCTGTCAGCGTCTCTGGAGACCGCCGTCACTACGGCAACGTCTAATACCGACGCTGAGGAAGAGGAGTAGGACTCTACAGGTCGTCTGTCAGAGTTTAACTGGTCCTGTTAACCTGTTTCACTGTATATAGATGTAGAGTATATAGATGTAGAGTACATAGATGTAGGGTATTTAGATGTAGAGTATATAGATGTAGAATATATAGATGTAGAGTATATAGATATAGGGTATATAGATGTAGAGTATATAGATGTAGAATATATAGATGTAGAGTATATAGATGTAGGGTATATATATGTAGAGTATATAGATGTCGAATATATAAATGTAGAATATATAGATGTAGGGTATATAGATGTAGAGTATATAGATGTAGAGTATATAGATGTAGGGTATATAGATGTAGAATATATAGATGTAGAATATATAGATGTAGTGATGGAGATGAAGAGTTAAAGGTCTGATTCAGTCTTTCGTGTCTCCAGCTGTCTGACATCTCATAGATGTCCTCATCAGTGTGCTACGTTAGCTGCTGCTAGTATTAACACATAACACTGGGAGAGGGAGAGGTGCATCGTGGGTAATGTAGGCGCCAGTGCTTTTGGAATGAAAAAAGATATTTCTGTAAAAACCGTCCATGATGAGTCTGACTTTATCTGGTTGTATATACTGATTATACGACACGAGGCTGTTTCTAATAAATATATATATGGGGGTGGAGAGGGGGGGTGAGCGGGGGAAGAGGGGGGCGGTGGGGGGGGGTCACAGGCGTTAGTGGGATGCATGTTTTATCATCTCATCAGCATCAGATCATTTCTATCACATACTGTATAATATATCATTTCTATCGTGTATAGTGGGGGAGTGGGGGGGTCCCACTGTCTCTCAGTGGGACACTTCCTGTCTCTCAGTGGGACACTTCCTGTCTCTCAGACCAACACAAAGATCTGTGAAAAGAAGGACCATAACTCGGAGCATAATGAGCGGTTGGGCTTCTGACAGGAACAATGACGCTGCAGTCGGACCGCCGTGTCAACTCTGAGACGCCATGGCAACCGTCTCTGACAGGAAGTTTATTTTCTCAGGCCTTTAGGAATATTAATAACCGTCGAGAGACGCTGCCAAGTTCCTCTGGCCGGGGTTCAAACCCACGCAGCGACCGGGACTCCCAGTCGGGACGGAGAGCACAACGCATCAATAATTAGCTGTCGCTGTAACAGTGTGATGATGACTGTTGTTGATGGCGGCGAAAGAGAAGAGCCAGGAAGCTACTGACACGCCGCCAGCTAACTGGTCCTCCTTCAAACAGTCCACGTTTCACACCCAAACGGGTCCTCCAGAATCCTGCAGAGTCCTCCAGGGTCCCCCAGAGTCCTGCAGGGTCCTCCAGAGTCATCCAGAGTCCTCCAGAGTCCTGCAGAGTCCTCCAGACCCTCCAGAGTCCTGCAGAGTCATGCAGAGTCCTCCAGAGTTCTCCAGAGTCCTGCAGAGTCCTCCAGAGTCCTCCATAGTCCTGCAGAGTCCCCCAGAGTCCTCCATAGTCCTGCAGAGTCCTCCAGAGTCCTGCAGAGTCCTCCATAGTCCTGCAGAGTCCTCCAGAGTCCTCCAGGATCCTCCATAGTCCTGCAGAGTCCTACAGAGTCCCCCAGAGTCCTCCAGAGTCCTGCAGAGTTCTGCAGAGTCCTCCATAGTCCTGCAGAGTCCTCCAGAGTCCTGCAGAGTCCTGGACAATCATGTTTCATCAGGTATAATAAACTTTATAGCTTTATAATATAATTTATATCACAATAATATAACAATATGTAAGAGATGATGTTGTGAAATTAACCCCGACGGGGCGATGAGAGACCCCTCTGGTTCGAGTCGGGTCTATCTATATGTACAGACGTAGGCACAATTGTTGGTACCCTTCCGTTAAAGAAAGAAAAACCCACAATAGTCACTGAAATAACTTGAAACTGACAAAAGTAATAATAAATAAAAATTTACTGAAAATTAACTAATGAAAATCAGATATTGTTTTTGAATTGTGGTTCAACAGAATCATTTTAAAAAACAAACTAATGAAACTGGCCTGGACAAAAATGATGGTACCCCTAGAAAAGATGTAAAATAGTTTGACCATAGGGACATATTAAACTAAGGTGTGTCCTGTAAATAGCATCACAGGTGTCTTCAAACTTGTAATCAGTCAGTCTGCCTATTTAAAGGGTGAAAAGTAGTCACTGTGCTGTTTGGTGTCATGGTGTGTACCACACTGAACATGGACCACAGAAAGCTAAGGAGAGAGTTGTCTCAGGAGATCAGAAAGAACATTATAGACCTTCATGTTAAAGGTAAAGGCTATAAGACCATCTCCAAGCAGCTTGACGTTCCTGTGACTACAGCTGCACATATTATTCAGAAGTTTAAGGTCCATGGGACTGTAGCCAACCTCCCTGGACGTGGCCGCAAGAGGAAAATTGATGACATATTGAAGAGACGGATAATACGAATGGTAACCAAAGAGCCTAGAACAACTTCCAAAGAGATTAGAGGTGAACTCTAAGGTCAAGGTACATCAGTGTCAGATCGCACCATCCGTCACTGTTTGAGCCAAAGTGGACTTAATGGAAGACAACCGAGGAGGACACCAAATCATAAAAAAGCAAGACTGGAATTTTCCAAAATGCATATTGACAAGCCACAAAGCTTCTGGGAGAATGTCCTTTGGACAGATGAGACAAAACTGGAGCTTTTTGGCAAGTCACATCAGCTCTATGTTCACAGACGCAAAAATGAAGCATCCAAAGAAAAGAACACTGTACCTAATGTGAAACATGGAGGAGGCTCGGTTATGTTATGGGGCTGCTTTGTTGCATCTGGCACAGGGTGTCTTGAATCTGTGCAGGGTGCAATGAAATCTCAAGACTATCAAGGCATTCTGGAGCGAAATGTGCTGCCCAGTGTCAGAAAGCTTGGTCTCAGTTGCAGGTCATGGGTCCTCAAACAGGATAATGACCCAAAACACAGCTAAAAACACCCAAGAATGGCTAAGAACAAAACATTGGACTATTCTGAAGTGGCCTTATATGAGCCCTGATCTAAATCCTATTGAACATCTGTGGAAGGAGCTGAAACATGCAGTCTGGAGAAGGCACCCTTCAAACCTGAGACAGCTGGAGCAGTTTGCTCACGAGGAGTGGGCCAACATACCTGTCGACAGGTGCAGAAGTCTCATTGAGAGTTACAGAAATCACTTGATTGCAGTGATTGCCTCAAAAGGTTGTGCAACAAAATATTAAGTTAAGGGTACCATCATTTTTGTCTAGGCCAGTTTCATTAGTTTGTTTTTTTAAATGATTCTGCTGAACCATAATTCCAAAACAATATCTGATTTTCATTAGTTAATTTTCAGTGAATTTTTATTTATTATTACTTTTGTCAGTTTCAAGTTATTTCAGTGACCATTGTTGGTTTTTCTTTCTTTAACGGAAGGGTACCAACGATTTTGCCTACGTCTGTATATAAACTGGAAAAACAAAGTTTGGAAACTTGTGTTTAGTGGATTATTTCTTTGTTGGTCCAATGCTAATGGTCATTGTATTTTACATGGTTGGAAAGCCTGTTTATTTATCTTCTCAATGATGTCCAACTTGTAAGGATCATGCATTTGTGGGATGAGCAGCACAGCTGATTGTGTGGGGAGCGCCCAAGAAAAATTTGCCAAAATGCTCCGTCAATGGTAAACAGTGTATTTTCCTGTTGGAATTGACTCTTGTTTTGAGTTGTTTGGTGGATTGGATGATTGAACTCTCTATCAGTAACAAGGAATAAACAAGACATATTGGCTATTTTACACTTTATTCATTTAATACACCGTCAGGAGCCTCAGTAGAGGTGGAAGATCCATACGCAGCCACAACAGCCTGGCACCTCCTCCTCATGCTGGTCACCAACCTGGTCACACGTTGCTGTGGGATGGCGTTCCATTCCTCAACCAGGATTGGGTGCAGGTCAGCCAGCGTGGTTGTGTTGGTCACTCTAACACGTACAGCACGCCCAAGCTGATCCCACATGTTGAATTGGGTTGAGGTGTGGACTCTTGGAGGCCGTTCCATTCTCTCTCCTCCCACATTGTGGAGGTAGTCTGTGATAACCCTGGCTCTGTGGGGGGGGGCGGTTGTTTCTTGGAGGATAAAGTTAGGTCCCAGATTGTGGAGATATGGGATCGCCACTGGCTGCAGAATCTCATCCTGATATCTCACTGCATTGAGATGGCCTTCAATGATGACAAGCCTTGTTTTGCCAGTGAGGGAGATGCACCCCCCCCACACCATGACACTGCCCCCACCAAAAGCTGTTACTCCATCGGTTCAACAATCAGCCTAGCGTTCTCCACGTCGTCTCCATACTTTGACCTGCCGTCCAACTTTGGCAGACAGAACCTGGACTCATCACTGAACATGACATTAAGCTAGCCGAAATCCTGGAGACACGCAGGCTGGAGGTAAACAAGGCCAGCCCAGCAACATCTCAGCGGCTGATCCAGTTTGTTCAGCAAGGGGGCAAAGGCCAGAGCAGCAGTGCAAGGGGGCAGTCTCTCCTGTGTCTTGGAGGCGAGTGGAATATGAGAGCTGACCTTGACCAGCAGTTAAAGTTCCCGCATGAAGTAACACCAACATCCCTTCGGCCAGATATTGTGCTCTGGTCCACCCCTACAAGGACGGTTATAATGGCGGAGCTGACTGTCCCATGGGAAGAGGGGATAGAGGCTGCTTTCGAGAGAAAGAAGGAAAAGTACTCAGAGCTGGCAGCTGAGTGCACTCAAGCAGGATGGAGGGTGGTCACCCGTCCAGTAGAAGTCGGGTGCAGAGGCTATGCTGGAACATCCACCCAGTGGCTCCTGAGGTCCCTGGGGATCACAGGCTCCAAGCTTAGAAAGGCGCTCAAAGAACTTGCGGAGGAGGCTGAGCAAGGGAGCTTCTGGCTCTGGCTTCGTAGAAAGGACAAGGCGTGGGGAAAAGGAGGGTCCTAAGGCTGGCTGCAGGGGGCGGCAGGGAGACGTCCCTGTCGCTGCTCCACCACCTTGAGATGTTCCGGGATTAATGGAGCGAAACATCAGTGAAGGGTGACTCCCGGCTGACGACCCTGCAGCCAGCCCAATGGCACCGTCGGAGGTGTGACAGGCAGAAATGGCCAGCAGGTATAACCACCTGTGCTTCAATTTAGCAGGCTTCCTGGTAGCCTTATGAGAATACACTGTTTAGAGCATTTTGGCAAATTTTTCTTGGGCACTCCCCACATAATCAGCTGTGCTGCTCATCCCACAAATGCATGATCCTTACAAGTTGGACATCATTGCGAAGGTAAATAAACAGGCTTTCCAATGATGTAAAATACAATGACCATTAGCATTGATACAGAGAAATAATACACCATACACAAGTTTCCGAACTTTGTTTTTCCAGTTTATGTTTATATATATATATATACACACACAAAGAAACCAAAACAAATAAGTTCAGAAATTAAGTTATGTGTAATAATGTGAAATGACACAGGGAAAAAGTATTGAACACATGAAGAAAGGGAGGTGCAAAAAGGCATGGAAAGCCAAGACAACAGCTGAAATCTATCAGTAATTAGAAAGCAATCCGACCCCTTGTCAGTGCAAATTAATATCAGCTGGTTTAGTCCCAACTGATGGTTTATAAAAAGGTGTCTCATTTCCAAGGTGTCACACAAGAAACATCTCATGATGGGTGAAAGCAAAGAGCTCTCTCAAGACCTTCGCAACCTTATTGTTGCAAAACAAACTGATGGCATTGGTTACAGACGCATTTCTAAACTTCT